>OX101783.1:52810846-52872663 GCA_944452715.1 Ophion slaviceki
ATAAAATAATCGCGCCAGAAGGTCGCCCGGCGTTCCTTTCGATTGTACGGAAAATTAATAGTAACCGCCGCGAGGGGTTTATCGTATATATACTTGAGACAGAGCCCCGATTCTTTTTTGTTTGTTGTGAATGTTGCATGCTCGAATGGGTGGTTGAACTTTTGATTATGTTACGAGGGAAAATTGGCCCTAGAGTGTCGGATGAGTGAGAGCGAGGTAGCGAACCTCCTTAAGCCACTAAGAAAAAGAAAAGAAGAAAAATTGTCGCGAAAACTGCCACACGCACCTCATGCAATTGTGAAGCCCCGTCAATAAAAGTGATTTTACGATTGTGAACGACAGAGATTGCTTTGTAATTCGGATTAAATTGCCGCGTCACCTACGTCCCACCCCCTCTACCGTGTAGAACGAGTCGGAGACAGCTGGGACACGAGAGCCGTTCTGCGAGTGAATTATAAATTTCGCCACGAGGAAACTCGTGACTGGCGCCCAGCTCACTCGTAGAAACCGGCGAATTTGTGGGGAAAAAAAAGATCACGGGCTGGAACCAGAAAAGATCCCGTGGCAAAATATTCCGTCACAGCACATACATACATATACACATTTATATATAACCTGTAACAACGCATCAACTTCTAGTGTTATTAGCAATGCGATTTCCTGCACCTTGCGCTAGTATGATTGGGATCTTCCCGAGCTTTTTCTCTTAACCATGCAAGCCAAGTCGTTGCACAGCATTACCAGTGTACTTATGTGGTAAATACGTTGTATTTTTATATAATGGTTATACCAATTTTGTTTATAATAGTAATGTGATTTTTAAAATAAAAATGAAATATTTCGGAAAATATTAGTTCTAAGGTTTAACAATTTTGTTTACGTTTTAGTAAACTTGCTTGGCTATTTTATAAAAAGTTATTTCACTTTTTTTGTACATTTTAATTCCAAAAATATAATAAAAGAATTCGTTAAATAAAATTTAAAAATATTTCAAGATAAATCAGAATTTTGTATATGGTCAAACAAGCAATAATGTTTTCAGGGGTATTTTGTTACTTGGCTTTCTTTTTTACTTTTTAGAAGTTTTTAAAGTCTATATTTACTGAGAGGTACAGAAAGTACCGTATCTACCGTTCATACCCATAATTGAAAAGAAATGCAAAAATAATTGTTTAAATTATTTTTTTGCGTAATTTTTACATTGTTGTTTTTTTGCAGCCCGTAAGCAGCGATCTATATTTGCTAAGAGGTACAGAAAGTACCGTATCTACCGATCATACCCGTGATCGAGAAGGAATGCAAAACCAATTGTTTAAACAATTATTTTTACCGTTTATTTTTTCAGCGCGTAAGGAGCAATTATAATTGCTGAGAGGTATAGAAAGTACCGTATCTACCGATCATACCCGTGATCGAGAATAAATACAAAAATAATTGTTCAAATAATTATTTTTGCGAAATTTTTGCACTGTTATTTTTTGCAGCGCGTTAGCAGCAATCTATATTTACTGAGAGGTACAGAAAGTACCGTATCTACCGTTCATACCCGTAATCGAGAATAAATGCTAAAATAATTGTTTAAATCATTATTTTTGCGAAATTTTTGCACCGTTGTTTTTTGCAGCGCGTTCGCAGCAATCTATATTTACTGAGAGGTACAGAAAGTACCGTATCTACCAATCATACCCGTGATCGAGAATAAATGCAAAAATAATTATCAATAATTAGTTTTGCGAAATTTGTGCACCGTTGTTTTCGCAGCGCGTAAGCAGCAATCTATATTTGCTGAGAGGTATAGAACGTACCGTATCTACCGATCATACCCGTGATCGAGAATAAATGCAAAAATACTTGTAAATAATTGTTTTTGCGTAATTTTTACGCCGTTGTTTTTCGCAGCGCGTAAGCAGCAATCTATATTTGCTGAGAGGTATAGAACGTACCGTATCTACCGATCATACCCGTGATCGAGAATAAATGCAAAAATACTTGTAAATAATTGTTTTTGCGCAATTTTTACGCCGTTGTTTTTTGCAGCGCGTAAGCAGCAATCTATATTTACTGAAAGGCGCAGAAAGTCCCGTATCTACCGATCTGAGCATACCCGTGATCAAGAATAAATGCAAAAACAATAGTTAAAACAATTATTTTTGCGTAACTTTTACCGTTGTTTTCTGTAGCGCGTGAGCAGCAATCATATCTACTGAAAGGTACAGAAAGTACTGCACATTTGTTAATTGTTAAAAATAATTCATTTTCAACAATTATCTCGCTGCAGAAAAGCGCGAGACGCCAGCAAGAACGCTCGCTGCAAAATTGCTATACTCGATTATCTCGAATTTCATGCGAAGTCGGCGTTGACAAAGAAAACAAAATTCTTTGTCTACACCGACCTTGGGTCAACGTGTGGGTACATACGTGTATATACCACCAAGTGTGTACTCGCTGCGAAGGGGCAGCATGCGGGAAGAAAACAATCTTCAACCGCGTGCGCCCGACGTAACGAACGCACACAGACTCACGCGCACACACACGTTGCGTCGAAGCATACATTGTTATACCTCGACGCAAGGAGGCCCGTGGCCTCGTTGCAACGTGCGTTCGGAACGAACACGCGTTCGGGATTGTAGGGATCTTTTCCTTAGCGTAGCCGGTTTTGAATAGGGCACAAAATAATGAGACACGGGCGCAGTAGAGGTGCTATTAAAATATCTGGCTTTTTTATTTCGTATAGTTTACAGCCTTTTGGTATTCGCGACAGACTTTTATATTTGCGACCGTCGTTTATATTTGTGTGCGTAACTCATTGCTCGTCGTGGGAGTCCAACGTTTTTCCGGCGTCAACTCTGGCCTTCCGCCGGCGGTGTTAAGCTCCCGCCGGCGAGGCGTGTCGTGTCGCTGGCGCGACAACGTAGAGATCCAGAGCTGATTGGTCGCGCTTGCCTTGTCCAAGCCGCTGGGTGTCGAGGAAGCGTAGGGGTCTCGGGAAACCCCACAGGATTGTGGCGGTATCGTCACACGCAACGAAGCCACGAGACAACTTACCGACGGAGGAAGTTGTCCAGAGAGGGGCGAGGCAGCGCCAGCGGAAACAACAGTTGGAACCACGGCGTTGGGATTTGTGACGCGTGGTTGCAGTCTAGACCCTACATAGCTAGGAAGAATATTAACTCCCGGTAGATCTCGAGCAAGCACTCTCGCGAGCGGAAACAAAACGTGATTAAGAAAGACTGACGTAGTCGTTAAGTGTATTGCCAATAAAGATTACACTAATTGTTTTCTCTGCTGTACCGATATTCATTTGGAAGTGTGAGAAACCCAAATTTAGTGACCCCGAGTGTGATCCGCGCGGATATCAAAGGAACGCGCGGGAACACGTGCGCGACACGCCGGCAAAAGGCACGCGCGCAAAGCCACGCGCTCGCAACAAGCTCGAGTAAAAAAAATGTTTAAAAACAATAAAAACAGTTGAAGAAAGCCCTCGTGTGCACGCCTCTCGATTCGCAAAACGTAAATAGTTACTTTGGATTTGAAATACAGGCCTTGCGACTTTGATCGACCACGTGGTCCGCCGAAAAATGACCGGCGACGCACAGACCGCGGCTGACGCGAAGCCAAAGACACGAGCAAACACACGAGGTGAGGCTACAACAACCCAGGCCAGTGGAATGGGGACAAGTGAATATCAACCCCAGTTGAATCCGCAGCCGATGGGAAACCACGGGGATGGGCAAGGCCCACCGTTCAACGCCTTTCTGAACAACGACTTCTTCACGTCGATCCGAAAGGTGCAGCTTCCGGCCTTCATGCCGGACCGACCAGACATATGGTTTTATGTCGTCGAGTCAGAATTCCAGTCGTCGCGTGTCATCGACGACCAACCCATGTACAGCGCAGTCCTGAAAGCTCTGGACCCAAAGACGCTGTCGCAGATCACGGACGTAATGTCGAGCGCTCCTGATCGAGATAAGTATGAACATTCAAAGAAAGCATTGATCTCGCGACTGTCGCAATCAAGAGAGAGGAAAGTTTTCACCCTCCTGAACGAGCTAGTACTCGCCGACAGAAAGCCCTCCCAGCTGCTGAGGGAAATGCGAGACCTCGCAGCTGGCGGGGTAGCCGATGATGTATTATACCCAATGTGGCTGAGTCGAATGCCGTCACAACTCCAGCCCATGCTGGTAAAATCGAACAACGTCGAACTAGACGGCCTAGCGGAAATAGCCGACAGAATCGTCGACACGATGGGCTCTCCGCAGGTCATGGCAGTTGGTCCGCCCAAACAAAATACAGAGAATGCGTGCAAGGCTTGCACGCAGCTTTCCACAGAGGTGAAAGAGCTCCGGCACATGTTCGCCGAGCTCATGAAGTCGTCATGGCCGAAGGACAACAACAATAGTTACCGGCCAAACCAACAACGTCGTTCTCGAAGCAGATCAGCGACACCTAATCGGAAAGAGGTGTGCTTTTATCACAGGAGATTCGGCGTACGGTTTACAAAGTGCACCCCACCCTGCGCATGGGTCAACCCGAGTAACTCGGGAAACTAGGGTCGCTGTCCTCAATACAGGCGGTGGGAGACAGCACGAACGGTTCCGGAGGCGAAATCCGTCTATTTATCTGCGACAAAAAGACAAAAATGAAATTCCTTATTGACACAGGATCAGCGGTGACGGTACTACCGCGCAACGTATTCACTAAAAAGATCCCAGAGGGAACACTGAAGCTTTACGCAGCCAACGAGACGGAGATACGCACGTACGGCCCAAAGGTGCTCACGGTCGACATGGGGCTACGGAGACCATTTCGCTGGCCATTTATAATAGCAGGCGTACAATCCGCTATCATCGGAGCCGACTTCATGGCGCATTATGGACTGCTTCCGGACCTACAAAATAAAAAGATGATCGACATGACGACGTAGCTTACCTGTAAAGGGACCGTTTCGTACGCTGAGGTACACAGCGTGTCGACGATCGGCCCGAAGGGTGAGTACAGAGATATTTTGCAATCCTTCATTGAAATTATGAAGCCCACGGTGCCGCCAGTCGCTGAAACATCGAGCACGGTCGAGCACTTCATTGAGACAATGGGACCTCCGGTGTTCCAAAGACCCAGACGTCTCGTCGGCGAAAAGCTCCAGGCACTTCAGGATGAAATCGAATACCTCCTGGGAAACCAGTGGATACGTCCCTCAAAGAGTGCGTGGGCAAGCCCAATACACCTTCAACCCAAACAATCCGAAGGGTGGAGGCTATGTGGCGACTTTAGGGCATTGAATGCCAAAACGATCCTGGATCGGTACCCGACAGCCCACAGCCACGACATCTTCCAGCGGCTACACGGGAAAAAGATGTTCTCGACGCTCGACCTTACAAGGGCGTACTACCAAATCCCAATGGCGAAGGAGGACATCGAGAAAACGGCTATAACGACTCCCATAGGAATGTTCGAGTTCCTGGTGATGCCGTTCGGTCTCCGCAATGCGTCTCAGACGTTCCAGCGTTTCATGGACTCAGTCTTCAGGGGAATCGACTTCGCGGTCGTATATATCGACGATATCCTGGTGGCATCGGACAGCCCGGAACAACATCGCGAGCACCTGAAGGTCATCTTCGAAAGATTGCAGCAGCACGGCCTGAAAATAAATGCAAATAAATGCACTCTGGGAAAATCGGAGGTTACGTTTCTCGGATATGTTGTGAACGAAGAAGGGTACCAACCTCCTAAGGAAAGGGTCCAAGCGATCGTCGACTTCCCGAAACCTCAGACCATCATGGACCTCCGAAGATTCCTCGGGCTCGTCAATTATTATCGGAGATGCATCCCGGACGCGGCGAAGTACCAGGGGCCTCTGAACGATTTCCTAAAAGGGGGAAAGAAGAACGATAAGCGACAAATCCAATGGACACCGGAAACGGAAAATGCCCTCGAAAATTGCAAACGGGGAGTGGCATCTGCCACACTCACCAGATTCCTGTCATCGAAGGCTGCGCTATCGCTCACCACGGATGCGTCGGACACGGCCGTCGGCGCTACCCTTGAACAACTGGAGGGGGACGAGTGGCAACCAGTCGGATTTTTCTCAAGGAAATTGAATCCGGCACAAACACGATATAGCACGTACGATAGGGAACTGTTAGCTATTTACGAGGCGATCAAATTTTTCCATCACATCCTGGACGGTCGGCATTTCGTGGTGAAGACAGACCACAAGCCGCTAACCTACGCATTCCGCCAAAAGTCGGAGAAAGTCGCGCAGCGACAACTCCGCCAACTAGATTTTATATCGCAGTACACTACGGAGATTATCTATGTTAAAGGGGATGACAACGTAGTAGCGGACGCGCTGTCGCGGATTGAAGAGGTCAGCCGGATCGACATGCCAAAAGCCATTGCAGCCAAAGATATTGAGGAAGCCCAGGACGAGGATCCAGAACTTCAGGAAATTCTCCAAAACAGGACATCCTTGGTGCTTCAACGGCTCCGCGTCGAACGAGACATGCAGGTATACTGCAACGTCGAATCTGGGGTAGTACGTCCGTACATCCCGAGCAGCCTTCGGCGGAAAGCCTTCGATTCGGTCCATTCCCTCTCGCTTCCAAGCGGCAGAAGCACGTGCCGGATACTTCGACAAAAATACGTCTGGCCGGGCATAAAAAAGGACGCGCTGGAGTGGTCTCGGAGATGCGAACCGTGCCAAAGGTCGAAGGTTCACAGACACAACCGACTGCTGCCGATTCCGATCGATGTCCCAGACGCGCGGTTCAACCACATACACATGGACATTATAGAATTCCCGGTGCTAAACGGGTACCGGTATTTATAATCGATCGGTTCACCAGGTGGCCGGAAGCGGTACCAATGAAGGATGTCACAGCGGAGACCGTCGCAACAGCCTTCTACCAACAGTGGGTATGCCGGTACGGCAGCCCGCTAACCATCACCACAGACCAGGGCAGGCAATTCGAGCCCCAGCTGTTCTCGTCGCTGGCGCGACTGGTAGGAGCCGAGAGAATACGTACAACTCCATACCATCCGGCGTCAAATGGTCTTATCGAGAGGTGGCACCGGTCGGTGAAGGCAGCCTTGATGTGCAGCAAACAGGTTTCCTGGACGGAACTGCTGCCGACCGCCATGCTGGGGCTGAGAACAGCGTTCAAGGAGGCTGTTCTCAAGGAGGAACAGCGTTCAAGGAGGACCTTGGCGCATCGTGCGTGGAGATGCTCTACGGGACAACACTGCGCGTACCAGGCGAATTCTTCATAAACGTCGATCTACCGGCAAACCCGCAAATATTCGTGGAAAAATTCAGGGAGTACATTCGAGGAATCCGTCCGACTCCGACAGCACACCACAGCAAGGCCCGAGTCTTCATCCTGAAGGACCTTTATTCGTGCTCGCACGTGTACGTAAGGGTTGATGCCGTAAAGCCACCATTGGAACCGCCGGACGCTGGGCCGTATAAAGTTATCAAACGACACGATGATAAGAGGCTCGTAGTCAACGTGGACGGAAATGAGAAGACGATATCGGTCGAGAGGCTGAAACCAGCATACGTCAGCAAGCCGGAGAAGGAGAAAGCAGACCCCGATATAGACGACGAGGTCCAGCCGCATCAGTGGGGATCCACCATGGACAAGCCCGAAAAAACCTACTCCAAGGCGAAAAAAGTATCGTTTCCCATTGACCCCGTCAAGGTCACTGGGGGGGGGGAGAGTAGATGTGATGGTATCGTCACACGCAACGAAGCCACGAGACAACCTACCGACGGAGGAAGTTGTCCAGAGAGGGGCGAGGCAGCGCCAGCGCAAACAACGGTTGGAACCACGGCGTTGGGATTTGTGACGCGTGGTTGCAGTCTAGTCCTTACATAGCTAGGAAGAATAATAACTTTCGGTAGATCTCGAGCAAGCTCTCTCGCGAGCGGAAACAAAACGTGATTAAGAAAGACTGACGTAGTCGTTAAGTGTATTGCTAATAAAGATTACACTAATTGTTTTCCCTGCTGTACCGATATTCATTTGGAAGTGTGAGAACCCCAAAGGATGAACGTGCGATGTGACATCTAGCGATAGAGAGCAGTAGCTCGTGCCAGCGCTGCCCTACCGACTCGAGCCGGGGCTGCGTCGAATGTTTGTTTGGCTATCATTTCCTCTTAAATGCTCGACTTTTCGGCAACAAAGTTGACATTCGGATTCAGCGGATCAAAATACATAAAAAACGTTTAGCTTCATGCATCGACCTTAGCATTTTACGAACATATTATACCGTATCCACACCGAAAAACTTTAAAAGCGTTTTTCTTGAAACTATGTTTTTCAAGTCGGTGACCACTATAATTAAAAAACCACTCGATGGATTTTCATGAAATTTGGTGTGTTTATTGATAGCATTAAAAACTGGTCCTTAATCGAAGGATTTTCATTTTTGTTGAAAATTTATATTTTTTTACAATAAACGAGCGGATTTTTTGTCGAAAATCGAAAGTTATCTGTCGGAAGCCGCCATTTTGTTAATTTTTGAAAAAAAGCTTCGATTGAGGACTAGATTTATTATTAAGCTAATAATTTTTTCAGTTTTTTTTTATTTCAGATGATCCAGTACATTTTATGATGGTCACCGCGAAGCGCTACATGCCGAAGGGGGTCCGACATAGATGGCGATATTTTTATAAATAATCAATATTTTTCTTTGAAAATTTGTACAAGTCAAGTTGAAATATAATATAAAAAGTCTGTGCAACCACATTTGTTAAACAAACTTATTTAAAAAAAAATTATTCAAAATGTTCGTTTTTCATGCCTCTGACTGCATATCACCCCTTAAGTGAATGAGGTAGTCAAAGTTCATAAAGAATAAAAAGTATTTAAAGTATTTTAAAAAAGTATAAAACGTTTAAAAAGTATAAAAAATATTCGAAGAATATCCGTACCAAAAATACTAGCGTATTTTTGGTACTATATGCAGTATGGTACAATATTTGGTACAATGGTACAATTTTTTATACAAAATACAATATGGGTAAGCAATAAAGTAAGAAGATAACAAAAGGATATAAGTCTATTGTGATATTTGACATGTACTCTTTTAAAAACAATAAAACGATCTCTTGAGTCTATCGATGCATTATTTTTTTTGTTAGGAATTTGGATGTACAGAATGCGATATGATGGATCAAGCATCGTATCGGATTCCGTTCGATAATGTGGGCATGCTTTAGGATTCTTAGATTGGATCCCGATGGAAAATCCTCATTGAATACCGACGGGGAATTCCTATTGGATCCCGCACTGACAGCAAAATTCCATTGACATGGAGTAATCGCGTCTATTTGATTTTAGTTTATTTGAATGAACTAGATTTTTCTCGGACTCAAATGTTTCCTATTGCATGATTTACTTTAAATATATTTATTTATTCAAATCAAAATATATATAATATCGTCCAATAACTAAATATTTTGTTATCCTAATAAATCTGCGATTCCGTTTCATCTGCTCAAAAAACGATTTAGTTGAATTCACTAAATGGATCTCTTTGATTTTTTTTTAATTCAAATTAAATAAATTTTTCATCAAATCAACCATTTTTCTATTTGATTTTATGGTTTGTCTTTATTGCAACACATATCAAAGAGGTGTGGGTGTAGAGAGAGGGAGAGAGAGGAATTATATATATATATGTATATATATATATATATATATATATATATAGGTTATGTTAGAAAAACATATTGCATGTTATTCGATACAATTCCCTAATTATCATAATGATATTAACTAATTAATATATTTTCTGTGATACTGCAAATAATTATCGGTATTAATTTGGTCTCTTAGCCATATCTGCGACTAAGCTGATACAAGCACTCGGTAGCATACGGGCAGCGTGCGTAGTTATGAGTAGGTGGGTTCGAGGTTCGATACCCATATAGGTGAAATATTTTCTTTGATAGAAATCATCTCAAACGGCTACGGAATGAAGTATTATGATACAAAATCGTTGACGTCAAACTCTCAAGAAAATATTTCCTTTTATTTTGAATTCATGAAATATTTTATGCATATAGTACACTTACAAGGAACATCCCTCAGGTGTCCGCCTCCGATTTTGTTGAAACTCATATATGTGATAGAGCATCGAAAACTTTGAGACACGTATTTTTTTTATCGGCGGAAAAACGGATTTAAGGGGGGAAACCGCCCCTCAAAAAAAGGCGTGTCGAGGGGTGATTTTGCAGTTTCACCCAGAAGCAATCCACCGATCTGAATGAAACAAAAACGACAATTCTTCTAATGAAAAGCGATGAACAATCCACTATGAAAATGTTGAGAAAAAATTAAATTAGGGGGTAAACCACCCCTCAATTTGCCTTTTTTCACCCCACACTTAAGAGGGTTGTATGCAAATTAATAAAACAGGTATCATTTTGAAGGGCAATTAAAACTAAAGTTGACGGGTTTTTGCGTTTTGGCGGCATAGCAAATTTAAGGGGGCAAACCACCCCTAACATAAATTTATTTATTATGGTCGTTTTTTCTGTGTTTAAAGTATATCCGCTGATTTTAAATATTTCTATAAGCCACAATTCAATGTTTTATCATATTTTAAAATTGTTACATTCGTCTTAAGGGGTAACTACCCCTCTGACGAGAAACATCATTGAAGTATCCGCTTTCGATTTCGTTGAAACTTATATATATGGTAAAGCATTGCAAACTATTAAACATGTTTTCTTTGTATCGGCAGAAAAACGGTGTTAGGGGATGAAACCACCCCTCAAAGTTTCTCCCACAAGCAGTCCACCGATCTGAATGAAACAAAATCGAAAATTCCTCTAAAATTAAGCGATGAAAAATCCACTACAAGAGTGTTGATTAGAAATATAATTAAGGGGTAAATCATCCCTCCATTTGCCGTTTTTCACCCCACGCTTAAGAGGGTTGTATCAAAATTAATAAAACAGGTATCATTTTGAAGGGGAATCAAAATTCAAGTTGACGCGTTTTTGCGTTTTAGCAGGACACCAAATTTAAGGCGTTAAACCACCCCTAACATAAATTTGTTTGTTTCCATTCATTTAAAAAACCAGAGAATTTTGAAAATCCTGTTACCTTTGGTTTGGTGAATCGAACACACATTGTGGAATACCCGGTTGCAATAATTTGGCAATTATCAGATGTGCATGGTGCAAAAAGTCGTTGTGTTTAAAGCATTTTTTTGACGATTATCATTATTGCAGGAATTATGAGCCATGATTGTTGATGGTTGATAGTTGATAGACTAGAAAAAAAAGTATATATCACAAGAAAATGATTTGACGGCATATGACTGCGATACTTTTCACAAGTACTACTAATTAAATCAGCTGATATGATTCCCAAATGAAATATGTCAAAATAAATTAAAAACATGTTCGTTAACCTACTGTAAAACCCTCAGTTTCATTAATATGTTTAATTAAATAAACGGTAAAATAATAAAAATATACATTCCTCCACAAAACTACGTCGCTGGCTGAATTATCGCTTGATCCAGGCGCATCATCGTTCCGAAATATAAGAAGTGAGCCTTATAACTTATTCTGGAAATTATTATAATTAATGATATAGTAAAAGTGTATGTTTATTCCTATGGAGATGCTTAATGGATGTGCATATTAAAAACGGAAGCGTTTCGACACGAAAATATGAGTCTTATGAGTAAGGGATAGCCCCACGTCCCCACTCTTGAAGTACCGCTCCTAAAGCTCAAGACGAATATGCCTGCACACACAAAAATAAAATTGATATTACCGATGAAATGAAAACAGTTCCAACGAAATTCGTAAAACCTTTCGCGAAACTTCAAACGAAAAGCAATTAGAGGGGGTAGTTTACCCTTAAAATGTAGAAATTTAAAAACGTAATAATTTAAAAACGCGGGAGAATATTTTGAATCCGCGGAGACATGTTAAATACAGAAAACACTACGGTGATGGACAAATCTATGTTAGGGGTGGTTTACCCCCTTAAATTTGCTGTCCCGCTGAAACGCAAAAACGCGTCAACTTGAATTTTGATTCCCCTTCAAAATGATACCTGTTTTATTAATTTTCATATAACCCTCTTAAGCGTGGGGTGAAAAACAAATGGAGGGATGGTTTACCCCTTAATTATAATTCTAATCAACACTCTTGTAGTGGATTTTTCATCGCTTAATTTTAGAGGAATTTTCGATTTTGTTTCATTCAGATCGGTGGACTGCTTGTGGGGGAAACTTTGAGGGGTAGTTTCATCCCCTAACACCGTTTTTCTGCCGATACAAAAAAAAACACGTTTAATAGTTTGCAATGCTTTACCACATATATGAGTTTCAACGAAATCGAAAGCGGATACTTCAATGATGTTTCTCGTCAGAGGGGTAGTTACCCCTTAAGACGAATGTAACAATTTTAAAATATGATAAAACATTGAATTGTAGCTTATAGAAATATTTAAACTCAGCGGATATACTTTAAACACAGAAAAAAGACCATAATAAATAAATTTATGTTCGGAGTGGTTTACCCCCTTAAATTTGCTATGCCGCCAAAACGCAAAAACCCGTCAACTTTAATTTTAATTGCCCTTCAAAATGATACCTGTTTTATTAATTTGCATACAACCCTCTTAAGTGTGGGGTGAAAAAAGGCAAATTGAGGGGTGGTTTACCCCCTAATTTAATTTTTTCTCAACATTTTCATAGTGGATTTTTCATCGCTTATCATTAGAAGAATTTTCGTTTTTGTTTCATTCAGATCGGTGGAATGCTTCTGGGTGAAACTGCAAATTCACCCCTCGACACGCCTTTCTTTGAGGGGCGGTTTCGCCCCTTAAATCCGTTTTTCCGCCGGTAAAAAAAAATACGTGTCTCAAAGTTTTTGATGCTCTATCACATATATGAGTTTCAACAAAATCGGAGGCGGACACCTGAGGGATGTTCCTTGTTAGATGTACAGTGTACATTGTAGGCAAATAGAGATTGAGTTGAATCGAATCTTTATTTATTCAATTTGAATATATGCAATATTTTTGAGCCAAGGAAAAAACCTATTGTATTTAAATAGATCCTATTCAAATTATTTTTTTTGGTAGTGCGATAGGAAGCCCCACTGCATCCGGATGAAAATCTCTTTTGGGTCCCGATAGGGAATTCCTATAGGAATCCAATGTGCGAGCGTGACGTTTCCTGGTCGGGATCCAATGGAGTGCCCCATTGGATCCCACAGTAGGAGAAAAGCCCAAAAACCTGGCCAAAACCTCAAATGACCTTTGACGGGAATGAAAATTGGCTTACAGGGGTTTTCAAGGTCGCTGATTACGAATCTGAAAGCCAAATTATCGTAAACAAAATGGCCGATCCAATATGGCTGACATGAATGTTAAAAAGTTGCCAGATGTCGACAAAAATTGGTATTTACGGGTTTTCAAGGTCGCTGATTACGAATCCGCAAGCCAAATTATCGTAAAAAAAATGGCCGATCCAATATGGCCGACATGAACGTTAAAAAGTTACCAGATGTTGACAAAAATTGGTATATACGGGTTTTCAAGGTCGCTGATTACCAATCCGATATCTATTGTTTATAACTTGCAACAAAGAGCTTACAGCAAATTGTTATAAACAAAATGGCCGAGTATCCTGCTAAATAGATAAATTAATATATTTAAAAAAATCATCATAATAAAATAAACGTGAACAGTGTATTCTACGCAATTATTATTTTTATTTCCAAAATACATACGGAACGTTTCAAAAATAGAAAATTTTATTCTTAATCAAAATCGTAATCGGAGTCGGAGTCGGAGTCAGAATCATTATCCGAGTTTGTATCTATTACAACTCCCGGCACGGCTTCAATCTCGGCGCAAAATTCGTCTCTATATATATATATATATATATATTCAAATATTTTATTTGAATGTTATAACATTTCATTCATATTTAAGAAATTTTTATGTGGTTGATTTTAATATGTATATATATATATATATGCATACGTATATATCATAATTAAATCACAGAAAATTTATATATATATATATACACATACATATATATTAAAATAATTTATTTCAAGCGTATAACAGCCGTCTTGTCCGTTATGATGCTACTTCACCCATTCTCAGGTAGAGGCGCAGAGGCTGCTCAATAGTGCCGCGTGCACGCTCGGCTACCGCACGATGCAAAAAAAATCATAACGGACAAGACGCACGTTTTCCGCAGGTAACTCTTGTAAATTTCGAAAGCTTATACATTAAACTAAAGGCCGAGACTAGGAGCTTTGCAAAATGTGACAAAATATATAACTTTTCGGACCGTTGAAAATATAAGTTTTCAAAATTATTCAATTTTATTTATGCCGAAGGCTATACTACATTTCAATCATTTATACATAAACTTTAGATTCAACCGATGTAAAAACATGTTCTACATACCTCCAGAAGTCGTATCCATGTTGCAGAATTGAAATTAAACCCGTCACTTTAAAGTTATGGGTTTTTGAAGTCAGCGTTATTTTCGTCTGTTCAGCGCGTGACACGTACACTCTTCACGAAGACTAACTGCCAACTGACGCTGCGGCGCAGGTATACACTTAAAGGGCTTTCCCTTCCACAATAGAATGCAGTTACTAGTCCTCTACCTGAATGACTACTCAACTGACCCTATTTCGAAAATTTATTTTTTGGGGTTTTGGCCAGGTTTTTGGGCTTTTCTCCTACTGTGGATCCGTATCAGGGAGTAGGGAGAAGTAGAGGAATCCAATAGGATTCCTAACACAATTTCTGCACGGGACATTTCGAGTACGGCCGACGCTTGGCTGTATTGCGGCAGCTCGTCAGTGAAAAGTACGCGCGATGCTTGGCTATCAAGCGGCAACGAATCGGCAGTCAACGATCGGAACGTGACTATGGCCCAGAGTTATCGAAACTCTCGTTCGATCATCGCGTCGACGTTAGGCTCGGTAGTTGGAGCAACGCTGGCCACCACATTTTATCCTACACTGGTTAATCGTCGCCCAGGTGTAGTTGGCCACTGCTTGCAGACCCAGAGTACAGCCAACGCTTGGCGGTAAGGCGGCGTCAAATTAGCAGCCGACGATCAGAATGCAGCGAACGAGCCAGCGCTATCTGAACTCTCGTGTGATCATCGCGCCAACGTTAGGCTCTGCAGTTCGCCCGACGCTGGCTACCATGATGCAGACGACACTCGCTAATCGTTGCCCGGGCGTAGTTGGCTATCGCTTGTAGCTCCAGAGTTCGGCCGATGCTTGGCTGTAAAACAGCAGTATTATTTGCATTTTCGTTTGAGCTTCGCCCCAACAGCACAATGTAGAGAAAGGTAGGATTAAAGTAAATATCCATCTTGAATTAAGAAGGTTTACTACCTTCTTAAATTGTGAAACTGTGCTTAAACTGTTACTACTATAGGTTATTGAAATACACGTTACGCCATTGACACCTTTTATTATACCTTGGATATAAAATTTGCTGCACTGCTGCTCAATGCAGCCAAGCAGTTATGTGAAACTGTGGCACTACCGATTTTCAGTGTACATTGTAAGCAAATAGAGATTGTTTTGAATTTAATCTATATTTATTCAATTTAATATATTCAATATTTAAAAAGAATAGCCCAAAAAACCTATTTGATTTAAATAGATCCTATATACATTAAATATTTTTTTTAGCAGTGTAGGGCCGATGGTACAATCGACGCAGGGTCGATGCCGCAATCAATGTAAGGCCGATGCTGCAATCAACGAAGGGCCAATATTGATTATCTGTTGCGACCCAACGCTTGGGTGTAACGTTGGGCTGATGTTATCATCCCGACGTTTATTGGACGCCGAACCTACGTTGGTGAACAGAGTCGGGCCTTCCAACTCAGGTGATCATCGTTGCGCCAAGGTTGGCCCGACTCTAGAATCGTACATGGGTATTTAGTTATTTATATTGTTTTTTACAAGCGCTGAAAAACGCCTATAAATGTTTTAGTACTTAGCGTTAGGCGCTCACACGGGCTAGTACAGGCTATTTATCTAAGAATAATTAACTTTCAAATTTTATCAATGAAAATAGATAAACTTATAAATTGGTAAGTTCAACTCATGTCTAGTGTATAGTATATCCCTTTTAAAAACTTGTAAAAAGTAAAAAATGAACGCCAAGTAATAAAGATAATCCCCTCAAAAACATTATCGCTTGTTTGTACTTTTACAAACGTTCTGATTTGCCTTATAATTATTTTGTTATAATTCAGGCAATGGTTTTAATCTATTTTTTAAATTAATCAAATGCACAAGAAAAGTGAGATAACATCTTTTAAGCTAGCTAAACCTAAACAAACTAACTATATTTTTCCAAATATTTTATCTGATATTAATAAAATTGATATCATCATTATATAACAGTACAACGTATGTACCACACAAGAACACTTGGAATGATGTGCAGCGACTTGGCGTGCATGGTTAAGAAAAAAAAAACTCGGGAAGACATAAGGGGGCCTCACAATTGTCCTCTCCCACTCAGCTCCTAGGCGAGTTGGACATCCGCGCCTCCACTCAACGTACTCGTTTCGAGATTGTGAAAGAACTCGGCGACCAACTCGTCACCGTCGGCTACTCACTCTGCGACGAAGAGGTCGACTGCTCGAGGTCACTCGAGGTCACTCGAGGTCTCCTGGCCAGCTGTGTGTCTGCCGAATCGTCATTTCACGGACAACATCTTCCGTTAGATAACGTCCTGTCACTCGAAGAGTCGTCTCGTCGCCGCCAAACTCAAAGCGAAATTCAAGAAGACGGCGTCGAAATCAGAACACTCGTCGACGTCGTCGACCTCGGCAAATCAACACTCGCCGACGAAGCTCCCGGAGCTACAACTCCCTAAGTTCTCCGGCGACTACGCAGCATGGCCGCCATTTCGCGACCTATTCAAGTCGCTGGTGGTCGATCATCCGGAGGCTTCAGATATAAACAAACTCCATCATCTCAAGAGCTGCTTGACAGGGAGTGCAGCCCAGCTGATCGCAAGCCTACCGATGGTGGGAGATTCTTTCGCGACAGTCTGGGAAACCCTGAGCAAACGTTACGAGAACAAACGCCTCCTGATACAAGCCCAGCTTGACAAGATCTTCGGGACGTCGACTCGAATCCAGGGCACCGCAGAGAGCATCAATCAGCTGACGGCGAGGATAAACGACACACTCAACATGTTACACTCAGTCGGCCAAGCTACAGAGAATTGGGATTGTGTGGTGGTATATCACCTTACTTAACTCCTCGATCGACCGACCAAGGAGCGCTGGGAAAACTCACTTGGCTCGAACACTCGTTATCCTATGTACGATTAGCTGATGACGTTCTTACACTCGCGCGCTCGTTCCTTGGAGTGGATCGAGACGTCAAACACTCGCGAGAGTTGCCAACGAGCTGCCTCGAAGCCTCAGCAGCAAAAACGAGAATCGGCAGTTGCCCACGTTGCGACGATCGAGGAGCCTCAGCAACGCGAGTCAGCAAGCGCTGAAAAATAATCAAGCCAATCATCGAACTGCTGCAGTGAGAAGCACTTCATCAGCTCGTGCCCCGAGTTCAACAAACTCTCCTCGAGGGAGAAACTCGAGGTGGTTGAGCAGCGCGACCTGTGCCAAAACTGCCTCGGGCGACATTACCTGCGCTCGTGCAAAGCAAGCATCGGTGCAGGCGATGCAACACTAATCACCACTCGATGCTCCACGAGGCCTACGCTGCCTACCTACAATCAATACTCTGGCTGGATGAAAAGAATCAAGTCACTCCATACAATCTGACAACAGTCATGTATGGCACGAAAGCAGCTCCCTTTCTGGCTGTACGAGTATTTCTTCAACTCGTCGAGGATGAAGGGCATCGTTTTCCACTCGCCGTTCCATCCCTCGTGCACGGGCGGTATGTCGACGATATATACGGCGGCGCCGACACTCTACAAGAACTTCGAGACATCATTCCGCAGCTTGTACAGTTGTGCACGGCGGGGGGCTTCCCCCTCGCCAAGTGGCAAGCCAATGACCCGGAAATCCTCGACCGAGTCGACAATCCGAAGGCAGACACTCCACTGAGATTCGAAGACTGAAATATCAAGATACTCGGATTAACCTCCGAGACGGCACAAATTTTTTATCCTTTGGGCTTCGTCTCGCCAATCATCATTCGAGCGAAAGTCCTTCTGCAAGAATTATGGCTACATAAACTCGACTGGGATGAGCAACTTCCCGACGAGATCACAATGAAGTGACTGACAATTCAAGAAGAGCTGAAATCTCTCTCCACTCTGAAAATTTGGCGATTGGTCAACACTCAGCAATCCACTCGAGTCCATGTACACGGATTTTCAGATGCATTTCAGCTTGCCATGGCGGCGGCTGTCTACGCGGTAACACATTCCAGTCCCGGAGGGGTGAAGATTTCACTCTTCTGCTCCAAGACAAGGGTCGGTTCATTATCTAAACCAACAATCCCACGTCTCGAGCTGACTGCTACACTGCTGCTCTCGAGACTGATTTCTACCGCGCAGCGATTGATCGACACACCAATACACTCGATTAATTTGTGAACCGATTCGCCAGTAGCACTGACGTGGATTCAGTCGCACCCATCTCGCTGGAAGGACTTTGTCCAGAACAGAGTCATCGAAATCCAATCTCTGACTCCAAATGCACATTGGAGATTCGTAAGAGGCAAGGATAATCCAGCGGACTTGGGTTCAAGAGGCGTGTCCATCACTCAGCTGCTCGACGGCAGTCTGTGGTGGTCTGGACCATCATGGCTTTCCAAGTCACAGGACTCGTGGCCCATTCATCAGCCGGCAATCAACTCGGCCTCAGAGTCCGAAGCGAGCAAAATTGTCCCACTCTTGGCCGTGATCAAGCCGGAGTATCATTGGGACTCGATATATAAGTATTCAATCCTCCTCAGGCTCTTGAGGATCACTGCCATCATCCAAAGAGCACACTCCAGACTCACTGGAATTCCAAACTCAACACTCGAGACGCCAATCAACTCGATCGACTTGGATGCATCGAAACTCTTTTGGATCAAAGCCACTCAAGCTGCTTATTTCTCTCACGAGCTGAGAAGCCTATCGACAAAAGCCACCCTGCCACACTCACGACGTTTTTCGACGACTCACTGCCGACATTGACCTTCACGGGGTCATACGAGCAGGAGGACGATTGGAAAATGCAGTCTTGGATCCTGAGGAAAAACACCCCGCAGTTTTGCCGAAATAGTCACGATTTACGACACTCGTCATCGAAGACATCCATCGAAGAACACTCCACGGAGGTGCTCAACTAACTCTTTCGACACTCCGGCAACAATATTCCATCCTTGTTGGCAGATCAACAATCAAATCACATATTCGCAAGTGCGTTATCTGCACTCGTCATCGGGTAGAACGAGCACGACAACCGATAGAGAAATTACCTCGACATCGAGCACAGCCAGCTCCACCGTTTCACAATACCGGCGTGGACTATGCCGGGCCAATTACGCTGAAAATAAGACGCGGACGAGGCGGGAAAACACAAAAGGTGTGGATATGCATTTTCGTCTGCTTCGCCACGTCAGCTGTGCATCTCGAAGTCGTGTGTGATTATTCCGCTGAGGGCTTCATTGCCACCTATCGACGTTTTACCGCACGAAGAGGAGTTTGTCACGGCAGGTGGGAAGCAGTCGTGAAATCACTCAAATTGCACATGACTCGTACCACCGGCGATCTTCTCCTGACACTCGAAGAAGCCACCACTCTGCTGGCTCAAATCGAGGCAATATTGAACTCGCGCCCGTTGGAACCGGTGATAGAGGACCCCGATAACCTATCTGCAATCACACCTGGTCATTTCCTTATTGGAAAACCACTCTTCACTCTACCAGAACCATCTTTAACCGATCTGCCGACCACACGACTCAATCGATGGCAATTAATTCAGCAGCGAACACAACAATTCTGGAATCGTTGGTCGACACGTTATCTGCAAAAACAATCAACACTCTCAAATTGGTACCATGCCAATCAATCCCTCAATATCGGTACACTCGTTCTGCTGACGGATGAACGATTGCCTCAGAAAAAGTGGCCACTCGCCAGGATCATCGAATTCCATCCCGGCGACGACAATCTGACCAGGGTGGTCTCTCTGAAAACTTCGACAACATTAAAGAGGCCGATACACCAGTTGGTCATTCTACCAGTCAACACTGAAGACGATGATGAAGAGGATCAATCAACAATCGCCAACCCTGTTGTTGATGGCGGCGGAATGTTCGAGGAAATCGCGTTCCTCGTATTTGAAAATCCCTCCTTCATTCTCCACACTCTCCGCCACACTGCTCTACACTCTACATTCATTGTCTCAATATGTTCGACTTATCGACCTCAGCTATCGATCGGTCAAACATCGACTCTGCACGGCGCCAATCACGCGCCGAGCAGGTTCCCGCTCGGTCCGCATCGGGAACAAACACGGCCGCCATTATTGTTCTTCGACAATCGAAAAGGTGAGCCTCGTGCACGCTCGTTCCATTTTCGTTTCTCAATCCCTTACTCAAAATTTCTCCCTGTTTGGTTTAATCGGTTAATCTCCACACGGGAGTAAAACAAAAGTGAAAGTGAAGCACTTCAACACTCGAGTGAGATCAATCGAAGTGCGAACAATCGAGAATAAAATTTCTCCTCGCCATGTGACCGACGCCACGCGCTGATCGAGTAAGAATGTTCTAGTGCAGTCAGTCGTGAAAATCTTGCTACTTGTGTCGCTATCACTCGAATATATTTGTTCAATCTTGCATGCTTTCACTCGATATATACTTTGTACAGCTAATCGTAAGTACACGGACACTCTCAAGCCTCTCTTCTCTTCGCGTGATCGTGTTCACGCGTCGATCGAGCGAGGGCTTGATCTCACAACAACAACGCGGAACAATCGCCACGAGATTTAGGCCCTCATGCCGAAACGAATATATTTTCTCAATCGACAACGCTGAATCTTGGAAGATCAGCCACACTCGCCAATCCATTATTATGATTTCACTCTCTCACTCGATACGAGATTTACGACCTCGTGTCAAGAACGTAAAGAAAAAAAAATACACACTCACCAAACTCTTGTAACACACACTCGATTTAATTTTAAGGGATTACCCCCACTTGCGATTTTGAAAAAATCGATTTTTTTATTGCATTTTTTTGAAGTATAAGTATATTGACTCTATGTAAGTTTACAAAAAAAATATTTTCTTCATGTAAACTGAAATTGAAACTTTAAATGCGTTTTTCTCAAAATGGCATTTCTGAAGTCGGTGACAAAGATTACTCGAACACTAATGAACCGATCATCTTGAAATTTTGCAAGCTTATTTAATACATAAAAATGTAGTCTTTAATCGTTCGATTTTTTTTTCGAAAAAAATGGCCGTTTTATAGCCAAAAAACGGCCGTTTTTTTCGTTAAAATCGAACCATTAACTTTGACTGCCCGCCATTTTGTGAAAAATGAATATTTTTTAAAATCCTTCGATTAAAGACTAGTTTATACTTATATTTGACTAAATCCATCCGCATTTTTTTTTTTCAGATGATCCGCTTCGCCGCAATGTTGGTCACCGCAAACCGTGTATATAAAAACATTATTTCATTGACGGCAATTTGCCACTAAACAATGTAATATTTTTCAATAAAAAAATTACTGAAAGTTCTTCAAGATGTGTTCTTTAAGATGGTATATTGATCGATTAAAAAAGTTTTGTAGTTTGCTTTAAAAAAAAATCATGAAAAAGGCCTTTTTTGCGCTACAAGTAGGGGTAACCCGTTAAGGTATTTTTGTAACACATTGAAGCGACAATGTATTGTGATTATTTTCGAATGAATTATTAAACACCCCACAACTCGACCGATCCCGCACACTCCATCTCACTCCAATGAAACGAATTATTGCAATAAACAACACGCCATTTGTCGCTTTACTCATCATTATCATCATGAACGTCTAGTAGTCGAAGAATACAACTTGTTTTCCCTTCGAACTTTATTTTTATTTCGGCCCGTTTACGAGCTATAGAAAGAACAAAGTTTTTAAGGATGCGTTAACCCCTTAAGAGTGTCGTTCCGCCAAAACGAGAAAATGCGTACCAACTATTTTGACTGATTGTACTTTCTTTGTAACCCATTTTGATTTCTACAAATTATCGTCTGTCACATCCGGAAGGGATGAGAGCATAAAACTTTCGTTTCCCTTTTTCTTACCTACGCCAAGCGCAATAGCACGGGATGAGGGTAAAAGGAGAATGTGTGGAACGGGTGTTCTAGGTCTCGAGTGCCTAGATGGTCAAGATTTATGTGAGTGATTGCGACAGGTGTCGTTACCGTTTACAAATTTTCGTTTATTACCGAGCACCGTCCACTTGGCCGGTCGGAAACATAGGAAGAATACAGTTCGGCGGATTAAGAAAATGATACATAAAAATGATGTAGTTAGCTTACGTTTGCTGAATGACGGTCTTTCGGACTTGGGTGAAAGGGCCTTCGCTCTCGGCCTGTTACGCTCGCTTGTACAATGTCAGTCGATGGGCCGCACACACCCTGTGTTTACAATGTTGCCGCAGATGGGTCAGAGGGTCACTTCGTGAGTGTGAAGAGCGCGGAGAAGATTCACAATACTTTTCGAAGTAAATAGATATGCAAATGGATGATCGAAAAACAGAGTTGGATTGTTAAACGCGGAACAGAGGTACGAATCGCGATACAAGGTTGGACCCGATAGAAGAGATCTTTCTGGTGCGGATGAAGAAGTTGAACTGATTTTTCTTTAATCCTCTGGACCTTCCTGCTCCAGATTTCCCGTCTTGGGTGGAGTAGGAGAAAAAAGGGGGTTTTCGTTTTTGACTCTCTTTTAACCAATCGGAGCGGTCGACGTGGGAGACAGTCTGGGCGCATGAAATTAATTACAAATAGACCAATCGGAATGAAGCTATTCCGAGCGAGTTTTCGTGGAAAAAGCGCGTGGGATCGTGTTTGTTTATCTAAAGTCTAGGGCCCGGCGCCGAGTCGCCCCGCGATAGTGCAGCTGCTATGCGCCTCATAGCCCTTCCATGTGCATTTCATTTTCGTCACGGCCCGGTTTTATGACCGAGTCGAGTGGACTTTTCCGGCGGTCTTCGTCTATCCTTGGTTCCCACACGGATTTAAGAATCGGAGCTACGCTATGCCTTCGCCGGCGGGTGAACTCTGGGTCATCTGGCTTGCAGTATGATATTTTTTTGTTTTACGACTTTTCCGAGAAAGCGTGCCTAAAACTATGTTCTCGTTGAATTCGAGTGGGTAGGGAGGGTCGTATGAAAGTACGCCCGACGTTCGCTTATTATCAATAGCCTACATTACAGCTGTGGTATGTCTAAGCTTAAGAAAATACAAGAATGTGTCGAAAAATGTGAATGCCATATTCGTTTAATGGTTATTCACGATTTCCATGGGAAATCGCTCAGGCCAGCGTTCTCGCCGGATTTCAACAAAGTAGGAGAGAGAAAACGCAATATTTTTATGCGCTTTGCTCGCGACGTTACACGTCCATGCCGCACGGTAAGAACTTTGAACGTTGCCTTTCGAAAAGGGGACCGTTTTAGGGGGGAGGGGGGCTGGAATGTTACAAATATGCCATTGCATCATAACACGAATATATATTGACGTGAATTTAGAACGAAATGCCAAAAGGCTAGCTGATTATACGATGCCCTTGGCTAAAAAATTGACGAGCAGTTTCAACCCCTTGATTGTGATATATCGGAAAAGAAAAAATCCATATCCGCACTTTTCTATTCTCGACATGTATGCAAATTTACATCCCAATCGATTAAAAATTCTCGGAGATACGGTTGAGAAAATTGCATTTTTGCATTAAACAATATGAACTTTGGTACTATCTGCATCGTTCTCATCTCCAATGTATAGTGCGAAAAAATAAACATTGTTGCAATTTGAAGTTTTTTCATATCTCGTACCGTTGAACCGTTATCGACGAAAAACAAAAAACACCCAATTTTCGGGGGTGCGTTTCAACCCTTCAAAATCGGGTTCTGCCGGTATAAAAAAATACGTCTCGCCTATTTTTACCCATTCTACAAGCATACCAAATTTCATCGAAATCGCAGACATCGACCTTGCAACGTTTCCTTGTTTTTGCATAAAGAGTACGCGGTGTGTTCGTCAGTGGGGTAAACGTTTTCTATTTTATTACTTGGTGTCAAGACGCTGCTACGTCTCTTGATAATGACACTATATTAAAATTATAAAGTATATCATTACACACTAAACAAACAAATTTATTTACACGAATAAAGGAGAAAAACATTACTATTTTAATCGAATTTAGTTGAAGTCAGGTAACGTCCCCTTCCCTTATACCTCCTCATCCAATAACTTGGAGACGTATCCTGACATCAGTAGATAAGTGTTGCGGGAACGGCCTCTAAATTCCTACTACCGACTTTCCCACTTATCAACAGATTAGCCAAGACACGAACCAAATAAGATTCGTGTCCAAGCTAATTCGTGTCCGTGTGGTCGAGTAACATTTTTAGGCAGGTCCCACACCACTATCGACTGATTATCTACTTACCGACTGATGGATGGCCCTTCCTACTTACCAACTAGTTGGTCAGAATCGACACCATGATCGACTGTCGATGTCTCTCAACTTACCAACCAATGGTAGGGCTCCCATGCTTACAGACCGATGGTGGTCCCCCTCCAACCTCGCAAGTTAGTTGAAGGGCGAGGAGAGGGGTGGTGGTGGTGGTGGTGGTGGTAAACACGGGGACCCACGACCGACTCCTAGCGAGGCCACGCAACGACTGACAAAGAGTCGAGGTCCTTTGTCGTAAAAGGGAGTGCTGCCAGAAAGCGGGAGTGGTGGGAGAAAGAGTAGGGGGCCTGATGTCTCAGAAATTGTTTTAAGCATTTATGGGTGGTGGATCATCGGGCGCTTCCCGTGGCTTGACACCCCCCCCCCTCCCCCGCCTCCCACCCCCGCCCCTCAAGTGTCGACAGCACTGCAAATCCAAGTGTGTTGTTTTAACATACTTACGTGTGTTAAATCTTGTTGTCACGTTTTACGCATTTCCGAGTGTGTAATTTCGGGTTTCACTTTAGGCGTTTTATTTTACACACTTGAGGTAGAACGAGCGCGCACTCTTGATTTCTATAGATTTTGTTCAAATTTTAACCAGACATCGTTCATATTATTATGCATGTTCGAGTGAAATTTCAGAACAGTCGTCTATTTAGATTGAGCGATAATGGGTTCTTAAATTGCAACTTTTAATACTGCAGGGTCTTTATTGACTGAAAGTCAGGTTTGCATGATTCGTCGTACTATTATATTATGTTTATAAATTTTGGAAAAAAAATTATATTTAGAAAGCAAACTAGTTAGGGAAAGAGTGAAAAGTTTGGATTGCATTTACTATTCAATTTTTCTTAAAACGTTCAGTAAAGACAGAATAATTATCCGTAAAAAATATTTGTCCCCTATAATAAGAAGACATATGGCAACACCGCAGAACAGTATTGTTCAATATTTCGAGAAAAAAAATAATTATCGTCTCCCTAAAGTTAAAAACTTTTGTCATAAAAAAAATATTTGCGATATAAATATTAATATTTTATATTGTTTATGTCATCTTCATTAACAAATAAAAGTGTTGGGTAATTCATAGCTAATTAAAAACTTTGTTCGATCAAAAAATATTCCCAAATAAAAATGTATGCTGCAGTATTATTTTAAATATGCGGGGCGAACTTACTTCATTGGATACGTGGAACAATGCGGTGTTGCCATAGGTCTTCTTATTCTTCTGTATAAATTTTAATGCAGACCCTGCAGCGTTAAAAGTGGCAATTTTAAAGCCCATCATCTCCCAATCTAAATAGTTGACCGTTCTCAAATTTCACCCAAACATGCATAATTATATAAATAATGTCTGCTTAAAATTTAAACAAAAACTACAGAAATCAAGACTGCGCGCTCGTTCTACCTTAAGTGTATTATTTCTATGCGTATTAGGTGTGTTATTTGATTATTTTTTATACACTAAAACCGTGTAATTTTTTTACTCGTTTCACGTGTATTGTTTGGCACGTTTTAAAATTAGTTTATGCAGGCTGGGTGAATATTGTAAATAAAAAACGTATAAAATTTTGTTTACGGAAGATATACTTATTAAAAATAAAAATTTCGGACCACATTAAAAAATTAGCATTTTTCACTTATCGAAGAATATTAACATTAATTAAAATCCTAAAATAAAAACATAGAATCTCTAATTTTTGTTAATTTTCAATAGAAACATGACTCTCATATGGATAGGAATGTAACTCTTACATTTATTAATCAGTCAGAATATCACAAAGGGTAGTTTTTATATACGCTTTTTTACCACGTATTATAATTTAAGAACTGACCGATACATAGTTGCTCACAGATTACGCTGAATATGAAAGTTACCGATTTTGCATTTGAATTTGGCCGTAGTGGAGTTTGTAACGGCGCCTGAATAATTTTAAAAGCAAGAGTCTCAAGAGATCTCGCATAACTGGATGGAAATGCTCCGTGCCAAGCATAATACAATGCTATCAATCCAGCGAAAGCTTTTGGTACAGTACGGTCGGGAATACTGACTGATTTTTTCATCAGCCACGATGGCGCCTGTGCCAGTTTCTCGTTGTCGATCTACAAAACTCTTCGTGGTGTATCGTTTTCCAGTGTCACGAGAGATTGAGTTGATGTTGAAATCTGGCAATTATTGAACATTTAAGTTTTATGACCTTTTAATTTTTCATATTTTGTTTGTTGAAAATACTGCGGTGTAAAACAATTTGTGAAAAATCGAGAATTACGCACAATTACTGACAACACGTAATGTGCCTTTTGTTTTCTTTTATTCATTTGTTCGTGCTTGTTTAGTATTGTCATTTATTCGTTTAACCCTTTCTTGACACACTGGGTCATTTTGACCCAGGTGAATTTGAAATAAAATGCTCACTTTTCTAAAATTGAAAGTTTACAATAATTGTTTACAACGATTCAATTTTATACTTTGCGAGTTTTAATTATGCAGACATATTAAGAGATGTATGAGGGTTAGCCCGGATTTTTTTCAATAAAAACCGACCGAAGGGTTGTTAAGGGCAGGTCGATAAGGTACTATTCAGGTCAAAATGATCCAGTGTGTCAAAGCCAAGGCCAAATCCAAGTGTATCAAGGAAAGGTTAATATGAAAGTTGTGTTTGTTTATATCAATGTGTGTATGATTGCTCCTTGCAATAATCTACATTAACTACATAATGTAATTATTGCTGTTAAATGTTCAATAGCCTAAATCACATTCCACACGCCAAGTTGTCTTTCTGTAAGAGATTCATCGATAACAATGCAGTAATTCCCAAGTTATTAATTAAAAAATGTACAGACAGAGCATTTTGTGCCAAAAATACGATTTTTAAACTTGTTTTCGCGAATACAAACGATCAATAAAGACATTTTGCGAAAATTAAAAAATACCAAGCACCCCTGGACTTCCGTTTTCGGAGTGGATAAGAGAGACTGTGTGTGCGACAGGTGGTAAGGAAAGCGGGTAAAAGTGAGTCTGAGGGTGGCGGAAGACAGCTAAAGTGCGGGGAAAGGTGAAGGGGAAAGCGGGGGTGTGGTGGAGAAGAAAAAAGCAGGGTGACGGGAGAATTAAAGAAGGGAGAGGAGGAGAAAAGATGGAAGTGAGGTTAGGAAGAAAGGGCCGGCGAGGGGCGGTGAGGCAGAGAAAACGGGAAGGGAAGGAGAAGGCGAGTGGAGACGACGGGACAGCAACGGCAGAGGACGGAGAAAATAGGAAGTAGAAGGAGAAAGGAACGAGGCGAGGCAGATAGGTAAAACAGAGAGGCGGCAAAGGACTCGACGGGTAAGGGGAATAGGAAGGAATGGGCGACGAAGGAAAAGGTAAGGAGGAGCGCGGAGAGGCGAGTGGACGAGTGGGAAAGGCAGGGAGAGAGGAGGGGGAGATAGCAAACAGGAAGGGAAGGAAAACGAACGCGGAAACGCTTCGCATGGAAAGAAACGCGAGCGTGGGGAAGATAAACGAATTGTGACAGAGGAAGAGAGAACGGATGGAGGAAAAAAAACAGGAGGGAGAGGAGGCTTTCCAGAAAAGTAGAAAGGTACAGAGGTTGCCAGAAGGAGGGAGACAGGAGCGGGGCGGGCTGGAGGAGATGATCGCAGCAATGAGGGAGGAGGTCAGGAGGGGACTGGGGGAAGTAAAGGCCGAAGTGCAGGGGCAAGGAAGGAAAGTCGAGGAGGAACTAAGGAGGATGAGCGGAGAGATAAAGTTGGGAGAGGAAAGATGGAGAAGGGAAAAGGAGGCGATGGAAAGAAGGATAAGGGAAGTCAAAGGGAGAATGAAGGAAGTAGGGGAGCAGGAGAAAGAGATAGAATAAATCGGCGAGAGACTGAGAGTGCCGGAGAGTGCAGAGGGGAGGAGAGGGAGACGAAGTGTGGCAAGGGGGGAGAAGGGACAGACGCAGAGGAGGGTAAAATAAATGAAAAGGAGATGAGGGAGGGGGAAGAAAGTCGGAGGAACTTCATTATAAGGGGAGCGCCGAGGGAAGGAACGATAAGGCAAGCAGTGGAGGAGGTGCTCGCGAAGATAGGGGCCGAAGGGAGAGTGGAGAAGGTGAGAGAGTTGAAGAATGGGGCAGTACAAGGAAAGGAGAGAATGATAGAATTGAAGATGGCGGCAATAGAGGGGAAGAAGGAGGTGATGAGGAGGAAAAGGGAACTAAGAGGGAGGAGAGAAAAAATAGTGGACGATTTGACTAAGAAGAATAGGGGACGAAGAACAAAGGAGGGGGTAGAGGGTAAAGCTAGGGTATGGGAAGGGGATAATAGAGGGGGCCACGTGGTTTTGGGTCGAGAGAAGGGAAGTATTGAGGGACTTGAGGGGAAAGGAACGAGAGACGGCAGAAGAGGAGGGAAGTAGATAAGAGGGGAGGGGGTGGGAGGGAGTAGAGAAGAGCCAAAAAAACGAGTAGAGAAGGAAAAAGGAAAGAGGGGGAAAAAGAAAGGGAAATGAAAGGGAGGGGGGAGCTGGAAGGTGGCGATTTGGATCGCAGCGGGCCTCACAAATACGGACAAGGAGTTTTGGAAGGGGCTGGAGGATTGGGAGGTGGTGGTGATAGGGGTGAGGACGGAGATGAAGGCGGAAATAAAGGGAGAGAGGAGGGGGGAAGAGGGGATAATGACGGTGAAGGTAGATGGAGGGGAGGACAGATGGACCATAATTGGGGTGTATGTGAACGGGCACATAGAGAGGAAAATGGAGAAGTTAAAAGGATGGATGGAAAAGCAGGAGGAAGAAGGGAGGGTCATAATTGGAGGTGATTTTAATGCGAGGACGGGAGCGGAGGGAGGAGAAGGATGGGAAGATAAGGGGGAGGATGAAGAATGCAGACCAAAAGACAAGAAGGTAAATGCAAAAGGGGGGAAGTCAATTAAGAGGCTAGACCAGTGTGACACTTTAAAAAAATCGATTTTTTTTTATTTCCTCAATCGAATGTTTATACTTTCAAGAATATCATTATCATTTATATAATTTATATCAATATCATTTTATCTTGCAAAAATCGATAGTTAAATCTTAAAACATGTTTTTCTCGACATGAGATTTTTCAAATAGGCTGACATTGTAACTCAAACAGCAATTATCCAATTGACTTGAAATTTGAACTGAGTGCTCTTGAATATATTTACTCTACAATGACGTAGGATATTTATGCTTGGATGAAAATTGACGATTTGGCATTGAAAAGAACGACCATTTTATAGGCAAGAAAACAGACTTTTTTTCATAACTACGTCATTTTGTTAGATTTTGATATTTTTCGAAGATTCTACGTCATTGTACAGGAAATACCTTCCAGTTTAACGACATTTTTGCCTTTTCCGGTTTCAGCTACTCAATCGGCCGGAATCAGGTCAGCAGTGGAGGAACTTTTTTTAGCGCCCCCAAAGGCAGCGCATAAGTCACTTGGAGCTCAATATTTTTCTATGAAAAATTATGTAATATAGGTCAATTATAGCCAAATATATTCGTAATTTTCCGAAACATTTAATTGAGTACTTTTCGTCCAAAAAATTCCCGAAAATCACCCAAATGTCCAGCGTTCACACTGGTACAGCCCCTTAAGGCGTTAGAGGAGACGGGGTGGGAAATATTTTATGGAAATATAGAAGGGGACGAGGACTGCACTGATTGTTCTTAAACTCATACAGGATTTTTTCTAACGGCGGATTTTATTTGTATTTTAGTTTTTCCGACAAATGAAGAGAACAGTGATGACCAAACATATTTGCTAGCGCCTGAACTTTTAATTGGTAAACAAATAAAAATAAAAGTTCAAACAAAGTTCATTGTTAAAAACGATGAGAATATTGAGAGAATAAAAAAAGTGTAATTCGCAAATCAAAAGTAATTTTAGGATTTCGTTTTAAAAAGTAAAAAATTTGATATAATAAAAATACTATACAAGAAATCGAATACATCTTACATTTCCATTTGAACCTTCACTCAGTAAAAGATGCGCTGACACGATTGCTGAGGCTAAATTGTGATAATCGTTTTTCCGATGGCTGTCCATAACTTTGTTGCCACAAATATGTGCCTCAAAATAGAATTAATTGCTATGTTGTTGAGTTTTTTTTGTAAATCGAAGGTCAATGGTGGTAATATTGCAGGACAAGGAATGCTGTGGGTGTGTGTGTGTGTGTGTGTGTGTGTGTGTGTGTGTGTGTGTGTGTGTGTGTGTGTGTGTGTGTGTGTGTGTGCGTGCGTGCGTGCGTGCGTGCGTGCGTGCGTGCGTGCGTGCGTGCGTGCGTGCGTGCGTGCGTGCGTGCGTGCGTGCGTGCGTGCATGTGCGCATGTGAGGTCAGGTAGCGATCAAGTCTCCGTGGTTCGTCACTCCCACGGTATTCCCCGACTCCAAACTCTCGCTGCAATCTTTTTGGGCTTGTTCTCCAGCTTCCACATGCTGACCTCCATTACACAGACATGCTCGCAGCCTTTCCTCTAAATTGGTCCGAACTCTAGCCAAGAATTGTCGGTTTCGTCTCAACTGGGCCATTCCATCATCTATCCGGCGTCTCAGATCCACTGGCGTTCTGATCGCTCTGCCAAATCTATAAACGATGGCTTTTAGCGCTACCCACAAGAAAAAATCCAAAGGATTAAGGTCTGGAGAACGTGGTGGCCATAAATGTGGAACAGGCCGACGGCTTATCCATCGCGTTCTGAAGGCTTCGTGAAGAAAAGCACGAACTTGCCGACCAAAATGTGGTGGGGCGCCATCGTGCATAAAGAAAAGGCCTTGAAGATTTTGCCGCGGAACAATTTCTCGTAAGCGAAGGATTAAATCGCGCTGAAGAAAAACCAGATAACTTCGACTATTCAACCGCGACGGAAAATAGGCCGAACCAATAATGATGTCACCAACGATACCTGCCCAAACATTGAGGCTGAATCGACCCTGGTGGACTCGTTGCATCATCGCATGAGGCTTCCTGTCAGCCCAGATGCGAGTATTTTGCCTATTCACAATGCCGGTGCTCGAACAGCTCGCCTCGTCACTGACTAGTCGTCAGAGTCGTCAGCACGTCCTGTTCACTGACGAGTCATCAGTAAACAGGACGTGCTTAAGAAATCGTGGATCTCTTTGCAATTTCCGAAGCATCCAGCGGCAAAAATTCCAACGAACTTGATTGTCCCCAGGGTGCAGTGCTTGGACATATTGCACATGATACGGTCGCAGGCCCTCCTCGCGAATTATGCGACCAACTGTCATATGTGGTACACCAACGCGAGCGGCTATTCGGCGTAAGCCCATGACGGGAAAGGCCCGTGCAAGAGCAATAACACGCTCCTTGATCCTCCAATGGACTCGAGGACGTCCTGCTCTCCGATGTCCAGCGCCCTGGATGGCAAACCTTTCCCGGTCATTGAAGCGCTCATCAAGACGTTGCAATTGACGCCGATCTGGAATTGCACCAGGCCTTAGCCGTCCTCCATGGGCACGCTGCAGCAGCCACTCTCCATAAATTTCGCGAGCTCGAACATAATTTCCAAAAGCCTGATCCATAGCGCGAATCAAAACGCTTTGGTTTTGTCCATCTCGAAAACGACCACGATGGCGACGTCGGTAACGAACCATGGTCACACACGATACGACCAAGATAACACGACCAGACGATCAAACGACAAGGCAGCTAGACACGGCCCGACAGTAGCAGACGACAATACCAAGAGACACAACCAGACAGTTAAACAACTAAGACAATCAGACACGATTGGACAGAGAGACACGACCAAACCATTCGAATCACCTGGCTGAGTGATGGAGGGTTTTATTTTGGTGCTTAACTCGCTATTGTTGTGTTTCTCCTATCCACGATCCGGGACACTCATATGTCCGTATTGTTAATATTTTATTTTTTATTTTCTAGATGACGGGTTCATTTGCGGCCCATGGTCCCTTTCTGACTTTTGTTCCTCTCATTTAGCAGAATTTGTCAAGCCAATAAAAAAATTTGACCTTGAGTTTTGGGGTGAAGGTCAATTTTGCGGGTCCATGTTGGCGGGTGATCTTCGCCGAACGTGTCTCGGAGAATCACATGGCGGAGTGGTGACGTAATTTTTATACACCCTATACATATGAATAATACGCATCAAATGTGTTTAACTGTACTGTAACATGCATAAATGCATTATTTATAACACATTTTATGTCTGAACGTGTGTATTTCCGCAATTATACATGTTGAATGCTTTGAATAAGACCTTAATAACATGTTTAAATTTAATACGAGTCAAGTGTTTAAAAATACACATCCGATCTGTTTGAAGTTTCTGTAACACATAACCGCGTTGTTTTAAGCTGTGTATGGCGTATACACGTTTGAATTACGAAAATTACACACCTCACGTGTAACAAATAACACACATGGATTTACAGTGAGCTTTGTTTCTATACAATAACATTGACCCGTTGAAACCTGTCGACAAATATTAAAAGAATTGAGGCGTTGAATAATTTATGCATTTTTCTGAGAATTTGTTTATAATAAAACCTAGCGGCAGAAGTGTTTGAACATTGAGAGTGATGTATGGTTTTTTTCTGAGAATTGAAACGGGGTCAAAATGGCGGCAGGATGTCGTCAAAGTTTTGCTAAGAATCCGATATTGTTTATGCGAGCACAGTTCTCATTCTTCGAATGGATGTCGAGGCGAACGCACGTGATGAAAGCGATTAATCCCGGCCAAGAGCCGTGGAAGCTGACGAACGGCGATCTTGACAATATTCTAAAGGCATTGATGTATCGGGGCTGATTCGTGTATTTGTTGTGGGATCGTTTGCCCGATCATCATCATACGGACCCTGAAGCCATATCATATCTTCCATGTTACAAGCATTTGAACAGATCTGAGAACAGGAATCATATCGATAGACATCCTCCAAGCCGACGAGACTGTAAATATTGCACCTATTATTTGCCAGTGCAAGAGATCTCTGATGAGGAAATGGAGTAGAGGTGGAGGAAAGGAGTAGATAATTCAAGATTGCGCTGGATCCTGATATTGTAGAGTATGATGTAGAAATTGTTTAAACGTTTGTGGGTCGTGAGTCATCGGACGTTTGCCGTGAAATTCTTCAACGCTTGACAAAGGACCCCCCTTGCTCTGAATTTAGTGCGTTGGCAGCGAGAAATAAACAAATCAATGTCGAAAGACCGCTGTTTATAGTGTGTACTCGAATCATGCAATGTTCCATTTTCACGCACGCACGCGCGTGCACACACACACGCATTTTGCGGATGCTGCGCTTGACAAGCCCCCCCCCCCCCCCCCGAAATCAAATGCGATTAATATGTCGAAACGTATCGCGACCGCCATGAGGAAGGGGGATATAAGTGGTTTCTAGAAAAATATTGGTCACTATAGCTTCCCTGTCAACATGAGTCATTTCAGAGATTCAAGAAATCTGTTTCTGAAAATTTGAAGAAATTCGCTGAAGATCAATTTCGAAAAGGTCCTCCCGCCTCCGATTCAATAGTTCCAAAGATCAAAGGAAGTGAAGCATTTAATGATAATGGTCGTCCCGAGCGATACGGGGCTGTAGGTAATTCTCGGAAAAAATAGGCCATCAAGTTCTTGTTGAGAAGTTGCATGGGGAAGACTGCGGAAGTCGATCATGCGGCAAAGCAAAAAAAGAATTGTGCAAGAGACGTGAATTTTAAATGCGCATCGGACGATTTCTGAACGACACTGAACAATTGAAAGGAGAAATAGACTTTTGGTCGTAGATTAATTCGCTGAGGATAATGTTTGAAAAAATAATAAATTTGGAACCACGGAACCACCCGAAAAATCTCCCCTCATCACCGCTGCAAGAAACGTTATTTTGTCGAGGATTCAGAGTGGAGGGGGCAAGTATACAGGGTGGACCATTTAACGTGACCCCGTGTCGCTATGGAATCTCGGCAAAAACTCGAATTCACTCGAAAAGGATCACCGAGGCTCAGCGACATGTTGGCAGAGAAGATCTGCTCTGGACAGCCTGGAATTCTACGAACCGCACAAGGCGGTGCAATAAGATCGCAACGTGCTTCGGATCACCAAGCCGCTTGGTCCAGACGATGACAGCAGCGCTTAGAGGCGGTCTGGTGAGAAGGACTCTGCGAACCTCGTATGTGCGTGTGCGCGTGGGTGTGTGCGTGTGCGCGTGTGTGTGTTTGGCACACGTTTTGACGTGTGTGTGTACCAATGCGGATTGGCAGCGAGTGTACCATCGGCTTTGGTGACTAGCCCGCATACGCATAGCGAACTTTGACTGAGAAGTGTGCATGTGTCTTAATGTTGAATGGAAATACGTATTTCATCACTTTTATTGAAGGTTGTGGGTACATACGGCTGATGAGCATGAATCTCATAATGCGCGATGGAATCATCGAAGATGACGGGTGTTTTGATATAAGTTATTTCCGCCTCCATTTTAAACAGCATACGCACGCAATCCAGATGATATAGTTTTTCATGCGACTTTCCTACGTATTCGTAAACCCAAACTCCTCGAAAACAGCACGTTCTGCGTTGTTAGCGGTGTGTGTGTCCATCGACTACTGGTCTCTCTCGTCGCCGGGATATTGTTTTTACAAGTGCTCGAGACTCTATGAAAGACTATACCCATTGCGATTTGATGTGTAATCGGTAACACGCGTTTTGACCCAACGACAAAATATCCGATGACACAATATCTGCAGGATAAAATATCCTCATGACAAAATATCCGCAAGACAAAATATCTGCCGATATTATATACAGTTTAAAGTGTACAGTCATGCTGTTAAAATTTATTCCATCATAAAAAGGAGGAAAGTTATTAATATGTGACGGATATGTTTGGGTTTGTTTGGGTTCAATGAAGAAATTCGTATTATGCCCCTACCCCACTATCTCACACACCCCACAAAGGTGTTTTGCGCGCGACTCCGTTGATGTGGTGGACGAGATTTAGGATTTTGTCTCGCGGATGTTTTGTCATGAGGATATTTTGTCTTTCGGACATTTTGTCGCGGATATTTTGTGGTCGGGTCAGATGTCACACAGCCGTGTAATCATATGGTAATGTCTCGCCACGAAAGTTCCCCAATTTACCGTCCTGATCCACTATTCGGAATTGAATGTTGTTTATCGTCTTGCTCGCGATTGGTAGATAAATGACGCGTAACGGAACGTCGATTATTGTGTAGCCTGATGGTACGGATGGGAAAAACTCGTGGTTTTTGTGTACTCTCCCCTCGTTGATATAGACGCCAGTTGTCACGTTACATTCGACGCGCAAGGCGTTCACTTTGAGAATGGTCACTAGGCTATCATATTGATGTTTTTCACCAGCTCGCAATTTACGGGATGCAAATCCTAGCATACGACCGATAGAATCGTCAGGCATGAAATATATTTCATAATTGCATTAGAGAAGTTCGATTTGTAGTTGAGCCTAATGTGAATGCTAATATTTTGTTGCTAGCTGTTGTTCCAAGTATGTCGCAATGTCGGCTAATTCATAACATCCAGTAGGTATGGGAAAACTTGCTTGGTGCCGTAAAATTTGTTGCGTCCAATGTCTTTATTTAGAATGGAATTGTAGGTTAGGATTGTAGGTTCGATGAGTCCGAGGGTATAATTCTTGTGGAGGCGAAATCGATGGGGGGAACGTATTGAACCTCGAGCAGAGACGATGATCCCGATAAGGTCAACGTAAGACTGTTATCCATAATGGTGTTTGACAAACTGGCTCAATTTTCCATTATCGCTCACTTTTATATAGAGAAAATCTCTCTCGTCGATTTAGTTGTTGACAGAGAAACTTGAGACACAATGACCACATTCGAATGTACCGTATTTCCGGTACCCCTTGTAATTATAATTCACGCAACCTACACCGAAGTATTTTAAAAGTTTAGCTGGTGGTTGAAGATCGCGTTGTGAACGCGAAGCATGAATTGATTCTATTGAGATCGACGACTAATGATAATGCGATATGGCAAGCCGCGGATGACGTTGACATCAAATTCACGTTGTAAAAAGTAGAATGGCTTGTACCGTCCGTGGCACTCTCCAATAAATCTGAAATAGGGATGGGCGATTTTTTTCGGGGCCGGTTTAAAATTCCTAAGTTTAATGTTCCGAAATTCAAGATGGGGCCGGGTTGAAATTTCGAACTTTGTATGATCAGAACGCTCATAACTCCGAAACAATACTACCCCGAAAGAATTTTACACTTGAGACCAGAACTCCGAAAATCTGAACAACGTCAGAAAAATTCGCTATGGAAGTTTTAAAAGTTTCATCATTTTCGATAAATCGACGAATCATTTCAAGATTTATTTATTTATTAGGAAGTGATTTTACGTCAATTTTGAAACTAGTCTAGACAATGTTATATGTTCTACATCATTTACAGTTAACTGTGTAGATTTTTGCTGGCATGATCTTGACATGGGGACCGGGCTGAAATTCCGAAATTTGAATGCTCCAACCCGAGTAGAAATATTGTCAGGCTGGCCTGATATTTGATCTGCGCCTGATCAGCTTGTAGTACGAAGGCCTTACTTAAGTTTGCCTTAATTTGCCTGATCAAGCTGGGGTCAGGCGGTGGTCGAGCAACCGGACTTACGGCTTACTTCAATTCGCCTGACCCGGCTAGCTTCAGGCGATGTCAAGCAACTGGACTTACGGCTTACTTCAATTCGCCTGATCCAGCTAATTTCAAGCAATCATCATGTAACTGGACTTCTACAGTTTGGCGCTAAAAACGTGCCTAACCTCATCTTGTCAAATGATACACAGACACGAGAGAAGCACGAGACATATTATTAATCACTTTATACATTTTTACATATAACGTGTACGTTGTGAATAAGATGGACAAACACAATCGGAAGAAGATTGCGCAACGACTGTGTCTGCGTGAATAGCGGGCTCTAAATAAGGGAAAAAAACGAAGAAACAATACAGCAGCAGGTTAGTATAACAATTTTTTCAAAGACTTACAATTCTTAAATCTATAAATATAAATTGTATTAAATCTGACTGTAAATTAACCATACGCCAAATTATATATGCGTTGGTTGAAATATTTATTATGATACATTTGACAGATCCGGGACAAATCCTCTCAGCGAGGAACAACTCGAAATTCCTGAGGATTGGCATGTGTTGGCGCTACCACTATGTAAGTAGATTTATATTTGTTTTGTGTATCGCTTTTATGTTTCTTTACTTGGTCCGTCTCCTTTGTCAGAGGAGAAGAGACAGCGTAGGCCAACCAAATAATGGTAAGCTGACAGCGTAGTTCAATCTGGTAAATGTTTTGCCATCGGTGCTGATTAGCCCGGACAGCGCAGGCTAACCGAATAATAATAAGTTAACTGCGCAGTTCAGTCAAGTGAAAGTAATTCCATCGGTGCAAGTTAGCCCATAAGAAATGCACTTCGGATGGACATTACATTCACTGAACTGACTACGCTGTCAACTTACCATTATTTGGTTGGCCTTCGCTGTACGGCCCCGGACAGCGTAGGCTAACCGAACACTGACAAGTTGACTGCGTAGTTCAGTTAAGTGAAAATAAGTCCATCGGTGCAAGTTAGCCCATTAGAAATGCACTTCGGATGGACATTAGATTCACTGAACTGCACTACGCTGTCAACTTACCATTATTTGGTTAGTCTTCGCTACGGGCCCGGACAGTGTAGGCTAACCGAATAATGATAAGTTGACTGCATAGTTCAGTTAAGAGAAAGTATTTCCATCGGTGAAAGTTAGCCCTTAAGAAATGCACTTAGGATGGACATTACATTCACTGAACTGCACTACGCTGTCAACTCACCATTATTTGGTTGGTCTTCGCTGTACGGGCTCTCCTGCTTCGATTCTAATTTTCGTTAAAAAATGACCGCTCGCAGCTTTTGCAGCAATTTTTTTTCTTCTTTAAAGTAGATAATTGGATGGTGAGAAAAAGGAAAAAAATAGAGCTCAATTTTGTGCCACCCTAATAAAATAATGTGCATACCTTATATAGATATATATGTAGACATTGAATTCTAAGTGGGATGAACATTTTCATATTTTTCAGTGGCTGTCATTTCGAAATATAGGGAACACGGAATAGAAGTTCTTTCGAAGCAAATTGGACAAGCTGTTGGAGCGGTATCAAGGTCTGATTAATTCAGCAAAAGACTGGGACAAGTTTCGAGCGTCGCGTAAAAAAACGAACAGAACGCTCAATATAACGTTTCCTAGAAACGTCTGGTCACAAAAACGTTGAGCTCGGTTTACTTTATGCACGAAGTTTCTTAAGTTTTTGTTTGAAAAATATATTAGTTTATTTCGGGATAATAAGTGGAATATAATACAGTGATATATCTTAGTTTATTTCGAGTTTTTGTTCTATTACAAATACAAGAAAAATGATGTTTGTTTTCCATATAGATATATGTGAAAAATATATGTGATAAATTTTATATTAAGATTAAAAAATAAACGATCAGCGTTATTTATAAAGTGGTACCTTTTTCTCTTTTGTGTATGCGTTGTATTTTTTATTTCAGGAAAAAATCGGTCATCCTGAGCCGTGAAAAATCATATGATTTTTCATTTTGATCAAGCCGTGAAAAATTAAGCCCTTATCAGGCCTTAATTTTTTACGCTGATCAGGCCTTGATCTTTTACACTGACCAAGCCTTGATTTTTTACCCTGATCAGGCCTTGATAGTTTACCCTGATCAGGCCTTGATTTTTTACCCTGATCAGACGGAAGTCAGGGATTGTGTTTCAAAAATGATCAGGGCTTGATAAAAAATTCTGATCAAGGCTGGAAAAAGAAGTCAGGATGCCTGATCAGGTGCTTATTGTAGCTGGAGCAAGATTTCTACTCGGGAACGCACAGTGGGACAGAATCCCAAAAAGCTGGCGAAAACCTCAAAAACCAAGGTTTTATTTCGGGGATTTTTTTGCGGAATGTGAAGTAGGTGTATCGAGGATCCCCAACAATCGTTCTCTATGCGCAGGTATATTTCTTGTCCCTGCAGGATCAGTTCGAATATGACCGTCACACGAGTCTCATCAAACTACCGAATTTGACGCGCGCCATACGCTACAGAAAAACAACAATATAATCGTGAAAATAGTGCAATTGGAAAAGTGTAAAATGGATTCTCTTCGTGAAGGTATGTAGAATGGAATACAACTTACATAATTACAAAATTGTTATGTGAAAAAAGTTATTCGTTTTGAATTGAGGGTGTCTTTTTGGGAAAACGCAAACGAAAAGCAAGCTTTCAGGCAGACATAATTTTATCGCTCGTTGTTTGGAATATTTTCTACTGAATTCCTTATATCCTAACGAAAAAAAAGCGTGGTCGACGAACTTGCGCTAACCGAGATTTGATTTTTTTTTCTGAACCGTGCAAATTTCGACGTGTTATTTTGGTATAAGGGGGTTTTCGGGGTCGCTGACTTACATATTATTTCTTAACTTCTTTCATTATTAGTTATTTGGTAAGGATGAATAAACATATATCTTCAATAATATATTGTGTACATTGAAAAAAAAACATAATAAAATATGTCACAATTAGTAGTGTCGCAGTGTAGTGAGATCTTCTGTTTTCGCTCGCTCTTGATTCTATTCACGGGCTATTTTCGGCTCCGAGGGATGAAATCCCATATTATTCAGTGATTTCAGGAACTACAGACATCAGAGAAGCACAGCAATTGACAAGGAAAGAAATATTCCGCGTAATTAAGAATACTCTTGCTTCCCAAACTGTGGACGATGCAGCTCTCATTCTTGAAGCGCACGTCTCGTGCCAATTGAGCCATGCATTCCTTATCACTGAAGAAGTGAAAAAAAATTCTTTTATATATTCTACAAACTATGTGATAAGTGGAAAAAGGCCTGCCGAAAGGAAAAGAGGTTATTCGAGAAGAATGCGGAATGGTTAAGCATTCAATTCATCTTATCTCGGGACGGATCTTCTTAAAGTACTTCGGACGGATCTTCTCAAAGTACAAAGATCAAAACGGCGAAAAACGGAACAACTGAGCAAGGAATATAGTTCAGAGGAACTCGCCTTTGCTGCGCAGATGAGCCTCCGTGCAAGCGGTAAGTTTCACGCTGCGCAGTTATTGAAGAACGTTACAATGGGGAGTCCCTCCAAAGCATCATCTTACCGTCTTCGAACACCGTTGGAGAAAGAACAATGACGCCTGAAGAAGCATTGTCGCTTTTTGTAGAAGATCGATTTTCGAAAAATCAATATCTAGTGGTAAGAGCAGGCCGCAAATTAGTTAATAGTCAAGCTTTTCCATCGTATAACGTACTTCGAGAAGCTAAAAATGCTCGTTTTCCACCGATAAAAAACAATTACATACACAGAGAAACGAGCAGCCATAGAACTTCAAGTATTATTATACCTTACAGTGAAACGCGCCTCATGGTTCTGCATGCCACCATCGATCTATAAACTGCTTATTCGTGGTCCGCCAATCATTGCTTCGGCTTTACTGCCAATCGGTCAGATGTCTGAGGAAGCACAGGAAACGTGCCACAAATATATCAAAAAATTTCGCGAGGCTTCCTTGCGTAAAAGCAGCTGTTCTTTGACAATGCAAGATGTATTTTGCCGTGTGTTAATTAGCTCCAATCCATACATTCCAAATGTACAAAAACTACCGAAAAAGAAAAAAAAACACATGTCGCTTGAAGCTCTACATTTAACTGTACCCGATGACACGGACACTAAAGACGACACTGACGTGTCCACTATAAATACCGATAGTGAATCTAATGATAGTGAATGTGACTAGATTAATCCAATGTAGATGTAGTGTACAAATTTAAAAAAATATATTTTCTTATCTAATTTTTATGTTCAATTCATTTGTACGTAGTTCCCCGCCAGAATCTTTCTGATTCGTATACATTGCCGATGTAATTACGATTGACATATTTTGTTTATTTAAAAACAAACATCGTATTCGTAATTAGCGCAATGTAAAAGCCCCAGATACAAAATTTCACCGAAAAATAAGAATTCTATAATATCCTCGGTCGCCATATTGGATCCGCCATTTTTTCTTGCCAAAACTAATATTGGATTCATTATCAGCGACCCCGAAAACCCTCGAGTAGAACATTTCAAAGCCGTTAGACGACGTTTTGAGGTTTTGGCCAGCTTTTTGGGATTCTGTCCTACTGTGGCGACGGTTTAAAATTCCTAATTTTAATGTTCCGAAATTAGAAGTTTCGTCAAGATCGTGCCGGCGAAAGTCTATACAGTTGACTGTAAATGATATAGAAATCATAACATTGTCTTGACGTTTGACGTTCTAGACGTTTGTCTAGAAATTGACGTAAAATCAATTTTTAATAAAAGAATTCTTGAAATAATGCGTTGATTATTGCAAATTTTGAAACTTTTGAAATTTCCATAGCCGAATTATTTTTTCGGTGTTCATATTTTCGGAGTTTTGGACTTCGTGTAAAATTCTTTCGCACTTTTGATCTTTCGGGGTAGTATTCTTTCAGAGTTTTGAGCGTTCTGGTCATTTAAAGTTCGGAATTTCAGCCCGGCCCCGGCGAAATTTTCGAAGTTTTGATCTTTCGGGTAAAATTCTTTCGGAATTTTTATCTTTCGGGGTAGTATTCTTTCGGAGTTTTGAGCGTTCTGATCATTTAACGTTCGAAATTTCAACTCAGCCCCCGTTTTTCGATTAATTAAAAGTATCGATATGTTCTGTGAAATAATCGATTATATTTTGTCGATTTTTTGGCGGTCGATCAATGGATTCTCGATTTTTATAAAGTAACATCGAAATACATGACACGCTGAGAGCAAAAGTAAGTCGAAAAAACATTGCAAGCGAAAGCGGGGAACACTGCTTTTCAGCGCAAAAATGGGATATATCATTAATCTCAGAGTAAAAATGGAACAACTGTAGTTCCGAGCAAAAGTGGCATAGAAAAAAACTGCAAGCAAAAATGAGTCAACTATTCAACCCGTTTTTGCCCGCTGCGAAAACTTGACTCGTTTTTGCTTGTCACGTTTTTGCTTAGAACGAAAATTTGAATCGTTTTTGCTTAGAACGAAAATTTGAATCGTTTTCGTACCAGTGTTATTATGTTTTGATTCTGTATCGAATTTTTTTCATGCATTATTATTTTCACATAAGATTAAGTTTTTTCTCAAGTGGAGCATTTTGAATTTTGTTCAGATGTTTCCGGCGCGACTAATGAGTCGATTATATTTTTACATTTCGAAGAATAACATAATCAGGAAAAATTTGATTATAGCTTTTGTGAATGAAACAACGTAAGGTTTGAGACAACTCTTTTTAATTTATCAACAATACTTTTTCAGACAAATTTTTTGCAATGGTCCTTATGTACAACATGTCGTTGTACTTTGCTTTAGTTATGGTGTTTACATTTGGATACAAAATTGAGAGTTGCATTTGGGTGAATTGTTCTTCTGTGACGTTTTTCTTGCCAATGTCAACCCTCAGCAACGTCTCATCATAGACCATGTACAAGTAGAAGGGTTGTTCTTTATTAAGCTTGATCGTTCTGGTTTTTAACCAGTTGATTTCGTCCATTATTCTGTTCACGCTTAATTTTTGCAATTCTTGGGACGTGAAAAAATCGTTGGGCACCATTTTCGTAACTTCATAAGTAGGTTCTTTTTTCTTCGTTTTTTTATTATTTCGATTCAGTGATCAGGGAGTGTTGACAATTTTATGCATTTTAGGCTCTTTCTCAATCAGGCCAAAAATTCTGTCGCAGCTGTCGTAGCTATAACCGGATAAAAAGAACTTCTACGCGATTAAATCGATTTCACTAGAGGGCAAGTAATGCTTCAACATAAGCCTTCAACATATGCTTCAACATTTTATGTTAGGATTTTGCCCCCCGCACGTATCCAAGTACAAAATGAGATGTTCAATACATTCTGGCAGATAGTTCAGCAGGTTTTTCCGTATACATGATGCAATTCCTTGTGCTCCTCTACCGGCAACATTTTCCAACAAGACGATTTTCAGTATAGGTTGAACCAGAATAAAAATGAGCTATCACTTTTCGATTGTTTTCTGCGACAGACAATTTTTGAATGATTACATCTTTGTATACGCACTTTTTTTTAGCTGATCATAAACGCATAAGTTGTAGGTCGCAAGTTGACGTTTGTAGAAGGCGATGTTCGTCGTCAATGATGACGTTTCCAACACCTTAGGAAGGTAAACAATTACATCGCTGTTTCCTCTGATGAACGAATAAATAATGTCTTCTGCATGTGGTTTGACAAAGCATAAAAGGTAAAAAATATTTCTTTCTGCCGAGCGAGGTCGATTTTTGTCGAACAGTAAGGTTCACATTTTCAAACGGTTATTCTTTCAAATATTTTTGCTGAGACAATTTTCCCTTCAGCTGTCATGTGCTCACGACGACGTTCGACATTTTCTTTCGATATGTTTTACTTATGTAAATTGGGTTGTTTCTCCCGCTTTCGAGGGAGCCTTGCAATAGGTGATAAAAAATCTGGAGACCAAAGGATAAATACTTAATTGGTAATGTTACAGAAGATAAAAGTTGTCAAACGTAGTTTTATAGGAAATTACTTGAAAAAGTAAAAAAGTAACCTTCGCAATGTTCTAATTCAACATCGTCATGCTTTGTCTCCGAATCTGAAGGGTCAGAATCACAATCTTTATTGTGTGCTGCTGGAATGAAAACATTCTTTGACCTCACAAGTTCTCGTGTAATTTCGCGTATTCTCTATTGTCGTACGTATATCAGTAATTCAAGTCTTCATGTAATTCTTACCTGATTCCATTGCACCACTATCCATGAAGACTCCTATGAAAATACAACACTGAGGTAATCAGATGTTGAAACGCTCGTTTGAGTTCTCACTGCTCGATTTTTCACGTGAAAATGAGCTAAGTCAAATGCATGACTTCTTGGAAGAAGAGAAAGGTGTACTCTATGGTCCAGGCATAGCAGATTGATGGTGAGACCATTTTTTTATGATCAATTATATACAACAGCTTTCAAACGCGTTTTTCTCAAAACACGATTTTTTTCAAACTGCTGGCATGATATCTCAAAAACTATTTGATTTATTCTGCTCAAATTTATACAGCATCTTTAGTACATATATAACTATAAGTTGAACTAAAATAATTAAGATTGCTTCGTTAGTTTTCTTTTTATCAGCTATATAGACCTCAAAAAGTAGGAAAAATTGATTTTTTTTTCTAAAGAGTAAAAAAATTTTTTTTTGGAATTCTAACTTTACTTTAGTTCCATGTAGAGCCTCAATTCTTCCAATTAAAATTGCGTTTGATTTTTTATTTCAGATAAGCAGAACGGCCGGAATCATGCCAGCAGTGGAGCACCTCTTTTTATATATGTGTTTCTGTCGGGCGGTGTATCTCCGACTATATTCTATATAATTACTTCAAAAAATTCACAAAGTTTGTTTAAATGTTAATAAAAATGATATACAATTTATAAATTATTTTGTTTTAATTGTTTGTCAAAAAAAGCATTAAAAAACGGCCTTCACACTAGACGACCCCGTTAACTCATTTGTGCTCGCAATTTTTTTCTATACCAGTATTGCCCTGAACTACAGTTGTTCCGTTTTTGCGCTCAACTATTTCTATCCAGCTTTTGCTCGCAATATCTTTTTGACTCACTTTTGCTCTCAGCGTATCACATATAACGCCTTCTCGCAGGACGTGACGCCCCGATTGGTATATAACAGCCAAACAGAATCATAATGTCCTCGCATCATTTTCAACACAAACGTAAAGGTGAATTCTGATTGTTGGACTTGGCATACTGTACGCGATACCGGATGAGCGATGCGCGAGATCCAATGAGAGATGAGGTATATACCGAAAAGTCTATACGGAAGCGGAACTTTCATTGGACATCGCTTATCGTCAATGCAGTGACAGCGTCAACCGTCACCCACGTAACATATTCACAACTGGGAAGGAATACAGGAGAGCTCACAAACGCGTGAACCCTTATAAGAAAAAACTGGATTTCAAAAAGTATGCTTCGGTCATTGTTAGTGACTGCTCGAAGCAGAACGATTCTCTCAAGGCCGGCCCCGTTGACGTACCCATCGAATTTGAATCAAATGCCAATATCCCCGCCGATACTTCCGCGTACTCTCATTCTACATGATCGTATTGTCGAGTACAATTCGAGATAGGTGGGGGGGTCAGAAAGTTTATATAAAAAAGTTGAGATCACGCGCTCCCCCTCAGTCATCATGGAGTTGATCGTTAACGTGCATGTATTTAAGCAACCGATCAACGAATTCGTCCCGAAGGAAATATCAATTGTCGAGGTGGCGAGCATTGACAGCAAGCCCTTGACGTTTCTCTCCGAACCACCGTACGCTTGGCATTCTTTGCCGGGAAAGTACAAGAGTACGAATGTATGGTTAGAACGACATTATCTGGAGACTCCGGATTGCTCATCGCTGCAGAAGCTTGCGCTAAACACACACGCGCACATAAATTTTCGCCAAATATCAAAACTGCTATGGCGAGGTTGGCAGATTCCTTCTCACCAGATCTTCTCTAAGCGCTGCGCTGTCGACATCGTCTGGATGAAGCGGCTTGGTAATCCGAAACACGTTACGATCTTCTTGCGCCGCCTTGTGAGGTTCGTAGAATTCCAGGCTGTTCAGAGCAGATCTTCTCTGCCAACATGTCGTTGAGCCTCTGTGATCCTTTTCGAGATAATTCGAGTTTTTGCCGAAACCCCATAGCAACACGGAGTTCTTCGCCGGGTGAAAATCGGCAATTTTTTTCTTCACTCGTAATTCACTTGAAGCAGTCAATAGATACTCACGCGATCAGCCACTGCATTCGCGAAGTTCGTTAGACGGGTTCTTGAATTCCATGCTGTGAAAATGTCTACCGATGTAGACCATGCAGAGATCTTGTTTGTACGCTGCTGCCAACATCGTCTGGAATGTTGCTGGATTCGCTTCAAGTACCTTGCTGATCCTCACTGGTAGAAACACGGTGAATTCGTTGCGAATGTCGATCACGAACTTTTTTCCATATCTGAAAGTCGGCATATTTACCAATGTTATTGATCGTCTTCCTTTTTCACTTGCCGTTCGTCTGATTGTTCGAAGCCGCCTTCACAAGATTAAATACTTGCCCCCTCCACTCTGAATCCTCGAACAATAACGTTATTTGCAGTCGGTGGGGAGGGGGAATTTTTTGGGCGGTTCCGTGGCTCCAAGCTTATTATTTTTTCAAACATTATCCTTAGCGAATGAATCTGCGACCTCAGGTCTATTTCTCCTTTCAATTTTTGAGTGTCTTTCCACAATCGTACGATAAGCTTTTAATTCACATTTCTTGCACAATTTTTGCAAACTATGCTCGCATAAACAATATTGGATTCTTAGAAAAACTCTGACGACATCCTGCCATCATTTGACCCGGTTTCAATTCAAAAACCATAAATCACTCTCAATGTTTAAACACTTTTTCGCCGATAGGTTTCATCATAAACAGATTCTCCGACCAATGCATAAATCATTCAACACCTGTATTCTTTTTATATTCGCCGACAGGTTTCAACGGGTCAATGTTATTGTAAAAACACAAAGCTGCTTCTTGAGGGTCGGGGGTCTTTGTCGAGCCACGGCATGCGCCCGGTGACTTATCATCCATAAATGTTTAGAAAAATGTCTGAGAAATCAGGCAATCCACTCTTCCTCCATCTGCCCCATCCTTCTGGCGGGAGGGAAATTCCTTTTTACTACAAAGCACTTCGACTCTTTATCAGTCATTGCGCGGCATCGCTAAAAGTTGGACCTGTGCCCACGTGCCCCCCCCCCCCCCGCCGTTTCGTCAATTTTCGAGGGGCGGGAGCAGCTAAGCAGGGGAGCCCTACGATCGGTTGGTAAGTAGAGAGACATCGACAGACGATCATGGTGTTGATTCAGCCTAACCAGATAGTAAGTAGGAGGGGCCTGCTACCAGTCGGTAAGTAGATTATCAGTCGATAGTAGTGCGGGATCTATCTCAAAATCCTACTTGACCGTACAGACGCGAATTAGCTCTGACACGAACCTTTTTTGGTACGCGTCTTGGCTAATTAGTCGGTAAGTTCCGGTAGTACGGATCTTGAGGCTGTTCTCGCACCACTCATCTACTGACATCAGCTAAATTCGATTAGTTATATTTTTACTTTTTTTTGTGTAAATAAATAGACGTTTGGTTACGTACATATTTAGGAGATGTTGAGGAATCGGCTTCGATTCGGCCCGTGAGATTTCCAAGGTCGTGGTGGAAAGAAGAAGGAGTTTTTTTTCACTCATTTACGTTTCGATCCTTGGTTCGGATCCTCTTCAGAAACTTTATTTATTCTACAAATTTCGCGATACAAATTATATTAATAGAAATTACAGATTTTTTTTTTTTAATAATAATTGTATTTATTGTTATAAATAAGTTTTAGATGTGTTTTAATGCTTTGTGTAAATTTTGTGTTAGTTTTTTCTCATAATTTTTCTAATCATGTTGATATTGTGTGAGTGATTATTTATAACAAGTTATTGTAAGAGAGATAAGAATTATGTTAGATAACGAACCTGAATATTGTCAATATTTCTAGTTTTCTTTTGGTTTGTGCTTGGAAGATGGTTGATGTTGACAGTATGTTTGATGATGAAATACTGTCTCGTGAGGTTGATTCGGAGAGTTGATTTCGAATCGTTTTTTATATTTCAATTGATGGTATAATCGTTTTTTGGTGATTGTATTATCTGTGAAAGATTAGTATGGTAAAACAAATCTTTATTTTGATCTATTGTCGTGATTAATGAGATGTTGTGTGAAAGTGGTAATTACCTATTGAAATAAACTAAATATATCCTCACAAGCACAAAGAAGAAAACTAGAAAAAATTTTCTCTGCTCTACATGTCGAGTAGTGACGTCCAAGAGAGTTCGAGAAAGACTAAGTGGCAAATGTATTGTTTCTGGAGAGAGGGAGAATGATCCTTTGTCAGTGCTGTATCAAGAGTTTGGGGGTGCCCGTGTCATGTTAAGAGGTTAAAATGTTATGTCAAGAGTTTTTTAAATTTAGTCACGAGTTTTAAAATTGACGTGTGTAGTTATGGTGATAAAATATTGTTATGATTATATTATTGAATTGTATATTGAGCTAAGATTTTTTATGTCAGTTTTAAAATTGATGGCATTGGGATGCGCTTTGATTTGTATCATTTCTAGGATCAATCTTTTTTTGAGCCATTTTTCATTGTTTAAAATTTTAACATCGTCAAATTTGAAATCGTGTTTTTGTTCTATTGCGTGCTGTGCTAGAGCTGTGTGTATTGTGTTGGTATGTTTTAGGCTATTTTTGTGTTCATTGATTCTGTTTTTAAGGTATCGTTTTGTTTGGCCTATGTATGTGGAGTTACAATCATTACAATCAATTTTGTATACTATGTTAGATTTTTTGCTGTTGTCAAACTTGTCTTTGGTGGAGCCTGTCATCGATAAGATATTGTGTTTGTTGTTTGTGACTAATGTTATATTATATTGTTTAAAAAGACGAATTAGTTGGTGATGGATATTTTTTGTGTATGGCAGATTTATTAGTCTAGAGGAGTCAAAGTTTTTATTTTTGTTATTTTGATTGTTGATTGTAGCAAGTCTTTGTTTTATTGTTTTTTCTGTGAAAGAAATCGGATAGCAATTTTTTGTCATTGTGTTCTTAATAAGTTGAAGATTTTTATGGTGAAAGGACGGATGAGATAGTTTTATTGCTCTGTCAACAAACATGTAAATTATAGCTTTTTTTTGGGAAAGTGGGTGGTGTGAGAAAAAGTTTATAAATCTGCCGGACCAAGTAGGTTTTCTGTACCAATTTGTGATGATTGAACTTTGATTGCGGATTAAGAGTATATCAAGAAAAGGAATTTTATTATTTTCTTCTATTTCTGATGTAAATTGTAATTTTGGATTATATGAGTTAAAAATATTGATTGTGGATTCTATTTTGTCAGTTGGCAAAGCAATAATAATGTCGTCAACATATCGTTTGTATAGTGGCAGTGAGAATTTTAATTTTTCTAAGCAATTTTTTTCTAAATCAATCATAACGATGTTGGATAGTATCGGAGCAAGAGGTGAACCCATTGGTAATCCAGAAATTTGTTGATAAATTTTGTTCTGCCAAGTAAAATAAGTTGAAAACATGATGTATTCTATGGCTTTTATTATTTCATTTAGTGGAAAAGTTTCGGAAAATAGATTTGATCTTTTTTGAAGGCTTTGAATAACTAGTTGTAATGGAATGTTGGTATAGAGAGATACGACATCAAAAGAGACAAGTTTGTAGTTGAGTGGGATTGATATGTTTGAGACTGATTGTTTTAAGTGAAAGCTGTCTTTGACGTGTGAGTTTGTTGTGTGTAACAGTTTAGATAGTTTTGATTGGATAAATTCTGCTAATTTTTGTGTTGGGCTATTGATTGATGATACTATTGGACGAAGTGGAAAGTTTTTTTTGGTGAATTTTTGGAAGGCAATAGAGACGAGTTAAGTTGCAATTTTCTGCTTTTAAGTATTTAAATTTTGTTTCATCGATGATTTTTTGGCTTTTCAATCTGGTGAGAATATTGTTTATGCCTTTTTGTAGGATATTGATAGGGTTCTTATTTATTAGTTTGTAAGTTGAGGAGTCTGCGAGTAAATTGTTTGTTTTGGTAATGTAATCTGATTTGTTTAAAATGACTGTTGAATTTCCTTTATCTGCTCGTGTAATTAAAAGTTGTGGATTGTTTTTTAAAAAGGAAGAAGTGTGATTTATAATTTTAATGGTGCTGGAGAATGATGTTGGTATATTCAATTTGTCTATGATTTTAGTGAATTCTTTTCTGATTTCGTTTTGTCTGGGTTTGTCGAGTAGAAATTCTAGTTTGGATTCAAGTTCAGAGATGGAGTTGTGGATGTAGTTTTTTATATTTGAAGGTTTGAACTAAGGAAAACAAAATTTTTCACCAAGAGATAAGAATGTGGAAATGTGTGAAGGAATATCAGTATTGGAGAGATTTATGAGCCATTCTTTCGTGTTGTTTTTCGTAATTGTTGAATTAATATTATTCAGAGGATCGGTGAAGGAATTATTATTTGCGTCATGTTGCGTGTTAGTGAAAATTGAGTTTGAGGAACTGTAGATATGTATTGGTTGATTATTGTTTTGATGATTCGGGTAGTGTGTATTGTTTTGGTTGAGATGTATTTGTGAGTCTATTGTTCTTAAAAATGCATCATGATTGAAAATGGGTTGATGTATATTCATGGTTCGTTGAAATCTAAGATTTTTGAGTTTTTTTTTTGGTGTTTTTCATAAGTGAGTAGTGATAATCTGTTTAATCTTGTTTTTTCAAATGAGAAAAATTTTCCTTTTATAATGTCGTGAGTTTTGTTGATTATTTCGGTGTTTTTTCCTATTTTTTGGTTTAGTATTTTGATTCGAAAATTGAGATCGTCAATTTTAATATTCAATAATGATTTGTGAATTTTGTGTATTGCTTTGTTAAGTTTAAATTTGCCTTTGTTTCCTGAAATTTGTATGTTGAAGTTTTTGGAATAAATGTGTTTCGGTATCAAACCTTCTTGTCGACATTTTAATAAAAATCGAAGTTGTTGTTTTAGGCGAGTCTTCGTTGTAGCGTCGCGTTTCCAATTTTTGAAAGCTGCTAAGATGATGTATCCGAAAAGTTGTGATATCTCGCCGAAGGTCATTTTGTCGAGTTTATAGCCAGTCGTTTCCAATGAGTATGAGTGGTGTGCGGCCGTGTTGATAATACGAGATGTTGAGGAATCGGCTTCGATTCGGCCCGTGAGATTTCCAAGGTCGTGGTGGAAAGAAGAAGGAGTTTTTTTTTCACTCGTTTACGTTTCGATCCTTGGTTCGGATTCTCTTCAGAAACTTTATTTATTCTACAAATTTCGCGATACAAATTATATTAATAGAAATTACAGATTTTTTTTTTTAATAATAATTGTATTTATTGTTATAAATAAGTTTTAGATGTGTTTTAATGATTTGTGTAAATTTTGTGTTAGTTTTTTCTCATAATTTTTCTAATCATGTTGATATTGTGTGAGTGATTATTTATAACAAGTTATTGTAAGAGAGATAAGAATTATGTTAGATAACGAACCTGAATATTGTCAATATTTCTAGTTTTCTTTTGGTTTGTGCTTGGAAGATGGTTGATGTTGACAGTATGTTTGATGATGAAATACTGTCTCGTGAGGTTGATTCGGAGAGCTGATTTCGAACCGTTTTTTATATTTCAATTGATGGTATAATCGTTTTTTGGTGATTGTATTATCTGTGAAAGATTAGTATGGTAAAACAAATCTTTATTTTGATCTATTGTCTTGATTAATGAGATGTTGTGTGAAAGTGGTAATTACCTATTGAAATAAACTAAATATATCCTCACAAGCACAAAGAAGAAAACTAGAAAAAATTTTCTCTGCTCTACATGTCGAGTAGTGACGTCCAAGAGAGTTCGAGAAAGACTAAGTGGCAAATGTATTGTTTCTGGAGAGAGGGAGAATGATCTTTTGTCAGTGCTGTATCAAGAGTTTGGGGGTGCCCGTGTCATGTTAAGAGGTTAAAATGTTATGTCAAGAGTTTTTTAAATTTGGTCACGAGTTTTAAAATTGACGTGTGTAGTTATGGTGATAAAATATTGTTATGATTATATTATTGAATTGTATATTGAGCTAAGATTTTTTATGTCAGTTTTAAAATTGATGGCATTGGGATGCGCTTTGATTTGTATCATTTCTAGGATCAATCTTTTTTTGAGCCATTTTTCATTGTTAAAAATTTTAACATCGTCAAATTTGAAATCGTGTTTTTGTTCTATTGCGTGCTGTGCTAGAGCTGTGTGTATTGTGTTGGTATGTTTTAGGCTATTTTTGTGTTCATTGATTCTGTTTTTAAGGTATCGTTTTGTTTGGCCTATGTATGTGGAGTTACAATCATTACAATCAATTTTGTATACTATGTTAGATTTTTTGCTGTTGTCAATCTTGTCTTTGGTGGAGCCTGTCATCGATAAGATATTGTGTTTGTTGTTTGTGACTAATGTTATATTATATTGTTTAAAAAGACGAATTAGTTGGTGATGGATATTTTTTGTGTATGGCAGATTTATTAGTCTAGAGGAGTCAAAGTTTTTATTTTTGTTATTTTGATTGTTGATTGTAGCAAGTCTTTGTTTTATTGTTTTTTCTGTGAAAGACATCGGATAGCAATTTTTTGTCATTGTGTTCTTAATAAGTTGAAGATTTTTATGGTGAAAGGACGGATGAGATAGTTTTATTGCTCTGTCAACCAACATGTAAATTATAGCTTTTTTGGGAAAGTGGGTGGTGTGAGAAAAAGTTTATAAATCTGCCGGACCAAGTAGGTATTCTGTACCAATTTGTGATGATTGAACTTTGATTGCGGATTAAAAGTATATCAAGAAAAGGAATTTTATTATTTTCTTCTATTTCTGATGTAAATTGTAATTTTGGATTATATGAGTTAAAAATATTGATTGTGGATTCTATTTTGTCAGTTGGCAAAGCAATAATAATGTCGTCAACATATCGTTTGTATAGTGGCAGTGAGAATTTTAATTTTTCTAAGCATTTTTTTTCTAAATCAATCATAACGATGTTGGATAGTATCGGAGCAAGAGGTGAACCCATTGGTAATCCAGAAATTTGCTGATAAATTTTGTTCTGCCAAGTAAAATAAGTTGAAAACATGATGTATTCTATGGCTTTTATTATTTCGTTTAGTGGAAAAGTTTCGGAAAATAGATTTGATCTTTTTTGAAGGCTTTGAGACAAGTTTGTAGTTGAGTGGGATTGATATGTTTGAGACTGATTGTTTTAAGTGAAAGCTGGCTTTGACGTGTGCGTTTGTTGTGTGTAATAGTTTAGATAGTTTTGATTGGATAAATTCTGCTAATTTTTGTGTTGGGCTATTGATTGATGATACTATTGGACGAAGTGGAAAGTTTTTTTTGGTGAATTTTTGGAAGGCAATAGAGACGAGCTAAGTTGCAATTTTCTGCTTTTAAGTATTTAAATTTTGTTTCATCGATGATTTTTTGGCTTTTCCATCTGGTGAGAATATTGTTTATGCCTTTTTGTAAGATATTGATAGGGTTCTTATTTATTAGTTTGTAAGTTGAGGAGTCTGCGAGTAAATTGTTTGTTTTGGTAATGTAATCTGATTTGTTTAAAATGACTGTTGAATTTCCTTTATCTGCTCGTGTAATTAAAAGTTGTGGATTGTTTTTTAAAAAGGAAGAAGTGTGATTTATAATCTTAATGGTGTTGGAGAATGATGTTGGTATATTCAATTTGTCTATGATTTTAGTGAATTCTTTTCCGATGTCGTTTTGTCTGGGTTTGTCGAGTAGAAATTCTAGTTTGGATTCAAGTTCAGAGATGGAGTTGTGGATGTAGTTTTTTATATTTGAAGGTTTGAGATAAGGAAAACAAAATTTTTCACCAAGAGATAAGAATGTGGAAATGTGTGAAGGAATATCACACGAATCGAAGCCGATTCCTCAACATCTCGTATTATCAACACGGCCGCACACCACTCATACTCATTGTACATATTTAGTGTTTTTAATATTATTTATAATATTATGTCGAGACGCGACAGTCTTGTAATTATATACTTTCTGATATAATCTATATATCCTGCAGTTGATTAACTGTAATGCAAAAAAATCGAACGCGAAAGTTGAACTCATCAATTGAATTATTTGTTCTCTTTTTATTTACACATTTTTCTTTTCTTTAACAATTTTTCAAGTTTCCCTATTCGTTGCTGGTGAGTACACACTGATAATAAAAACTCATCCTCAATGGACAATAATATTTTACTAATTATATATACTCATGTTTGCAATATTTTATGGATAAGTGATTTGTATCGATAATAGAATGTATGACCCAAATTCGTTTTTTAAGTAATTTTATGGTATTTCTGCAAACATTCTGTACGAAAATAATCGTTTAAATCGGATTATTGTAGAGAAACGCTTAAGCCCTTAAGGGGTTGTAAACAGTTAAAATTTGCGGAAAATCGATTTTTTGATATTTTTTTCGTATTGTACATATATTTACTTAAGTACACACACACAAAATTCCTTGTCAATCCGGCGAATATTCTCGAAGTTACACGCACATTTGTAATAACATGTCAGAGCGTTCGAAAGTAGGAGGCCGGAGCGCCAGCTGTCTATAGTGAATATACCCTTCTATTGTATTCAGATACATGAAGTGACAGTGTAGTAGTGTTATATTTATACCTGAGAGGTAATTTCAACTTTTTCTGTTCCCAAACTGGCAAATATTGAAGAGTATTAGACAGTCTAAACTGGGAAGCCAAGCAGTAAACTTATGAGGTCGTTTATACTTTCGCCTGTGATCTTTTAATTACAGTGGCGTGTAGCAGAGAAATGAGGACATTTTCTAAAATGCAAAAGTAGAGACCAAAGAAGCAACGAAATGTTTTTAAGGACAGGGTAGGGGTTTGCACTTTTGAAAAATCGATTTTTTTGCCTTTTCTTATAGTTAAACATTTCACGAATACAATCCAAAAATTGCAAGTCAATCAAAGCAAAACTCTCGAAGTTATTGACTATTTAGTCCCGCTCCTCTAACACGGTAGCTCCGACTTCTCTAAACTTCAAATGCGTTTTCCTCGAAACCACTTTTTCAAAGTCCGTGTCCACTGCCATTTGAAAACTACATGACCGATTTATTTCAAACTTGGTACACACTTTCTACATATAAATACCTCCCCCCAACGGTTAGTTTGAGATTCTTTTTTACATTGAGGGGGTTTTCCACCCCCAAAATGGCGGGATTTTTCGTGAAAAATAGCACTTTTCACTTTACGTGACCACCAAAAATTTAGAAATGAAAAAAAAATTATCAAAGTCCGTTGGGGCAGGATTTGATGATACTTTGACTAAATTTTAATGGTTCTTGGAAAAGCTTTGTCACCGGCTTGTTAGTGGATATTTTCGCGTACAAATTTCACGGAATGTTCTTGAAATGATACTTAACAATGTACAAAAAGTTTTAATAAATTTACTCTATCCATACAGATGGAAAAAAATCGCAAAAAAGAGTTTTTTCACGCTGAAACCCCTACCCTTCCCTTAATCCAAAAACAGCTGAAACGGATGAAAGTAGTCATAGTGCCTCTGCGAAAAAATTCAAAATGCAAGAGGTAATGTTTGTGCCACGCGATTCGTCTGTTGAATATCGGTTTTGAAGTTTATTACAGTGTTTGCAGAAATTTCTGAATACGTGAAGTGCAAAATCTGTGACAGAAATGTTAAGTTTGAACCGCTTCTGAACGAGGACTTGGTTTTGAAATTGTTTTGTTGTATGATAAGTGTGCAGTTCGTACCATAAATTCAATTCCTTTTGTCGGGCATTCTTATGAGATAAATAGAAGTTTTTAATTTTTCATGAGAGTTCTCGGGTTAGCTATTGTATTACATGAATGCAATAGGGATTTCACTTAGACCCAATACTCATTCATATGCCGAAAGGGACGATGCACAGCGCGTGACGTTCTGCGACTGGAGAGCGCATGAGAGCACACGAGAGGGAAGAATGGTCCGCAGACGACAGCAACTGGAGTTATTAGAAGTTGGCGAAGGGGCGGAGGGTTTATTATATGGCCCGGGAGTAGACGACTCGATGTAAGTAAACATTTTGTTTACTATATGTAAAGTGCTTTTGAAACTTTGAACGCGTTTTTGTCAAAACTGTGTTTTAAAAGTCGGTGAGCAAGATTTCTCGGAAACGGCTGAACGATCAGTCTCAAATTTTAACACAATCTTTGGAAGGATATTTTTTAGTAAATAATCGAAAGTTTTTTCTCACCGATAAATATTTTCCATTTTATAAACAATTTAAGGCCTAAATTTTTGTCGAAAGTCGATTTTTTTTAGATCCCGCTATTTTGTCAAAAATTATTATTTTGCTTATTCGTTCGACCAATTACAAGATAATCCATCATATGAACGAAATATTTTTTGTTTTTTTATTTTAGATTATCCAGTCCAGAGATATCGTGCTCACCGCAAGACGCCTTTTTTAGAGGTGCTCCCGGAGATCAGCTATAGCAGCTGTCGAAATAATTATTTTTACAAATAAAAGATGTTTAAATACATTTGATAGTTACCATAATATGTGTACAATTTTTTACGTTAATAGATTTAAAGGTCTTCTCAAGAAAAACTCTTGAAAAATCATATATGGCCATATGCCACACGCCTGAAAATTTCAACGCGGCGTCCAGTCACGGCGGTAGTGCAGAATTTCGCAGTTTTTAGCTATGAGCCGCCGCTTACCACCGCCGAATGGCGCGGAGCTCTTTTTCTATAGGGCTTCGGCGTCTCGCGCTATGTCGAAGAGTCGCCGGTCGCGTGCAGAAATAAGTAACCCTCGCGTACGCGGTTCGGTCGTAACGAAAACACACACTACATATATGTGTGTCTATTGAACGTTATACACAACTAAATTTAGCGACCATAGCACGCTTCGTAGCATTTGCTCGCTCTGCAGAAGAGCGGTGAAACATTGTTGCATTTAACATTGTATGGAGCTCGAATCAATTTCATTTTTCGACGACGGCCATCGGAGGCATTCTGATAACGGTCGCACTTTTTAGCAAACGGGGTTGCTAGACGCTCGTACTGTGGATGGTGACTCGTGACATTTTACCACCCTTGTTTAATTTATTTAATAAAATAAGCTCGAGCACGATTTATATTTTCGATGCAGCTTACTGTTGATGAATTCGATTTCGGCCAAATACTCGAGTGAATGAGATCGCCCGAGACTCATGCTGCGAAAGAGTGGTCAAATTTTACAACTAATGCCTCTGGTTTGAACGAATACGTTAAACATTTTTCTCTCTGCCGAGATTTAATTTCGGCACGTTCTTCACGGATCGAAGTCTCTAGCAATGCAGATCGCTAGAGTCTCGTTCCACATAAAGCGGTGAAATTTTGCGATCGTGAATCGTTTAAACAAACGGGCGCGACTCGATTTCATTTTTCGACGATGGACATTGGTGGAATTTTGATAACGGTCGAACTTTCTAGCAAACGGGGTTGCGAGACTCATCCTGCAGATGGTTCGTAACATTTTACCATCCTGGTTTAATTAATTGAAATAAATAAGCTCGAGCACGATTTATATTCTCGATGTAGCTTATCGTCTATGAATTCGATTTCGGCCAAATTCTCGAGCGAACGAGATCGTCCGAGACTCACTTTGCGAAAGAGTGGTAAAAATTTACAAGCAGTGCCTAATGTTTAAACAAACACGTTTGCCATTTTTCTCTCGACCCGGTTTATATTCAGCTGGTTCTCCGCGGGTCGAATTCTCCAGCAATGGAGATCGCTAGAGTTCCGCTCTATAAAAGAGCGGTAGAATTTTGTGATCATGAAGTCTTTTAAGAAATGGTCTCAACTAGATTTCATTTGTCGACGATGGTCGAAAGGAGGCTTGTGAACACGCAACTCAACGTAAACGGCCATCAAAAATATTGCAACGGGTCGGAATTTGTTACAATTAAATTTATTGATTCGGGATTCGATCAGTGAGGAAATTAATTGACTCTTTTGTTTTGTGGTATTTTATAATAAAATATTATTTATTCAATTTTGTGACTCGATATAATCTAAAAAGCTCGCTGTGTACAGGTGTGATGTGTTTTTTGTGTGGCTGTGTGTGTTTCGTGTGCTAAGTATACGCCGCTACTCCGTCGGTAAAATACTCGGCTCGCGGGTCTACTCGGACGGCAAGGATGTCTGAACGCGGTCGCCCTATCATCCGTCTATACTTTCTTCCCTCTCTCCTTTGCGTATTGTCGCTTGCGGCGTGGTGAGTTACGGCGCGCACTCGCCGACGGCGCTCGGAGTTCGCGACGCGCTTCCCCCTTTTACGCTACCGCTGGTGGTGGCGCGCGGGGCCGAGCGCCCTCTCGATTGTCGCGCTACGGCGCGCTTTCTCCTAATTACTCTGCGTGAGCGCAATCGATTATCGCGCGTTGATAATCGATTATTCTAACTATGGATCGCGACGCCAGAGGTCGCCACGCACCTTGCAATGGTCAATGCTCGAATTTGATATCCGCTGTTGACCTTCAGGGTCTCCTGATACACGTCCTTTGATATCCTTGTCCCTATGATTGTGTGTTACAGGTGTGTGTGTGTCGTTCGCAAGTTTCCTACCTCCTCTCTCTTCATACTCTCCTAATACTAATTTTCTATCTCTCCTTTCGTAATTTATTCCTCCTTCGTTATTCTTAATGTTTTTTAGTGCTCTCTTTTCTTATTCTTATCCCGGTTCTTGTTTCCGTATTTATTGATTAAAAAAAACTATGTCCTAATTCTCTCCTTTTTAAGTTTCTTAAGGGTCCTCTCTTTCAGCTTTTCTCCTCCTAGAAGGTGGTACTCTGCCGAGCGGTACTGTTTGATCCACAAAAAGAAGTGACGTTCCTCCAACTTTCCTCCTCCTTTATACCCATATTTTATTGTTTATTGTTCCCCTTCCCTTACTGATTACCCATCATCCTCTTTATTGTTAACTTTTTTCATATTTAAATAAATTTATTCTTCCTTTGTTTTTTTGTTGCTTTCTCTGTTTTCTTTCCAACGACTTTGCCCCTTCCCTTACTTTTTACCTGTCGTTACCTTTCTCTACTGTTTTTGTTTATGTTCTGTTTTTCTTTTTCTCTCTAACATTTTATACCTTCGACTGTTTGTGTTCACTTGTGTCCTTAAAGGTTGTACCTGTCCACTTGAGTTGTTATGATTTATTATTCCCCCTCCTCTACTCTCATAATGGGTCGGTTTGTTTGAATTTGTGGTGGGGGCATGGCGCCTGAGACGGACCTGTACGTCTCAATATATATGCGGTCGGTATGTACAGGGTAACGTAACTAATATATCTACACACATATGTAATCACATATGCTAGAAGAATTAAAATATTTTAAAAAATAATTAATTTTTGGTAGGTGTTTGTATTACTTCTCATCGAAGGATAAACTGCATTCACATGAGGTTGAGTGTAGCGCGATAAACAACTGTGCCATCCGTCTGCCGAACGATACCAATAAGTGGCTCCAACTCACAAACTTCAACCGGGAAGAACGACAGCCTTTCATCGTGTAAGCCGATTTGGATCGTGTATTAGCAAAGACTGACGAGGAGAACGCGACGAAAAATATATGTCATCAGCATGAAGTATTTAGTATTAGTTATTACGTGTGCTATTCATACGATGAATCGCTCTCTTCGGATCATTCACGTCGCAATGTTGATTCCATATCAGGGTTTGTAGATGAACTTGAAAACATAGCATTGCGCATACAAAGCATTTTTTGCGATAATCTGCCAATGATACCTTTAACACCAACCGAGTGAACGCGTCCTGCCGATTCCAATTGCAATCTAAATTACAAACAATCATTTTTTATTCCCGAAGTTTTGCATAATTTGTCGGGTTATGATGTACATTTTATTATCAAGAAAGTAGCCAAAGCTTTCCAAGGAAAAACTGACGCCCTTCCAATCACAAACAAGGAATACATCTCATTTACGCAGCACGTTCAGTTTCTCAAACATTCACGATTCAAAACATAAGATTCAATTACGCTTCATTGATTCTTACAAATTTCTCTCCGCTAGTCTCGACAAATTGGCATCTCTTTTGACCGAAGACAAACTCAAAATCTTATGGACGAAATTTGCTGACGTATCGACTGACGATTGCAATTAATTAACACGAAAGGGGGTTTTCCCATATAAATATATAGGCCATGTGAACAAATTGGCCGACACCTGCTTACCACCACGTGACGCATTTTACAGTTCCCTGACAGATGGTACGGTTTCCGAGAGCGAGTATGCTCATGCTCGGAACGTTTGGCAATGGTTCACCATTCAAACGCTGGGTGAATATAGCGATTTGTACTTAAGGCCACACATCTTATTAGTAGGGGATATTTTTGAAAACTTTCGGGATACCTGTATTGAGAGTTATGGACTGGATTCCGCGTATTACACTTATACCCTACACTTTGCCTCCCTACACTTTGCCTGGGTACACTTGGGATACAATGCTAAAGCATACAAACGTTAGATTTGAATTACTAACAGGAATCGATATGGTCTTATTCGTTTAAGAGCGTCCCATGCAGTCAGAATTTTCAAAAGATCATTTTTTTAAAACATTTTCTTGAAGTATGATGTTTCGAAAATATTCCCTGAAAATTTCAAGTCAATCCGATGAATAGTTTCCCGGATATCCCACAATTAGTGAAGGGGCGTCGAGTCCCCATGGCAGGTAGCGGCTGACAAACGCGCAAACGATAATACCCGGGAAGGCAGAATGCTTCGAAGACAACAACAAATTGATATTTTGGAAGCTTCCACATCGGCAGAAGCCCTATTGTATGGGCCAGGAATTGATGATTCGATGTAAGTCATTTCAATTTTCAAAAATGTATTACCCAATAACTATAAACTTTAGCAACATTTTATAAGGAATACTTTCGTTTGACAATTGCCCAAAATGTTGTAAAAAATAAATTCACCCCCAAACACTTTAATTTTTTGAAAAACCCTTTTAACAATTGGCTATAAACAATTGAATGCTCGAATTGTCGGCAAAAAATTGAGATATTCGGATTCAGCGGATCAAAATACATAAAAAAAAGTTTAGCTTCATCCATCGAGCTCAAAATTTCACGAACATACCGTATCCACATAGAAAAACTTTAAACGCGTTTTTCTCGATACTATGTTTTTCAAGTCAGTGACCACTATAATTCAAAAACCACTAGACGGATTTTGATGAAATTTGGTGTGCTTTATGATAGCATTAAAAACTAGTCCTTAATCGAAGGATTTTCATTTTTGTTGGAAATTTCTATTTTTTTTTAACAATAAATGAGCGATTTTTCGGTCGAAAATT
>OX101783.1:52872863-53240863 GCA_944452715.1 Ophion slaviceki
ATGATTGAAATGTAGTATAGCCTTCGGCATAAATAAAATTGAATAATTTTGAAAACTTATATTTTCAACGGTCCGAAAAGTTATATATTTTGTCACATTTTGCAAAGCTCCTAGTCTCGGCCTTTAGTTTAATGTATAAGCTTTCGAAATTTACAAGAGTTACCTGCGGAAAACGTGCGTCTTGTCCGTTATGATTTTTTTTGCATCGTGCGGTAGCCGAGCGTGCACGCGGCACTATTGAGCAGCCTCTGCGCCTCTACCTGAGAATGGGTGAAGTAGCATCATAACGGACAAGACGGCTGTTATACGCTTGAAATAAATTATTTTAATATATATGTATGTGTATATATATATATATATAAATTTTCTGTGATTTAATTATGATATATACGTATGCATATATATATATATATACATATTAAAATCAACCACATAAAAATTTCTTAAATATGAATGAAATGTTATAACATTCAAATAAAATATTTGAATATATATATATATATATATATTGAGACGGATAGAACCGTCTCACGAGCGAGCGACGCAGAGATGCGACAAGGCCGTCGTTGTTGACAAGCGCGGTCACTGCCTCCAGGTGGTAAACGGGAAAAGGAAAGACCGAGAAAAGGGCCAAGTGGCGCCATCCCTCGGAAAACAGAAAAGATAGACAAAAAGAAAAGAAAAATTGAGTAAATATTAAAGTAACATTCATTTAACAAAGGATGCTTGGGAAGGGGAAGAAAAGCGCGGGAAATAAGGGGTATATAAGGGCCACCTCGAGAGAGGAAAGGCCTACTTGTTTTAAGTCAGCTTCAAGGCGAGTACCGAAACGAAATATTAGTACAGGCTTTTTAAGCGTGGAAAGTATTGAACTAGGGAAAGCATTGAACGAAGCAAGTGAGCACAATAAATTTGAAAATCTTTTTTATTGGGAAGGCCTTAGTACCGGACGCAAGTACCCACTAATTGCAGCGGGGAAAGTGACCGTTGAGGAAGGGAGCCGAAATAATAAAAGAGACGTAAAAAGAGAATTTTTGGGAGTTTCTTGTCAAACGATTTTCGCATGAGTCTCGAGCGGAGATGCCAGCCTTTTACGACTATGGAACGTGGACTTTGCCATCAGTAATGAAATAAGCGCATGTCCGAGCCCGAAAGGCAAGGAAGGCGACTGAACAAGGAAAGTGGCAAAGAGGAGCAAGTACAGAAAGGAAAGACTAAGCACCATCCGATTAGAAAAAGTGCAATAATCAGAGACAAGAATAGAACCAAGAATCTCGTAGAGATTTGTAAAAGAAAATGCTGTAATTTAAAGGAGAGAGAATAAAATCACGAAACTCGAAGCATCCCGCGTTAATAAACGTCAGAATATTAAAGCTGACAGCCAGCTGGAGGCCTAGAGGAAAACAGATACGAGAGCGAGAGAGAAGGAGCAACAACAAAGGGGGCAGTGGCCGAGCAAGGCCGGACCGGCGAAATCGCGAAGACCGCGCGACACACATAGTCACACACAATTAGAGTATTTAAAATTTCGAACACATACAAATCAAAGATGTACATACAACAAACGTATACAAACACGAAACGGCGGCCATTATAGAAAGGGAGTGACTCGTTACCCGGGCAACGGAGGCTCGCGAAATTCGGAAGACGTAGCAAGCCCCGCCTCCGCGGTACGCGAGAGCCGCGACAGCCAAACTGACCGAGCGCGCGAAACCCAGATACAGGGCGATTCAAAAGTTGTTTGTAACATGAGATGAAGCGAAATATGAATAAATCTTCGTTTATTTGTTGAGACATAAAAAGGTTTACACTAATTTACTCCCTTATCGTGCCCCGAATCCTCATAAATTTAATGTAATTAGGGGTGACCCGTTACAATATAGAGACGAATTTTGCGCCGAGATTGAAGCCGTGCCGGGAGTTGTAATAGATACAAACTCGGATAATGATTCTGACTCCGACTCCGACTCCGATTACGATTTTGATTAAGAATAAAATTTTCTATTTTTGAAACGTTCCGTATGTATTTTGGAAATAAAAATAATAATTGCGTAGAATACACTGTTCACGTTTATTTTATTATGATGATTTTTTTAAATATATTAATTTATCTATTTAGCAGGATACTCGGCCATTTTGTTTATAACAATTTGCTGTAAGCTCTTTGTTGCAAGTTATAAACAATAGATATCGGATTGGTAATCAGCGACCTTGAAAACCCGTATATACCAATTTTTGTCAACATCTGGTAACTTTTTAACGTTCATGTCGGCCATATTGGATCGGCCATTTTTTTTACGATAATTTGGCTTGCGGATTCGTAATCAGCGACCTTGAAAACCCGTAAATACCAATTTTTGTCGACATCTGGCAACTTTTTAACATTCATGTCAGCCATATTGGATCGGTAATTTTGTTTACGATAATTTGGCTTTCAGATTCGTAATCAGCGACCTTGAAAACCCCTGTAAGCCAATTTTCATTCCCGTCAAAGGTCATTTGAGGTTTTGGCCAGGTTTTTGGGCTTTCTCCTACTGTGCGTTGTTGCAAGTATATTATCAGCAACGTGTCTTTCGCCTAAATGATTGCTTCGAGAATAGGCTATATCGTGGTCGCGACAAGCGGCATCCAATGGATTTATACCACGATCACCCCGTGCCAATCTCTGCTCTAACTGAGTGCCTGGTCCACAAAATTGGTATCCGGGAATATGTAACTCGATCGGAAGTGCATTTATTGCACGATTTAACAAACCGTTGCCTTTTCTCTTTGACATTCGGCACAATTATTTATAAACGGTGCTGGACCGTCAATGTGTATTAGCTGTCCCAGTAAATTCCAATGGCGCGTGCATCGGCGATATTGCTGTACTTCCGAATCAGCCTTTATATGTTCGGGAAACCTCTCCCACAAAATGTCAACGAAGAGATGAACATTTTGTAACAAAACAATTTTTGGAATAAACTGTAATTGATGAGCCGTTAAGCGGAGAATACTGCAGTCGTCCGATAGGTACAAAAACATTTTCAATACTGAGCGGATTTGGCTCGGTGCACTCCTATAAATACTCCTCACACGACGCATTTTGGGCGAATGTGTGTTTGGATTCGAGAGAGAAAACATGCGTTTCGTGCAACAAGCGACAGTGATTTAAGTGACCAATTTCGACGATAGAGTAATCTAGGGCCAACAAGTACGCAAGCATGGAGACACGCTGCCACTTACGATACGCAGCATTATTTGTGGTCCTTCAAATTGTGGGAAAACCAATGTTTTGTTAAGTTTAATAGAAAGTCCAAATGGTGTACGTTTTGAAAACCTATATGTATACTCGAAATCGCTTCAACAGCCAAAATATCAATATTTGGAAAATCTGCTGACATCGATTAACGAAATTGGCTATTTTAAATTCTCAAATAATAGTGATGTTATCCCACCGCACGGAGCGCTTCCGAACTCCATTTTTATTTTCGATGACGTAGCATGGGACAAGCAAAATACAGTAAGAGAGTACTTTGCGATGGGCAGACACTCGAGCGTTGATTGTTTCTACCTTTGCCAAAAATATGCCAAGGTTCCCAAGCATCTTATACGCGACAATGTGAATCTGCTTATTTTATTTAAACAAGATCGTACAAACTTGAAACATGTTTACAATGAACATGTAAATACGGACATGTCGTATGAAGATTTTCTGGTGTTATGTCAAAAATGTTGGCATCACAAATATGGCTTCATGGTGATTGACAAAGATAGCTCATTGTCCGGTGGTCGATAAGGAAATGGATTTAACGAGTTTGCAATACCGTAATGTAGTCAGTCGGCATTGAGACATCAGCTGTGCAACGACCGACAAATAATTTCATGTGGGCATGATGACGACAATTGATACTGATGAAAAGATTGCCAGGGAAATTGCGAAAACAAGCGACTCAATACGTAAAAAATATCAAGCTTTGAAGACTGGAAAAATGGACGAAAATCTTGCATTGGAGAGACACTTCAAGCCAATCACCGAACCTCTCAAGCAGATTGTTGAGCAATCAGCTGCTGTTGAATCTCTTGGGCCGGAAATTGAATCGTTGAGTATGTCGGAAGCAAAGGACCCAGAGAAGGATGTGAAACATGGAACAAAGCGCACACGTTCGTTATTTCAAGATTCGCTGGTAACTTCTACACCGAATCAGTTGAAACGCAAGCGACGAAAGGAATCTCTGGATGATACGTCGATGGATGCTGTACCCTTGCAACCAGCCACCATTGTTGAAGAAGACGTTTTTGAGACTACGCCCGAATCATTCGTGTCTACAGTTCAACGTCAATTACAAACGGCTGAAGGTCAAAATACATTGCGCGAACATTTCGGTCCACTCGGTCAACAAAATATTTCATCTATTCTTTCACAAGACAAGAATTCCAGCATGGATTACGTGTATGGCGTCAAATTTACCAATGAAGGAATGATGTTAGGCGATAAGCGTTTCGATGTGGATAATGATGATAATATATTCATCGATGGCATAAAATACTTGGGAACCCCTGGACTCTATGAGCTAATCTTCAAGAGAATTCTGACGATGCAATATACACCGAGGAAGACAAAATCAAATATAAAAGTATATTGTTGGTAACAAATGCACATCGACGTGGTAGCAATATACTCAATCCTGTATTGGGTAACAAAGGCTTCAAGTATAAATATATAATTGGACCATTAACTTTCGACCGAAAAACTGGAAGAGGTATAGAAATACCGCTCGCCATGACGTTAAATAACAACAAAATCGATGACGTGCATTGGAATGATCCCAATGAGTTAGTCGATCGTTTGCGCTTGTTGGAAGCTTCACGACACGCGGCTAACAACGCTCACGACAATGAGATAATGTCGATTATTGAGGAACTTCGCGAAGCGGGTCTCATTATAAATTAACCTATGCATCGATGATAATGATCATTCCTTCATCGCTATTGATACCGAGATGTCGATCAATAAATTCGGATCATCGCTTGGAGCGCAGGATAATTCATACTATCAGTGGACTGGGCTAATAAGAAATTATACACGTGATAATGCTCTCTGTCTAACCTCTAGTGGCTTCGATGCAAGATCACGTAAAATACGAGGCGTAGCCCTACCTGAAGGGGATTACGATGCTGCTAATAAACGTTACGTGGAAATGAAAATCAAACTGGTAACAGAACGCCTGGATGAATTTGAGAAGAAAGTCATCGCACTAGAGGATACGCTTCGAATAACTATGAACGATACGTCTAAAACGATTCAGTATGTAACCGACGCTGTAGCTGACACAACGCAGGAAGATTTGTAAAAATCGTCTGGTGAAACACACGATATGCTCGGAGAAGAAAACACGTCTGAAGAAAAGCAGCTCGTGGAGGAATTACATGCACCAGCAAGAAAAAATGGGTATGATGATTTGGGGCAGGCTGACGTAGTCGAAATGCGGCCGTATTCGCGTTTCAACGAAGGCTACAATTACATCCTCACCGTCATCGATGTGTTGAGCAAGTATGCATGGGCCGTACCCTTGGAAAGTAAAACTGGCAACGAAATGGGTACAACGATCGCGAAAATCATACACGATTATAGCAGATATCCGAAAAATCTTCAGACCGACAAAGGAAGAGAATTTTACAATGTAAACGTGCAAGGACTCATGGAGAAATACAACATCAATTATTATTCGACGTATTCTATTATGAAGGACTCAGTCGTCGAACGATTCAATCGCACTCTCAAAAATAATATGAGGATAATGATTACACTCAATGGTAATTACAAGTGGATCGATGCGTTACCGCAACTCGTTATGAATTACAATGCTCGAAAGCATCGTACGATTGGCATGAGGCCCATCGACGTTACTCCTGCGATCACGGAGAAACTCTTAACCACCGTATACAGCAATGTAAAAATTACGGCTTCTGCAAGATTCAAAGTCAATGATTTTGTGCGTGTAAGCAAATTCAAGACAATATTTGAAAAAGGTGTCACACCAAATTGGACCACCGAAGTGTTTAAAATCGTCAAGGTGCAACAAACTTATCCTGTAACGTACCTAGTCGAGGACTCAAGTGGAAATCTAATAGTCGGAGGATTCTACGAATATGAACTGCAACGTGCTGCCAATCCAAACATATATCTCGTGGAGAAGATAATACGCAAAAAGGGCAATGATGTTTATGTTAAATGGTTGGGAATGGATAAATCTCAAAACTCGTGGATACACAAAAATAACATATTGTAATAACTTTTATAAAGTATATGAAAAATTCAATGAAGTTTATTTACAATAGGCATACCATTTTATTTATGTATACATTCACCATTCCTTATAAAAATAAATTATTATATCCTGTAAACATTAACATACTCGCATTATATATAACATGAATATTTTCCAATATATATCAAATTTACATTACTACATTCATTATATCTATCCATTTTTATTTTATAACAATATATACAATGTAGCCTAACAAACACATTTACAATGCTATTTTATAATGACCCCAGGGTAGAGTGTCCGTACTTTTCGGCACGATATACCGCTTGTCATCGTGTGGACTTAGAGCAATTTTTGACTCTGAAATAGTGTAAACTTCGTACAGCTTCGATCTTATACAAGACTGCTGACGAGTCATCTCAATTTCTTCCCGTAAACAGCGAGTGTAGTCATTGAAGTTTATTGTTCGCGCGACGACATTACTTTTCACATCTTTCACCTTTTTCGTGTCTTTTTTACCATCGACTCGCAAAGCGTACATGTTTGCTCTCAATCCCACAAATTCCGTTATTACCATACCATTATTTTCATCTTTCATGAGACCGGGCACTTTCTTGTTGACTAACGGTAAACCATACACGTTTTCCATCAGGTAATCGCTCGTATCAAATTTGTCAATGTTACGCTTCATATCGTCGTAAACGTCGTCAGACTTGATGTGGTATATGAGACTATCGGTGTCGGTATACATGACCTTGCAGTTTTGCTGATACAGCGGAATCATGAATTCGTGGTGAAACTCATATAAACATGTTTTCCAAATATCGAGTATACACATACCCACATAAATAGGCTTGTTAAATTTTACCTCCAGATTTCGCAATTCGACGGCAATAAGATTTTCCGAAAAGATACTTCGACTGTGAAAATTTGGTTTAGCGATCATTACCTCTGCCCCATACCGTCCCTCCCACTTTGTTACCAGTTTCACGTCTACAGGGTTTCGCACGTTTTCCATCGTTTGACCAAATACTGCATTGTTCATTAATTTATACAATTTTTTTCGAAATCATTTGTAGCACGTCTGCGTGTTCCATTCGATGTATGAACGCAACCAGGGGGATTGAGTGAATTTCAAAATTCGGTGTATTTTCGCTACTTTAAGTCCATGGTGCATACACTGCTGCAAATTACGATAGTGTATCACGTAACGCTTCTTATCGCATACGGTTGCGAGCAATTTCTCTTGGCGCTTGCCAGGTGGTTTGTCGCGTGTCGAACAAAACGGAAGGTCACTGTGCGAATCATGCAAACGTTGCGGATATTCGAGATCGACTTCGAGAACGTAGCCTACAGGCGAATCTAGCGCTATGGATAATACGTCAAAATGCGATGTGTCGTCGATCCATTGAAAATCAGCATAAGGCAAAGGTTGACACATTGCCCATCCATACAAGTTGTTCACATCGAAGTACATCAGGTATGATGATGGCTTCAATGGATCGTACGATTGCATGTACTTGTTATTAGCATGTGCATATCTGTTTGAACATTGGCTTAAACCTCCGCGTATTCCTCGTTTGATGAATAAAATCATGTCGACGTCGGTCAATAATTCAAACGTAATGTGCGTATATTCCAACATGGCGTCCCAAGTATATCCGGGAAGAGTGTAATAATACGCCGGATCAAGCCCATAACTTTCAATACACGTATCACGGAAATTTTTGAAAATATCTGCTAATAACAAGACATCCGTCTTCAAATACAAATCGCTATATTCACCAAGCGTTTGAATGGAAAACCGCTCCCAGACATTCTCAGCGTGAATGTACTCGCTCGCGCTGATCGTTTCTCCGGTCAAGGAACTGTAAAATGAGCGGCGGCAAATACGTGTCTTCCAATCTGCTGACATGGTCAATGTATTCGTACGGGAAGACACCTTTTCGTGTTAATAATGTAAAATCATGCATCGGTAGGCGATCAAATTGTGAGCGTAAAATTTTCAGTTTGTCCGTCGTTAAAAATGATGTCAATTTCTCAAGACTTGTGGTTAGAAATTTATATGAATCAATGAAGCGTAATTTAATTTGGTTTTTTGTTTCTTCGGTAGTAGTTGAACAGTTTTCGTGGACGAAATATATTTTTCTTTTGTTACTAGAAGCACGTAAATTTTCCCTTCGAACGCGGTGGCCACTTCCTTGATTATAAAATGCGCATCATAGCCAGACAAATTGTGAAAAACTACCGGGATGAAAAATGATTGTTTGAAATTTAGATTGCAATTCGAATGGGCGGGGCCTCTGTAACGCCTAGTTAAATGACAATGATCGCGAACTCGTGTATCGGTTTGTGCAAAATCTTCTTCACATATGTGACACTTAATCGCGCTTTGAAATTCAAGCTCCTCGTCGGATGTTAACTGTACCATGGCGATATTTGAAGATAAAATATCTTTTACATGCAAAGCTGCATTTTTTAGTTCTTCGACGAACCATGCAATGCAATCGCTACTATGGTGCGATTCATATCTACATAACGATTGATCGTATGAACAATGTACGTAGTATGCGATACTAGAAACCTCGTGGTGTTGGTACATGTTTTGTTCATTCGTTTTCGCAAGAACGCACTCAAGATCGGCGTATAGTACGAATGGAAGTCGCTCCTTATGATTGAAGTTTTCAAAAGTGAGCCACTTGTTCGCATCGTTCGGTAGACGGACGGCACAGTCCTTGATCTGGCCACGGTCCACAGTGTGCCCTTGCATTTTTTGCTCCGAATGAAAGTAGTGTAGACATCTGCGAAAACAAACAAAAATTCAGTTTTGAACTAATTATTTTGATACATTAAATCATATCAAATCTATATACCTATCACAGATGTATTTTCGATGATGCTTCTGACTTAATTGCGAGCTGACGAGCCTTGATAAATTCTTGATCCATGCGAAATGTCCAACGATGTTTTGCTGCGGATCTTCCACGTAGAGCAAATTGACATGCTTTTCTCTCTTTCGCTCACTCACGCGAATTGGAAGAGTGCTGTCGTTCTCAATGGTGTATACATTGATTGAAATGTCATTACGAATTTCAAATTTTTTAATTTGATTCATAGTCATTGGAAACTCAATGTCTTGAACATTTAGCAGAGTCGAGTAGTGCGGGTATGAAGATTCTCGCGCACTGATACGTTGGGCTGGATAAAGAGCAGCAACTACGGATCATGCGAAACATGCTTGATCACTCGATTTCACATTAACAACTGCTCTTTTTAGCATTATCGACCGCGATAACATTATGTGGCATCCGGCACGCATTGGGTTATATTTATTTATATTCATAGTCAAGTTATATATTCGTGACAATGCCCACCCGCTGTCGCGTTCCTGAAACTCTTCGAGTGATGTCAAAATGGGCTCAATAACTCTTTGATCGTACCACTCACGTAAATCAGACGTATTGAAAAGTTCATAGTTTTTAGTATTAGTGCTTTTATTTACACGCTTGTCACCCGCCACAAATTCGCCGTTAAAAACGGTATTAATTTTCACACTACCATGATTGTTGATAATGGTTTGAACGCGTGAAAGCACGACATCACTAGCGTCTTTGAGAACTTGTGGAGGTTCGATGTGGTTGTGATTTATGACTACAGCGGTCAAGATACGACCCTCGAATGCCGTATCAATTTCTCGCCATATGAATCCATGATTGTCATGTCCAGCACCCGTGTGTATGAAACGCTGACGCACCGAATTCTTGAACCCTTCAAGTCGCGCAATTTGGTCTACCAACGATTGACGATTTCCAATCGATAAACGCGGTCGTTTAATAAGACTTTGTTCTTCTAACGACTCGATATACTCGTCACATCGTTGTTCCCACACAATGTACTCGTCGACCGAACTAATTTGAGCCCCTTGTTCGCAAAGATTTTTTTCAATATTATCCGTCATGTCTCTGCGCGAGGCACTCCGCGATCTCGGAAATTCAAACATTGACTGAAAGTGTGTACCTCTCAATCACGATTTATATTCCATTTCTATAACAACTGCATCCTTGGTGCCGTGTGCATTTTTTCGGTATATATTTTTCTGCTGACTTTACGATTTTGGTGACATGAACTTCTTCGACGGGATTCACGAAGCGCTCGCAGAATCAATCGCATAATGTTATTCTTTCGTGAATATCTCAGGCATTTTGACCTTGAGATGACGCGTGATGCTGAGTGGACATTTTAACGGTGCTTTTTGTCCTATGTACGCTGAAAGTGTGTACCTCTCAATCACGATTTATATTCCATTTCTATAACAGCTGCATCCTTGGTGCCGTGTGCATTTGTTCATTATATATTTTTCTACAGACTTTTAGATTTTTTCTGACATCAACTTTTTCGACGAGATCCGCGAAGCGCTTGCAATATCATTCGCATAATTTTATTCGCATAATTCTACTCTAAGATTTGTTTGGGATTTCACCCAAACAAACCCAATCGCTTTAATCATTGAATGTCTAAAGTGTATATGTCTTTATACATGCAGATGAGTCGCTTTATCTCACATGCATGCGATGCCGTCGCTCCATCTCTCATTCTCGCTCTCCCTCTCTCTCATGCAAACGTGTAATCCGATGGCTTCTCTCAGTCGCTAAATAATAAAATCCATGATGTAAACAATATAAGACAAAATAAATCAACAATAAATTTTAAATATATAAAGATCAATAATCGATGATCAATTAATCGATAATCGATATATACCCCCCTCCTCCGCTCAAACGATTTCCCCCTCCCCGCGTGACGTCAGCCTCTCCGCCGAGTCCCCCTCGCCGCGTGAACCTCCCGCCCGCACACCCCTCAGAGGACCAGAGTTAGAACCGGCCTAGCTATACTACTCATTCTAATTCTGTTTTGTGTTTCATTATCAAAATAAGCGTGAGCCTGTTCGGTTTCGTTCCCAGTGGGTGATTTTTTCAAATGTTTCACCCTCGGCACGAAAATAGACGTTGAGGACTACTACTGTTGCTGTGGACTATGAGCGTGGAAGAATCCGATGCTCGGCGCAGCGTTCTCAGTTTGTAGGGATTATTTCCCAACAGAAGCACTTACATGCGGACGCGGATTCGGTCCCCGATGTCGAAGTCGTCGATTCGAAGAGAAATTCACATGAGATTTAACGTTGATAAATACGCCTGTTTCAACCATTCTTTTATCGGATCGAGACGAATCGAATATGAAAAACGGTCCATTCCAATTCTGTTTTGTGTTTCATTATCGAAATAAGCTTGAGACTGTTCGGATTCGTTCCCAGTGGGTAGTTTTTGAAAATGTATCGCCCTCGGCACGAAAATGGCCGTTGAGGACTAATACTGCTGCTGTTGACTATGAGCGTGAACGAATCCGATGCTCCGCGCGGCGTTCTGAGTTTGTAGGAATTATTCCACAACAGAAACACTTGCATGCGGACTCGGATTCATTTCCCGATTCAAAAGTCGTCGTTTCGAACAGAAATTCAGATGATATTCGACATTGATAAATACCCCTGTTTTAACCGTTTTTTTTAACGAATCGAGATGAATCCAACATGAAAAACGGTTCATTCCAATTCTGTTTGTGTTTCATTATCGAAATAACCTTGAGACTATTCGGTTTCGTTCTCAGTGGGTGATTTTTTCAAATGTTTCACCCTCGGCACGAAAAAAGCCGTTGAGGAGTACTACTGCTGCTGTGGACTATGAACGTGGAAGAATCCGATGCTCGGCGCGGCGTTCTCAGTTTGTAGGGGTTATTCCCCAACTGAAGCACTTGCATGCGGACTCGGATTCGTTTCCCGATTCAAAAGTCGTCGTTTCGAACAGAAATTCACATGATATGCGACGTTGATGAATACGCCTCTTTCAACCGTTTTTTTTTTTATCGGATCGAGATGAATCTATTTTGAAAAACGGTTCATTCCAATTCTGTTTTGTGTTTCATTATCGAAATAACCTTGAGACTGTTCGGATTCGTTCCCAGTGGGTGATTTTTAAAAATGTCTTACCCGCGGCACGAAAATAGCTATTGAAGACTACTACTGCTTCTGTGGACTATGAACGTGAAGGAATCCGATGCTCGGCCCGGCGTTCTCACTATGTAGGGATTATTCCATAACTGAAACACTTGCATGCAGACTCGGATTCGTTTCCCGATTTAAAAGTCGTCGATTCGAACAGAAATTCACATGAGATTCGATGTTGATAAATACGCCAGTTTCAGCCTGTTTTAAATCGGATTCAGACGAATCGAATACGAAAAACGGTAGATTCAAATTCTGTTTTGTGTTTCATTATCGAAATAACCTTAAGACTATTCGGATTCGTTCCCAGTGGGTGATTTTTAAAAATGTATCACGCTCGGAACGAAAATAGCCGTTGAGGACTTCTACTGCCGCTGTGGACTATGAACGTGAACGACTCCGATGCTCAGCGCGGCGTTCTCACTCCGTAGGGATTATTCCATAACAGAAACACTTGCATGCAGACTCGGATTCGTTTCCCGATTTAAAAGTCGTCGATTTGAACAGAAATTCAAATGAGATTCGATGTTGATAAATACCCCAGTTTCAGCCTTTTTTTAAATCGGATTGAGACGAATCGAATACGAAAAACGATCCATTCAAATTCTGTTTTGTGTTGCATTATCGAAATAACCTTGAGACTATTCGGATTCGTTCCCAGTGGGTGATTTTTAAAAATGTATCACCCTCGGCACGAAAATAGCCGTTGAGGACTACTACTGCTGCTGTGGACTATGAACGTTAACGAATCCGATGCTCGGCGCGGCGTTCTCAGTTTGTAGGGATTATTCCGCAACAGAAACACTTCCATGCAGACTCGGATTCGTTTCCCGATTTAAAAGTCGTCGATTCGAACGAAAATTCACATGAGATTCGACGTTGATAAATACGCCTTTTTCAACAGTTTTTGTTCGCGTTGAGACGAATCCAATATGGAAAACGGTCCATTCAAATTCTGTTTTGTGTTTCATAATCGAAAAAACCTTGAGCCTCTTCGGATTCGTTCCCAGTGGGTGATTTTTTTAAATGTATCACCCTCGGCACGAAAATGGCCATTGAGGATTACCACTGCTGCTGTCGACTATGAACGTGAACGAATCCGATGCTCGGCGCGGCGATCTCGGTTTGTTGGGATTATTCCATAACAGAAACTATTGCATGCGGACTCGGATTCGTTTTCCGATTCAAAAGTCGTCGTTTCGAACAGAAATTCACATGGATTCGACGTTGGTGAATACGCCTGTTTCAACCGTTTTTTTTATCCGATCGAGATGAATCCAATATGAAAAACGGTTCATTCCAATTCTGTTTTGCGTTTCATTATCGAAATAACCTTGAGACTGTTCGGTTTCGTTCCCAGTGGGTGATTTTTTAAAATCTTTCACGCTCGGCACGAAAATAGCCGTTGAGGACTACTACTGCTGCAGTGGACTATGAACGTGAACGAATCTGATGCTCGGCGCGGCGTTCTCAGTTTGTAGGGTTTATTCCACAACAGAAACACTTGCATGTAGACTCGGATTCGTTTCCCGATATAAAAGTCGTCGATTCGAACGAAAATTCACATGAGATTCGACGTTGATAAATACGCCTGTTTCAACCATTTTTTTTCGCGTCGAGACGAATCAAATATGGAAAACGGTCCATTAAAATTCTGTTTTATGTTTTATTATCGAAATAACCGTGAGACTGTTGGGTTTCGTTCCCAGTGGGTGATTTTAAAAAATGTTTCACCCTCGGCACGAAAATAGGCGTTGAGGACTTCTACTGCTGCTGTGGACAATAAACGTGAACGAATCCGATGCTCGGCGCGGCGTTCTCAGTTTGTAGGGATTATTCGACAACAGAAACACTTGCATGCGGACTCGGATTCGTTTCGCGATTCAAAAGTCGTCGATTGGAACAGAAATTCACATGAGATTCGACGTTGATAAATACGCCTGTTTCAACCATTTTTTTTACGTTAAGATGAATCCAAAATGGAAAACGGTCCATTCAAATTCTGTTTTGTGTTTCATTATCGAAATAACCTTGAGACTGTTCGGATTCGTTCCCAGTGGGTGATTTTTTTAAATGGATTATCCTCGGCACGAAAACGGCCATTGAGGACTACCACTGCTGCTGTCGACTATGAACGTGAACGAATCCGATGCTCGGCGCGGCGACCTCGGTAGGTTGGGATTATTCCATAACGGAAACACTTGCATGCGGACTCGGATTCGTTTCCCGATTCAAAAGTCGTCGTTTCGAACAGAAATTCACATGAGATTCGACGTTGATGAATACGCCTGTTTCAACCGTTTTCTTTTATCGGATCGAGATGAATCCAATATGAAAAACGGTTCATTCCAATTCTGTTTTGTGTTTTATTATCGAGATAACCTTGAGACTGTTCGGTTTCGTTCCCAGTGGGTGATTTTTTTAAATGTTTCACCCTCGGCACGAAAATAGCCGTTGAGGACTACTACTGCTGCGGTGGACTATGAACGTGAACGAATCCGATGCTCGGCGCGGCGTTCTCAGTTTGTAGGGATTATTCCACAACAGAAACACTTGCATGCAGACTCGGATTCGTTTCCCGATATAAAAGTCGTCGATTCGAACGAAAATTCACATGAGATTCGACGTTGATAAATACGCCTGTTTCAACCGTTTTTTTATCGGATCGAGACGAATCTAATATGAAAAACGGTCCATTCAAATTCTGTTTTGGGTTCATTATCGAATTAACCTTGAGACTGTTCGGATTCATTCCCAGTGGGTGTTTTTTTTTAAATGTTTCACTCTCGGCACGAAAAAAGCCGTTGAGGACTACTACTGCTGCTGTGGACTGTGAACGTGAGCGAATCCGATGCTCGCCGTGGCGTTCTCAGTTTGTAGGGATTATTCCACAGCAGAACCACTTGCATGCAGACTCGGATTCGTTTCCCGATTTAAAAGTCGTCGATTCGAACAGAAATTCACATGAGATTCGACGTTGATAAATTCGCCTGTTTCACCCGTTTTCTTTTTATCCGATCGAAACGAATCTAATATGAAAAACAGTCAATTCTAATTCTGTTTTGTGTTTCATTATCGAAATAACCTTGAGACTGTTCGGATTCGTTCCCAGTGGGTGATTTTTTATAATGTATCACCCTCGGCACGAAAATGGCCGTTGAGGACTACCACTGCTGCTGTGAACTATGAACGTGAACGAATCCGATGCTCGGCGCGACGTTCTCGGTTTGTTGGGATTATTCCATAACAGAAACACTTGCATGCGGACTTGAATTCGATTCCCGATTCAAAAGTCGTCGTTTCGAACAGAAATTCACATGAGATTCGACATTGATGAATACGCCTGTTTCAACCGTTTTTTTTTTATCGGATCGAGATGAATCCAATATATAAAACGGTTCATTCCAAATCTGTTTTGTGTTTCATTATCGAAATATCCGTGAGACTGTTCGGTTTCGTTCCCAATGGGTGATTTGTTCGAATGTTTCACCCTCGGCACGAAAATAGGCGTTGAGGACTACTAGTGCTGCTGTGGACAATAAACGTGAACGAATCCGATGCTCGGCGCGGCGTTCTCAGTTTGTAGGGATTATTCCACAACAGAAACACTTGCATGCGGACTCGGATTCGTTTCCCGATTCTAAAGTCGTCGATTCGAACAGAAATTCACATGAGATTCGACGTTGATAGATACGCCTGTTTCAACCGTTTTCTGTTTCGGCTCGAGATGACTCCAACATGAAAACGGTTCATTCCAATTCTGTTTTGTGTTTCATTATCGAAATAACCTTGAGACTGTTCGGATTCGTTCCAAGTGGGTGATTTTTAAAAATGTATCACCCTCGGCACGAAAATAGCCAATGAGGACTACTACTGTTGCTGTGGACGATTAACGTGAACGAATCCGATGCACGGCGCGATGTTCTCAGGTTGTAGGGATTATTCCACAGCAGAACCACTTGCATGCAGACTCGGATTCGTTTCCCGATATAAAAGTCGTCGATTCGAACGGAAATTGACATGAGATTCGACGTTGATAAATACGCCTGTTTCAACCGTTTTTTTTATTGGATCGAGACGAATCCAATATGAAAAACGGTCCATTCAAATTCTGTTTTGTGTTTCATTATCGAAATAACCTTGAGATAATTCGGATTCGTTCCCAGTGGGTTATTTTTTGAAATGTCTTACCCTCAGCACGAAAATAGCTATTGAAGACTACCACTGCTTCTGTGGACTATGAACGTGAACGAATCAGATTCTCGGCGCGGCGTTCTCACTTTGTAGGGATTATTCCATAACAGAAACACTTGCATGCAGACTCGGATTCGTTTCCCGATTTAAAAGTCGACGATTCAAACAGAAATTCACATGAGATTCGATGTTGATAAATACGCCAGTTTCAGCCTTTTTTAAAATCGGATTGAGACGAATCGAATACGAAAAACGGTCCTTTAGAATTCTGTTTTGTGTTTCATTATCGAAATAACCTTGAGACTATTCGGATTCGTTCCCACTGGGTGATTTTTAAAAATGTATCACCATCGGCACGAAAATAGCCGTTGAGGACTACTACTGCTGCTGTGGACTATTCAACTTGAACGAATCCGATGCTCGGCGCGGCTTTCTCACTTTGTAGGGATTATTATATAACAGAAACACTTGTATTTAGACTCGGATTCGTTTCCCGATTTAAAAGTCGTCGATTCGTAGAGAAATTCACATGAGATTCGACGATGATAAATACGACTGTTTCAACCATTTTTTTTTGCGTTGAGACGATTCCTATATGGAAAACGGTCCATTCAAATTCTGTTTCGTGTTGCATTATCGAAATAACCTTGAGACTCTTCGGATTCGTTCCCAGTGGGTGATTTCTTAAAATGTTTCTACTCTCGGCATGAAAATAGCCGTTGAGGACCACTACAGCTTCCGTGGACTATGAACGTGAACGAATCCGATGCTCGGCGTGGCGTTCTCACTTTGTAGGGATTATTCCACTACAGAAACACTTGCATGCAGACTCGGATTTGTTTCCCGATTTAAAATTAGTCGATTCGAACAGAAATTCACATGATATTCGATGTTGATAAATACGCCTGTTTAAACCGTTTTTTCTATCGGATTGAGACGAATCCAATACGAAAAACCGTCCATTGAAATTCTGTTTTGTGTTTCATGATCGAAATAACCCTCAGACTGTTCGGATTCGTTCCCAGTGGGTAATTTTTACAAATCTATTACCCTCGGCATGAAAATAGCCATTGAGAACTACTACTGCTGCTGTGGAATATGAACGTGAACGAATCTGATTTTCGGCGCGGCGTTCTCAGTTTGCAGGGATTATTCCCCAACAGAAGCACTTGCATGCGGACTCGGATTCGTTCCCCGATGTAAAAGTCGTCGATTCGAAGAGAAATTCACATGAGATTGAACGTTGATAAATACGCCTGTTTCAACCGTCCTTTTATCGGATCGAGACGAATCCAATATGAAAAACGGTCCATTCCAATTCTGTTTTGTGTTTCATTATCGAAATATGCTTGAGACTGTTCGGATTCGTTCCCAGTGGGTGGTTTTTGGATATGTATCACCCTCGGCACCAAAATGGCCATTGAGGACTACTACTGCTGCTGTGGACAATAAACGTGAACGAATCCGATGCTCGGCGCGGCGTTCTCAGTTTGCAGGGATTATTCCCCAACAGAAGCACTTGCATGCGGACTCGGATTCGTTCCCCGATGTAAAAGTCGTCGATTCGAAGAGAAATTCACATGAGATTGAACGTTGATAAATACGCCTGTTTCAACCGTCCTTTTATCGGATCGAGACGAATCCAATATGAAAAACGATCCATTCCAATTCTGTTTTGTGTTTCATTATCGAAATATGCTTGAGACTGTTCGGATTCGTTCCCAGTGGGTGGTTTTTGAAAATGTATCACCCTCGGCACCAAAATGGCCATTGAGGACTACTACTGCTGCTGTGGACAATAAACGTGAACGAATCCGATGCTCGGCGCGGCGTTCTCAGTTTGTAGGGATTATTCGACAACAGAAACACTTGTATGCGGACTCGGATTCGTTTCGCGATTCAAAAGTCGTCGATTCGAACAGAAATTCACGTGAGATTCGACGTTGATAAATACGCCTGTTTCAACCGTTTTCGTTTTCGGCTCGAGATGAATCGAATATGAAAACAGTTCATTCCAATTCTGTTTTGTGTTTCATTATCGAAATAACCTTGAGACTGTTCGGATTCGTTCCAAGTGGGTGATTTTTAAAAATGTCTTACCCTCGGCACGAAAATAGCTATTGAAGACTACTACTGCTTCTGTGGACTATGAACGTGAAGGAATCCGATGCTCGGCCCGGCGTTCTCACTATGTAGGGATTATTCCATAACAGAAACACTTGCATGCAGACTCGGATTCGTTTCCTGATTTAAAAGTCGTCGATTCGAACAGAAATTCACATGACATTCGATGTCGATAAATACGCCAGTTTCAGCGTTTTTTAAATCGGATTCAGACGAATCGAATACGAAAAACGGTAGATTCAAATTCTGTTTTGTGTTTCATTATCGAAATAACCTTGAGACTATTCGGATTCGATCCCAGTGGGTGATTTTTAAAAATGTATCCCGCTCGGAACGAAAATAGCCGTTGAGGACTTCTACTGCTACTGTGGACTATGAACGTGAACGAATCCGATGCTCAGCGCGGCGTTCTCACTTCGTAGGGATTATTCCATAACAGAAACACTTGCATGCAGACTCGGATTCGTTTCCCGATTTAAAAGTCGTCGATTCGAACAGAAATTCACATGAGATTCGATGTTGATAAATGCCCCAGTTTCAGCCTTTTTTTTTATCGGATTGAGACGAATCCAATATGGAAAACGGTCCATTCAAATTCTGTTTTGTGTTTCATAATCGAAAAAACCTTGAGCCCGTTCGGATTCGTTCCGAGTGGGTGATTTTTTTAAATGTATCACCCTCGGCACGAAAATGGCCATTGAGGACTATTACTACTGCAGTGGACTATGAACGTGAACGAATCCGATGCTCGGCGCGGCGTTCTCAGTTTGTAGGGATTATTCCACAACAGAAACACTTGCATGCAGACTCGGATTGGTTTCCCGATATAAAAGTCGTCGATTCGAACGAAAATTTACATGAGATTCGACGTTGATAAATACGCCTGTTTCAACAATTTTTTTCGCGTTGAGACGAATCCAATATGGAAAACGGCCCATTCAAATTCTGTTTGGTGTTTCATTATCAAATTAACGTTGAGACCGTTCGGATTCGTTCCCAGTGGGTGTTTTTTTTTTATGTTTCACTCTCGGCACGAAAATAGCCGTTGAGGACAACTACTGCTGCTGCGAACTTTGAACGTGATCGAATCCGATGCTCGGCGACGAGTTCTCAGTTTGTAGGGATTATTCCACAGCAGAACCACTTGCATGCAGACTCGGATTCGTTTCCCGATTTAAAAGTCGACGATTCGAACAGAAATTCACAAGAGATTCGACGTTGATAAATTCGCCTCTTTCAACCGTTTTTTTATCCGATCGAGACGAATCTAATATGAAAAACAGTCAATTCTAATTCTGTTTTGTGTTTCATTATCGAAATAACCTTGAGACTGTTCAGATTCGTTCCCAGTGGGTGATTTTTTATAATGTATCACCCTCGGCACGAAAATGGCCATTGAGGACTACCACTGCTGCTGTGGACTATGAATGTGAACGAATCCGATGCTCGGCGCGACGTTCTCGGTTTGTTGGGATTATTCCATAACAGAAACACTTGCATGCGGCCTCGGATTCGATTCCCGATTCAAAAGTCGTCGTTTCGAACAGAAATTCACATGAGATTCGACATTGATGAATACGCCTGTTTCAACTGTTTTTTTTATCGGATCGAGATTAATCCAATATATAAAACGGTTCATTCTAATTCTGTTTTGTGTTTCATTATCGAAATAACCTTGAGACTGTTCGGTTTCGTTCCCAATGGGTGATTTGTTCGAATGTTTCACCCTCGGCACGAAAATAGGCGTTGAGGACTACTACTGCTGCTGTGGACAATAAACGTGAACGAATCCGATGCTCGGCGCGGCGTTCTCAGTTTGTAGGGATTATTCCACAACAGAAACGCTTGCATGCGGACTCGGATTCGTTTCCCGATTCTAAAGTCGTCGATTCGAACGAAAATTCACATGAGATTCGGCGTTGATAAATACGCTTCTTTCAACCGTTTTGTTCGCGTCGAGACGAATCAAATATGGAAAACAGTCCATTCAAATTCTGTTTTGTGTTTCATTATCGAAATAACCTTGAGATTATTCGGATCAAATATGAAAAACGGTCCATTCAAATTCTGTTTTGTGTTTCATTATCGAAATAACCTTGAGATTATTCGGATTCGTTCCCAGTGGGTTATTTTTTGAAATGTCTTACCCTCCGCACGAAAATAGCCGTTGAGGACTACTACTGCTGCTGTGGACTATTGAACGTGAACGAATCCGATACTCGGCGCGGCGTTCTCACTTTGTAGGCATTATTCCATAACAGAAACACTTGCATGCAGACTCGGATTCGTTTCCCGATTTAAAAGTCGTCGATTCGAAGAGAAATTCAAATGAGATTCGACGATGATAAATATGCCTGTTTCAACCGTTTTTTTTCGCGTTGAGACGATTCCTATATGGAAAACGGTCCATTCAAATTCTGTTTCGTGTTTCATTATCGAAATAACCTTGAGACTGTTCGGATTCGTTCCCAGTGGGTGATTTTTTTAAATGTTTCTACTCTCCGCACGAAAATAGCCGTTGAGGACCACTACTGCTTCCGTGGACTATGAACGTGAACGAATCCGATGCTCGGCGCGGCGTTCTCACTTTGTAGGGATTATTCCACTACAGAAACACTTGCATGCAGACTCGGATTTTTTTCCCGATTTAAAATTCGTCGATTCGAACAGAAATTCACATGAGATTCGATGTTGATAAATCCGCCTGTTTCAACCGTTTTTTCTATCGGATTGAGATGAATCCAATACGAAAAACGGTCCATTCAAATTCTGTTTTGTGTTTCATGATCGAAATAACCCTCAGACTGTTCGGATTCGTTCCCAGTGGGTGATTTTTACAAATGTATTACCCTCGGCATGAAAATAGCCATTGAGAACTACTACTGCTGCTGTGGAATATGAACGTGAACGAATCTGATTTTCGGCGCGGCGTTCTCAGTTTGCAGGGATTATTCCCCAACAGAAGCACTTGCATGCGGACTCGAATTCGTTCCCCCATGTAAAAGTCGTCGATTCGAAGAGAAATTCACATGAGATTAAACGCTTATAAATACGCCTGTTTCAACCGTTCTTTTATCGGATCGAGACGAATCCAATATGAAAAACGGTCCATTCCAATTCTGTTTTGTGTTTCATTATCGAAATAAACTTGAGACTGTTCGGATTCGTTCCCTGTGGGTCGTTTTTGAAAATGTATCACCCTCGGCACGGAAATGGCCATTGAGGACTACTACTGCTGCTGTGGACTATGAACGTGAACGAATCCGATGCTCGGCGCGGCGTTCTCAGTTTGTAGGAATTATTCCACAACAGAAACACTTGCATGCGGACTCGTATTCGTTTCCTGATTCAAAAGTCGTCGTTTCGAACAGAAATTCACATGATATTCGACGTTGATGAATACGGCACTTTCAACCGTTTTTTTTATCGGATCGAGATGAATCCCATATGAAAAACGGTTCATTCCAATTCTGTTTTGTGTTTCATTATCGAAATAACCTTGAGACTGTTCCGTTTCGTTCCCAGTGGGTGATTTTATCAAATGTTTCACCCTCGGCACGAAAATAGCCGTTGAGGACTGCTACTGCTACTGTGGAATATGAACGTGAACGAATCTGATTTTCGGGGCGGCGTTCTCAGTTTGTCGGCATTATTCCCCAACAGAAGCACTTGCATGCGGTCTCGGATTCGTTTCCCGATGTATAAGTCGTCGATTCGAAGAGAAATTCACATGAGATTTAACGTTGATAAATACGCCTCTTTCAACCGTTTTTTCTATCGGATTGAGACGAATCCAATACGGAAAACGGTCCATTCAAATTCTGTTTTGTGTTTCATTATCGAAATATCCCTGAGACAGTTCGGATTCGTTCCCAGTGGGTAATTTTTAAAAAGGAATTACCCTCGGCATGAAAATAGCCATTGAGGACTACTACTGCTGCTGTGAAATATGAACGTGAACGAATCTGATTTTCGGCGCGGCGTTCTCAGCTTGTAGGGTTTATTCCCCAACAGAAGCACTTGCACGCGGACTCGGATTCGTTCCTCGATGTAAAAGTCGTCGATTCGAAGAGAAATTCACATGAGATTTAACGTTGATAAATACGCTTGTTTCAACCGTTCTTTTATCGGATCGAGACGAATCCAATATGAAAAACGGTCCATTCCAATTCTGTTTTGTGTTTCATTATCGAAATAAGCTTGAGCCTATTCGGATTCGTTCCCAGTGGGTGGTTTTTGAAAATGTATTACCCTCGGCACGAAAATGGCCATTGAGCCACTACTGCTGCTGTGGACTATGAACGTGAACGAATCCGATGCTAGGCGCGGCTTTCTCAGTTTGTAGGGATTATTCCACAACAGAAACACTTGCATGCGGACTCGGATTCGTTTCCCGATTCAAAAGTCGTCGTTTCGAACAGAAATTCACATCAGATTCGATGTTGATAGATACGCCTGTTCCAACCGTTTTCTTTTTCGGCTCGAGATGAATCCAATATGAAAACGGTTCATTCCAATTCTGTTTTGTGTTTCATTATCGAAATAACCTTGAGACTTTTCGGTTTCGTTCCCAGTGGGTGATTTTTTCAAATGTTTCACCCTCGGCACGAAAATAGCCGTTGAGGACTACTACTGGTGCTGTCCACTTTGAACGTGAACGAATCCGATGCTCGGCGCGGCGTTCTCAGTTTGTAAGGATTATTCCACAACAGAAACACTTGCATGCGGACTCGGATTCGTTTCCCGATTCAAAAGTCGTCGTTTCGAACAGAAATTCACATGAGATTCGACGTTGATGAATACGCCTGTTTCAACCGTTTTTTCTATCGGATTGAGACGAATCCAATACGAAAAACGGTCTATTCAAATTCTGTTTTGTGTTTCATGATCGAAATAACCCTCAGACTGTTCGGATTCGTTCCCAGTGGGTGATTTTTTTAAATGTTTCACTCTCGGCACGTAAATAGCCGTTGAGGACCACTACTGCTGCTGTGGACTATGAACGTCAACGAATCCGATGCTCGGCGCAGCGTTCTCAGGTTGTAGGGATTATTCCACAACAGAACCACCTGCATGCAGACTCGGATTCGTTTCCCGATTTAAAAGTCGTAGATTCGAACAGAAATTCACATGAGATTCGACGTTGATAAATACGCCTGTTTCAACCGTTTTTTTTATCCGATCGAGACGAATCCAATATGAAAAACGGTCCATTCTAATTCTGTTTTGTGTTTCATTATCGAAATAAGCTTGAGACTGTTCGGATTCGTTTCCAGTGGATGGTTTTTGAAAATGTATCACCCTCGGCACGAAAATGGCCATTGAGGACTACTACTGCTGCTGTGGACTATGACCGTGAACGAATCCGATGCTCGGCGCGGCGTTCTCGGTTTATTGGGATTATTTCACAACAGAGACACTTGCATGCGGACTAGGATTCGTTTGCCGATTCAAAAGTCGTCGCTTCGAGCAGAAATTCACATGAGATTCGACGCTTGTTTCAACCGTTTTTTTTTGCGTCGCGACGAATCCAATATGAAAACGGTTCATTCCAATTCTGTTTTGTGTTTCATTATCGAAATAACCTTGAGACTATTCGGATTCGTTCCCAGTCGGTTATTTTAAAAAATGTATCAGCCTCGGTACGAAAATAGCCATTGAGGACTACCACTGCTGCTGTCGACTATGAACGTGAACAAATCCGATGCTCGGCGCGGCGTTCTCAGTTTGTAGGGATTATTCCACAACAGAAACACTTCCATGCAGACTCGGATTCGTTTTCCGATTTAAATGTCGTCGATTCGAACAGAAATTAACATGAGATTCGACGTTGATAAATACGCCTATTTCAACCGTTTTTTTATCGGATCGAGACGAATCCAATATGAAAAACGATCCATTCAAATTCTGTTTTGTGTTTCATTATCGAAATAACCTTGAGACTGTTCAGATTCGTTCCCGGTGCGTGATTTTTTTAAATGTCTTACCCTCGGCACGAAAATAGCCATTGAAGACTACTGCTGCTTTGGGCTATGAACGTGAACGAATCCAATGCTCAGCGCGGCGTTCTCAGTTTGTAGGGATTATTGCACAACAGAAACATTTGCATGCAGACTCGGATTCCTTTCCCGATTTAAAAGTCGTCGATTCGAACAGAAATTCACGTGAGATCCGACGTTGATAAATACGCCTGTATCAACCGCTTTTTTTGTCGGATCAAGACGAATCCAATACGAAAAACGGTCCATTCAAATTCTGTTTTATGTTTCATTATCGAAGGAACCTTGACACTGTTCGGATTCATTCCCAGTGGGTGATTTTTTAAAATGTATTACCCTCGGCATGAAAATAGCCATTGAGGACTACTACTGTTGCTGTGGAATATGAACGTAAACGAATCCGATTTTCGGCGCGGCGCTCTCAGTTTGTAGGGATTATTCCCCAACAGAAGCACTTGCATGCGGACGCGGATGCCTTCCCCGATTCAAAAGTCGTCGATTCGAAGAGAAATTCACATGAGATTTAACGTTGATAATTACGCCTGTTTCAATCGTTCTTTTATCGGATCGAGACGCATCATCAACCTCAAAAGGTTTATATTGTTTAGACTCATTTCCTATGCATGATTCTAAAAATTTACCTCCCTCGATATCGAGAATATCGTTTCAGAACGACTACTGCTGCAGTGGACTATGGAAAGAAATAAAAACAATGTCTTGCTTAATGTTTTGTGATTGTAGAGATTGTTCCACAACGAGACCAAACGGAGGTTTCGATACTGGAAGAATATCTTTGCATGCGTATTTATCAGAGTTAAAGAAAAATAAAAGTCGGATCTCAACTTTTATTTTTCTTCAACTCTGATAAATACGCATGTAAAGATATTCTTCCAGTATCGAGACGAATCCAATATGCAAGACCATTTATTCAAATAATGTTTCACGTTTGTTTATTGGAATCATATTTACAGTGGTCGGATTTTTTTTCCTTTGAATAATTTTCAAAATACACGCCCTTCAAAGCTCAAAAGAGCGTTTCCGAACAGCTACCATTGCACTAGGCTACGAAATGAAATGAAACGAATGTTTTGCGCAATGATCTATGATTGCAGAGGGTATTCCGTTTAACATCCGAGGCTTTTTCAATTCCTTTTTTTCCCTTATCCGTTAGTAGCCAACTTTTTTATGTCCATTTTTTGTGCATTTTTAATTTGCGTTGCGATCAGCAAAACCTTTCTCTCCTATTTTGTAAAGTAATTATTTTCAACTCTCTGAAACATTTAAAACTGAGCAATGCGCGTTCTACATTTCTAGATTCGTTTTTTTTATCGTTCACGAAGGTTTAATCGATGATGGCAGTTCATCGAATAAATCGGCGGGACCGAGCGTTACATCATATGATTTATTTATCCCATTCGAATTATCCAAGGACCTAAAATCTACGTATGTTTGTATAAAAATATCGTTTTAATGAAAGAACTGGACGTCGCAGCATAATTCATTGCACATGTGACAAACGCCGATCACTCGTTGCTTCATCATTTGATACAGAAGGACAGCAAACTTTGGTTCGAACAAAAGAACTTTCGCGTTCGCGAAACGAAATTCCGTCTTAACGCTGCCACTTTTTCAAATGTTTAGAATCGGTGCCTTGATAACCCGGCACTGAGGCGTCTCCCAACGTGTACGTAACGGCGATTCTGATTGGCCTAGAATTCCAGAATTCTTTTGCTTTCCATTTAAAAGCTATTGCGAATTTAAAAAATCGTCTAAGTAGCTTTGTTCCGAACATCGTTATATGCCCACGTCCCCTCAGGACGTGACATATTAATTTGTGGGGACTCGTCCGGAATTGTGAAAAGGAATTGTGCTAACAAACCTAATGTCCGAAAACGACTCAACTGTTAGCTCATTAAATTTAAACGTTACTGGGGATCTGTCAGATTCAGAAGAGAACACACAATAAAAGACTGAAAGTTCAGGATATACGTTGAGAAGTTCCACCGCCGACTTATTAACTGGTCTCGAAGCTTCTACAAAAAGACCAGTAAAAAAGTTAATTTTAACCAATAAAACCGAAAATACCAATAAAATAACCATGGCGTTGGGAACAAACCAATTAATTTCTTTAAAAGACGTCATTAGCTTTGTCCCAGAGTTCGATGGAAAAAATATCCTATTTTCAGAATTTGTGGCCGGGTGCGAAGATGCAAAGGACATGCTTTCACCCAAAGCCGAAAAATACCTAGCGAAATTAATAAGAAATCTATTTAAAAATCAAATCAGAGAAGTCATCCACGCGATTAAATTCGAAATGGTAAAAGAATTCGTGGAATTCCTCAAACAAATATACGCGCCTAATAGATCCGAAATTCCGCTGTTGGGAGAGCTCAGCAATATTTATCAGGCAAACGGTGATAGTGTCATAGAATTTTCCACAAAAATCAGGAAACAGGCAAGAGAAATTTTGGAAGCACAATTAGCTAATAATGGGGCAAATGATGAGAGTTTCAAAAGACAAATGGACGATTATTTCCTTAGAAGCTTTAAGCACGGATTAAAAGAAGAAATTGAACATGGACTCCCTCGTTGCGATAACATCTCGGCTGCTATTGGCCACGCAGTTAAAATCGAACGTGATCTTAAGGCCCGAAGAGAATTAGAATCACATTCCACAAAACCAGAACGACCTATTCAAACTAGGCCCGTGAGAAGCTGTAATATTTGCAAAAAGGATAACCACGCGACCGAAGCTTGCCAATTCGCGACGGTTACGTGTCAAATTTGCAAAAGCCAAGGCCACAGCGCCAATGAATGCTAAAAAACTAATAATGACAGGGCGCTATCACAAGCCAAATTGCAAAAAGATCGGTCATACCACGGATAAATGCTTTTACAATCACAGGTCCTTCACAGTAACTTGCCAATTGTGTGGAAAACCAGCGCACTCGACTTACGAGTGTACCTCGCGATATATACCGTCAAATTCTCCAAACGTTCATTCGCGTCCCTCGCCTGCTCCTCAGTGTAAATACGGTCATAATCGCGGGCATACTGCAGATCGATGCTTCAAAATATCAAACAACTTTCCGAAAATAGTTCACCCTCTTGTCGATATTGCAAAAAGGTAGGACACATGATAGAAAATTGTCGTACCCGCGAATTTAATAACTCGCCAAACCAGCCGGGAAACGGGCTGAATACCCCTCGGACGGAGGCGCCGAGCGGTTCCCCGATTTCACAGCGTCCGGTGATTGCCATCTCAAAAACCGCACCGAGCGAGGATATCCTACCTACTCAATAAACGCGGAAAAATTTAATAAGCTACCCTCGGTGTGAATCGAAGCCCTACCGGAAATGGGCCAATTATCGATGCTATTAGACACTGGACAAAATTAGAAGGCATATCAGAACTACCAGTGTTCGCATTAGGGAGTGTGGTAATTCGCGTATTTGATTTCGAAACCCTGTTCCATATTATACTAGACGCGATACCGATTCCCGGCCCCGGCTTATTGGGGTCCAAATTCTTTTACGAGACAAAATAAAAAATAAATTATGAAACAGAACGTTTTGAGTGCGGAAATCAAACTTGGCCTTTCGAAAAAATATCCGAACCTAGCGAGGTAATAGTAATCCCCGCGCGTTCGGAAACTTCCTTCTACGTAAAAGTGTAAGACAGTACGATAAAGGAGGGTTACCTCTCATCTTTAAAAATCCGTCAAGGTGTATACGCCGGCGATTGTCTGGTGACCAACATCAACGGAAAGGCTCATTTGAAGGTTTACGATACCACAAATGATGCCGTAAGACTGATCGTGCCAGTCGAAAAATTGCAAGCATTCGATAGTATCGAAGACTTAGCAGGAAATATAACAAACCCAGATTGCATGACAATCTTCAGTTCCAGTTCGATCCCGCATGATTCTTTTATTTCAAGCGTCCATTGGAAGACAATCGCGCAAATCCACAATCCAATAGAGGCCAATTTAAAAGTTTCGAAAAAAATGTCGAAACAAAAATCTGGCATCGCTCCAAAGAAAGTGACGACCAAGGACTTAAATAAAAATTCCTGTAGCGAGGAAAGAACTGGAACGTAAAACAACAAATAAAAAAAAAACAATCGAACCGAAGCCCAAGAATCAAGACCAAATAAAAATAAAACCGCGAAGGAAAAATGAAATGAAAATCTAATGAACGAAAAAGAACTCAAAATCAAAACTTAATCAAAATAAAAAATTAAATCAAATTCAAAACGTAAACTCTGTCTCTAGCTCTGACCCAACATCGTGAAAAATTAAAAATTATTCAGAGCGTTTAAAAATAATAAAAAGAGGAGAAGAGGAATTAGATCATATCGAACGAATAATTGAAAAATACCCAGAAAGGTTTCACATAAAGGGTGGACCTCTAGAGTCGACCCACGTGCTTCGACACAAGATCCCCACGGTCGACGACCTGCCGATCAACACCAAAAAGTATAGATTCCACAAGCCCTTAAGGGAGAAGTCCAGCGTCAGGCAGACGAACTACTGGACTCGAAGTTAATAAACCATTGTCAATCCCCAAACAACAGTCCTGTTTGGACAGTGCTAAAAAACCCGATTCGAACGGCAATGAACGTTGGCGAATGGTAATAGACTTTCGAGCTCTTAATGAAAAGACAATCGGTGATTCTTATCCGTTGCCTAATATCACTGACATCCTAGATCAACGAGGTCACGCCAATTACTTCTCCATGTTCGATTTAGCATCCGGGTTCCATCAGAACGAAATGAACCCGGAAGATAAACCAACAACCGCCTTCTCTACTCCGTACGGGCATTACGAATTTTCGAAAATGCCTTGTGGGCTTAAAAATGCCCCGACGACTTTCCAGCCGTCAATGGATGTCGTATTCAGTGGACTACAAGGGGCATCCCTCTCTGTTTACCTCGACGACATTGTAATACGCCAAGGATTTAGAGGAGCACGGGAAAAAATCCAGCAACTAATGGAACGATTGCGTAAAGCTAATCTCCAGTTGCAAAGAGATAAATGCGAATTTCTCAGACCGGAAGTCAATTGGCTCGGGCATATAATTGGAAAAGACGGATTGAGACCAGATTCTAACAAACTATCGGCAGTAAAAGAATTTCTAATTCCTAAAACTGTTAAAAACATTCGACAATTCCTAGGCCTAATGAGATATAACGTCATAACATCAAAGACTTCTCAAAAATCGCGAAACCGCTAACTCGACTCTTAGAAGACAAGGTCGATTTTGAATGGACGGAAGAAACACAAAGAGCTTTTGAAATTCTCAAAAATAAGCTCTGTGAAGCTCCCATCTTGCAGTACCCTGACTTCGAAAAACCGTTCATTGTAACAACGGACATTTCTGGCTACGCCTTAGGCGGAGTCTTAGCTCAAGGTGAATTCGGAAAGGACACTGCCAAAGCACACACATCGTGCGTACTACGCAGGGCAGCCCTTCGGTACGACACATACGAAAAAGAGACAATGTCAATAATCCACGGCCTTAATGCCTTCATACCGTATATGTATGGTAGGAAGTTCACGCTCTTGACTGATCACAAACCCCTAGTCTGGTTTGAAACAGCCAAAGACGCGAACGCACGCGTCCTAAAATGGCGGCTTAAACTCTTAGAATACGACTACGACGTTGTGTACAAGCCAGGTACATTAAATTCAAATGCTGATGCATTGTCCCGTAGTCCGATTGAAAAAATAGAAGAGATTAAAACCATTTCTCACTGCGAACGGAAACAAGCCGGAGACGCGTTGCAGGATATATACCGTCAATTCGCAGAGACTAGCGATAGTGATAGCGAAAACAAAAGCCCAACAAGCTTCACGTCTCGGGTAGCAATTCACCCTGTCCCTCATCCAAAAAAAAATTAATTTTGTCACCCTCTCGCAAGCGAAGAACGACACCCCTCCAAACAAAAAAAAACAGAACGTCAGGCCAAAGAAACACTTGGCGACGATGCACCGGCAAGAGCCGATGCACCCTCACCAAAAGGGACAGATGTGCGTTCCGAACCCCGGCACCTTACACGCCGAAACCGTAAGGTCGTAAACTACGAGGAAAGTAGTGGCGATGAAACAGAAGCCGAGGTTATAAGACCCGCACGTGTTAGGCACCTCAAGAAGGGTAATAACCGAAAAACAGCTGAGGGCCCTTGCTAGCGCAAAGCATCTCGTGTCCCTAATTCCCAAATTCCCTCTAATTCTAATTCCAACGATGCAACAGATTCTAAATCCGATTCGGTTGACTCGCAATCCTCCGAAGATGAGATACCTCTGACTCACGGAACAAAGGTACCTGAATTCCAAATAGCTAATAGTGTCACAACGAAGCAATTGTTTCATTTCTGAAACGATCACCTAGTCTATTTTATTGACTCAGCTGGTAAACCATGCGACTCTGGAGTACGAAAATTATTGGAATTGAACAAACTTCCCCTCTGGAAAGATTCGACAGTAGGCTGAGCCTACAGTAGAAGGGTTGGAAAAAATATCATATTGCAATAGTTATCAAAGGCAAGAATTCTGGATCACTATCCTTTATATTAGAGGACATTAAATAAAGCGTAAAAGAGTTGAGAGACCTTTGCGACATTCTCGAACTCGAATCGTAGAGCATTTGTCACACAAATCACATCAAACACATAGTATGGACCGACGTTATCAACATTATAAAAGAAACATTTATAAGCCGTCAAATAAAAATAATAATTTGCTTGGGGACTCTACGCTAAGTGCCAATTGAAAAACGAGATTCCATTTTTTACGAGATGCACAAATCACCAATCGGAGGTCATAAAGGTGTCTCGAAAACATTCAACAGAATTAAACGCGAATATTTTTGGGAGGATTTGAAATCGGATGTCCAAAGGAGAATCCAACAATGCTTAGAGTGTCAACTAAAAAAATTAGTCAGAGTCAAAACAAAACAACCAATGATTATAACGGATACTCCGGGTACAGTCTTTGAAAAAATATCAATGGACATAGTAGGCCCAATGTACCGTACCTCGAATCAGAACGAGTACATTCTCACTATTCAAGATCACCTCTCGAAGTATTGTGTCGCGATTCCACTCCCAAATGCACTAGCGCCGACGGTCGCCGATGCATTTATAATATACATGCACCCTAGGCGCTATTAACAGATCAAGAAAGTAACGTTTTGAGCGGTCTCATGAAACGGATCGCAAAACGATTTCGTATCAAGCGAAGTCGAACGACCGCATTTCATCCTCAATCCAATGGATCCCTCGAGAGATCTCACCATATGCTAGCCGACTTTTTAAAATAATATACGGATAAAGATAACGAATGGGATCAATGGTTACAATTGGCAACGCTCTCGTATAACACAAGTGTTGATGAAAGTACGAAGTATACTCCGCACGAAATAGTCTTTGACAAATTAGCGAGAGTTCCATCAAGCGAACCACTTCGAGAATAAGATCAGCGACCCACTTATCGCGGGTATTTAATTGAATTAATCACGAGAATAAATGGAATCAGAAATATCGCCTATGAAAATCTAGTCTCGTCCAAACATCGGTCAAAGAAATATTACGACAAAATCGCTAATCCAAAGAGTTTCAAGGTAGGAGATTTTGTCTACCTACAAACGGGTCCCAAACCAGGTAAACTCGGAGACCATTATACCGGGCCGCATAAGGTTCTAGAAACACTGGACAAGGGTAACGTAAAAATCCAATATAATAACAAGACATGAATAGTGCATGAGAACCGATTGCGATACTCTCACATTAACACTGAAACCAAAAACAAACCACCAAGAATTGACGAATCCGATTTTAATCCTAAATAAACAAATAACCATGATAGCTACACTGTTTTTCAGATGGCTGTTATCAAACTATTCAGAAACATCAAGGGATATAACTTTTATGTAATCCTAAAAACAAATTCGAATTTCTCAAAACAACAACGCTGTTTATTAAGAATTATCTAACACCATTTTCAAAGATATTCGCCCAATGTTAACTCTACATTTGAATCTGACGAACGACACATCCAGAAACCAATTTAAACACTGTACTACGATATGCTTATTCAATGATGTAACCGAGAATGTTGAATTCTTCAAAATAGTTTATCTCCTGCGATACAAGCACTGGACGAATTTACATATAGTTTAAGGGGTGAGATGCAGTCAGAATTTTCCCAAAATCGATTTTTTATAAAACATTTTCTTGAAGTATGATGTTTCGAAAATATTCCCTGACAATTTCGAGTCAATCCGATGAATAGTTTTCGGGATATCCCAAAATTAGTGAAGGGGACGCCCCTTCACTAATTGTCGGATATCCCGGGGGAACCGACGCGGGTCCCCATGGCAGGTGGCGGCTGACAAACGCGCAAACGATAATACCCGGGAAGGCAGAATGCATCGAAGACAACAACAAATTGATATTTGGAAGCTTTCACATCGGCAGAAGCCCTATTGTATGGGCCAGGAATTGATGATTCGATGTAAATAATTTTTTTATTAGTATTTCTGTACATAAATCAAGTGTAAAATTGGAAAACTCTTTCAGAAATTTTCAAAACTGTACTAAAAAAACTACGAACTTTAGCAACATTTTATAAAGAATACTTTGGTTTAGAATTGCCCAAAGTGTTTTAAAAAAATAATTCATCCCGAAAAACTTTAATTTTTTGAAAAATTGTTTTAATTGGCTATAAACAATTCAATGCTCGACTTTTCGGCAAAAATGGTGATATTCGGATTTCGCGAATCAAAATACATTAAAAAAAAGTTTAGCTTCATCCATCGAGCTCAAAATGTTACGAACATATAATACCGTATCCACATAGAAAAATTTTAAACGCGTTTTTCTCGAAACTATGTTTTTCAAGTCGGTGACCACTATAATTCAAAAACCACTCGATGGATTTTGGTGAAATTTGGTGTGCTTTATGATAGCATTAAAAACTAATCCTTTATCGAAGGATTTTCATTTTTGTTGAACATTTATATTCTCTTAACATTAAACGAGCGTTTTTTGGTCGAAAATTGAAAGTTATCTGTCAGAAGCCGCCATTTTGTTAATTTTTGAAAAAAGCTTCGACTAAGGACTAGATTTATTATTAAACTAATGATTTTTTTTTGTTTTTTGAATTCAGATGATCCAGTAAAATTTTATGATGGTCACCGCAAAGCACTACATGCCGAAGGGGGTCCGACAAAGATGGCGATATTTTTATAAACAATCAATATTTTTCTTTGAAAATTTGTACAAGTCAAATTGAAATATAACATATAAGGTCTGTGTAACCACTTTTGAAACAAATTTAATTTCCATGAAAACAAATGATCGAAAATGTTCGTTTTTTGACGTCTCTGACTGCATCTCACCACTTAATGAAACAAACGCAACGACCTGCAACTCTCTACTTTCCCCATATTACTTCTTCGAGACACCTAGTACAAATTCGTTCCTGTTCCGATCGAAGCCATAAAACCTGCAAGCATGAAGGCGACGACGAAGTCTACTTGGCGATACACCAGCCCAGCAGTACTAGCATCATATGGGGTCCATTCCAAAGAACATCTCGACAACGTACGAGAACGTATAATGTTTCCCGTGGAAAACCCGCTGTCCTAAACAATATGGCACGGGGCATCAGTAGTCAAAACACTGTCAACCAAGGGGAGAAGTTGTTGAATCTCCTGGATAACAACAACCTACAATACCAAGCTGACTCCATCTGGAATCACATCTGGGAAAATTCTTTCAATTCGATACAGCAAACGCTGGTGTCACCCGAATGATACCCATCGTACGATTGAGCACGCTTCTCGTAGATACGGTGATTCATACGTATAGCCTATACACTGTGTACGGCTAGTCGGTCTACCTCGTCGGTGCAGTATGGGACTCAGTTACGCACCTCCTGATGCACCTGGCTGAACGACCTAAGAAGAAAACGTCAACGGTGAAACTGGTCAAGAACGTCATAAACTCATGGCAGCCTCTTCAGTAGAACTAAAGGATTAAGCCAAGACCAACGCTGCAACACATGATCTCTACATTAACATCTCCGATCGTTCAAGATACGATCAACCTCCTATAACACGCTCCTTTCCTTTGAGTTCACACGAGAGGACATTCAAGTATCAAAACGACCATTCTAATCATGCTAAATAACGTTTTTCTCTATCCTCATTATTATTGTTCTTTTAACCTTGTAAAATAAAATGAGTAAAAATGAGTGAATAAGCATCTATAAGGAAAAAGAAATTATAAAACGTGTACATATACATCTTATAGTGAAGTAAAGAGCTTATATACATCATTTAAAAAAAAGTGAACGAAAAATCTCGTACGAAAATCTTTTAAAAAGAAACACACACGCTCTCGTATAAGGTGATAATGAAATGCATGCGTACCTCCTAAGAGCAGGATAACTATAAGTTACACCGTCATTTTAGACACCAATTCTCGAATATATTTAAGTCACATTGTAAGTCGATCAATGACAATGCCAATTCATACTATCGTGTCACTACATTTTCGATTGCAACCCCCAACGAACGTGATCGAGCGAGACGCTCAATCCCAAAGGGGAAAGTGTCACGTCGCGACCAAATGCGGAAAATATATTTGTTTTTCTCGCTTTCTCTGACCCTGTTGAGCTCCGGCGAAGACACGGGGTCTACGGCGATTTCCCATGGAAATCGTGAACGACCACTAAGCCTAAAACGCACGATGGCGACGTTCTCATTTTTCGACGGATCTTTATATTTTCTTTAGACTTAGACATACCACGGTGCTAATGTAACCTATCAATGATAAGTAAACGTCTCGCGTACTTTCCCACGCGAGAACACAGCGGTCTTCACCCTTGTGTTGCTACCCGGGTATGCATCGGCGTACGTTTTGTTGAATAATTTTTTTCCAAAAAAATTGGCTAATACCTTCTCGAATCCCCATGATTTGACCGATTCTCTATCGAAATTTGCATTCTACATATTGAAAGAGAATTTAACTAAAAAATTTTTGCATTTAAAAAATAAACACGTATGAGCCACCCGGGTACCCCGATAGAAAAAGCATTATTTTCGTATAGCATATCATAAAACAAAGGTTGTTGTTAAAATATAATAAGTAAATATGGATTAATATGTAAATAATACCAATGTATATTTATTTCAAATTGTTTATTTATTAAATGTACTGTATATAATAATAATAACTATCACATTTCGCAATGTGATTATTGGACAAAAATCATGGAGTTTTCGTTTTTTGCACAGTAATATACAAATACTGTATGCAAAATTACAAAAAAATAATTAAATTTCAATCTTTTATACAGATATATTAGAAATCAATTATTACAATTCAAACATTTTGTGATTTTTGCTGTGTGCTGATCACGAACGGGCTTATTACAGTCAACGCAAGACTTGCTTGTCTTTCTTCTCTTTCGAATAGGCTGCTCGTTGCAAATGTAGCATGATCCAACTACAACTTTTCTACCACTAGCGTCTCGTTGATCGGTGTTATCAGTTACCACTTCTGTTACTGGCCTTTCATAGTCACTTTCGATTGTGATTTTCGTTGCATGATTTCGCATGACTTGCTGGTTAGAAAATCGCTCTTCTATCATTGGCATGGCTAGTTTTTCTGAGAGCTATCGTAGAAAAAGTCTGCGTCTGTTAGTTTTTTTGCAAGAATGTCATTATTTTCATAGTAAGTAAGTAACGTACGCAGCAACACTGGCGATAGCAAAATATTGTTAAAAAAAGCTAGCGGCCATCTGCACGTTCGCCGTTGGGTGGAATATCTCATGCACATTTCATCCATAATATCAACGCCAGCTTTGGTTTTGTTGTAAAACAAAATCATTTCTGGTTTCTGGTGAGATGTATCAGAGATCATAGCATCATTGTGCATCGTACTGAGAAGAATCACGGCTTTGTTATTCATCGGAACATACGAACAGATAATAACCTTCTCGTGAAATCCAAGAAGCGTTGACAATAGCGGTCTAGAGTACGACGGTTTTATTCCTTGAGGAATGCATGTTTTTTTTTCGAAACACCGACGATAGTGAGCTTCCATGACAAAAGACTCTCTGCCAACGGTAAGGTTGTGAAAAATCTGTCCATGCTTGTGTTCCGGCCAGATCGTTTGTAAGCGGTGACCAGTTCTTTCACAACACGTTCTCCTTGATTGATTTCTCGAGTATTACCTTGTTTACCTGTATAGAAAATCCCTTTAAGTGGATAAGCATTACTTGCGTCGCACAACCAAAATACTTTTAGACCGTATTTAGCAGGCTTCGATGGCATGTACTGGGTAAACTTCGTTGTTCCTCGAAAAGGAAAGAGCTGTTCGTCGAAAGTCGAGCGTCTATATACCGCCGCTAGGTTTGCATTCAGCATGTTCCAAATACCAGTAATAGGTGCAGCCTTATCATTGGCTGTTTGTTCCTGGCGTGTAGTGTAATAATCAAAACGTATAAAAAAGAAAAGCGACTGAAATCGCCTACGTCCCATCGTCGCACGATGTAGCGGATATGAGATTTTCTTCCACATGTCATCTATGTGGTCTGTGTTTGAGTTATTTGCACCATCACCTATCAAGATTAAAAAAAGAGAGTACATTTAAGTTACCGTAACTTTCTTCCACACACGCATTACATTTCTATTGTAATCTTGATACTCGGCTTCCGCTTTTTATTTTTGCACCGAACGATAATGTCAACCATTTGACATGAGTGAACGTGAACGTGATGAGTTTTTGGAATGTGCCAGAGATCGATAACATTTCCGTACTTTTATGCGGTCCAGCTCTCTGCCTAATAATTTTTTTAGCCGGAGTTTGATGGTTTTGAGGCGGAGTTTTATTCCAAACCATTTTGTCTTTTACCACAAAAGTTGTACCAGTGCTGGCTGAAACATCTGAAGCTACTTCGTTGTCACTCTCCTCCTCAGCGTCTCTTTCGTCGTCATCGTCTTCTTCTTTTTGAGTTCCGCCATCAATTTCGGCTTCGTCATCAACGCAATCTTCATTATCCAATGCTTCAGCATTGGCAGCATTTGGAGCGTATCGTTGGGAAACCAATCCTCGTCTTCACTGTCCGGAGGGTCATCACTTTTGTCATCTCCTTCGCCGAGTAATCTCTTCAAGTACTCATCTTTTTCAGCGTAACTCAATCTAAAAAATAATAAATAAATGCAAGTTTTACAATGATATTACACTTATAATAATATCAAATATATAGTACAAATATTGTATTTATTATATTTACGTTGCCTCAAAAACTCAGCTCTCGACAATTCCTCCATCTTTTTGCTTTCTGCTTCTGCTTTCCACAAATAGCATGCACACTTGACTAAATAATATTGGAGTAAGCCAGAAAAGAGAAACAGCGGATATAACACGCACACATATACCAAACTATCCAAACTCTCTCAGCAGTGACTGCACGTCTTGCCTCTTCGAGCGAACGATACAAACTGAGCTATACGGCTTTATTGCTCCAAATATATAGGCATGTTTGTGTCTATGTGTTTCAAACGTGTTCTCGGATATTCGTCAGGTATAAAAGAATAAAAATATCGACCGTTCTGCTTCTCTTTTATGTTCAACATACATGGCCGTCCCAGAAACGAGAAATTTACGGCGGAGCTGCGCACGTTTTATACCTACTTTAGGACTCCCAAGGTCACTGTACATAATTTAATTGTTATATTCAGGTAGAAATACCTTCCTAGAATATAAATAATTAAATATTGATCGAATGCATATAATTATGGTTAGTTACAATGGACTTTTACCAAGAATTTCGTAGGCAGGGTACCCGGGTACCAGATGCTGTGAGCTTTTTGGGTGGCAACATAAGGGTTAACCATATCACGAACAAATACACAAACGGAAAAACTTCGGATCACAAGAACGTCCAACGCATGAGGCGGCTCTCTAAATTTCCATGGCATATGTTACGATAAGATGCTTTAGTTATAAAACGAGACTGCACAGCGACTCGAAGAATACGGAAAACATCGGCCTTGACAAACGAAACGTTCAAATCTTCTGTACACCAAAAAAAATAGACACCCGCTAGAATAAAATCCTCCGACCCAGGAAGTTCACCCGATCTTAAAACCGCTGTAGACCACATGTGCTCTCACACCTGGGTCGACCTACGTCCTACGTCGTGCTCCCATTCTCTATTTCGACCAATCACCCGAGAGGATCTATATTTGATGCCTTTTCCACCAGTCCTTAAGGAAAATGCATCATGGAATTGTGAAATGAAATTGTATCAGACAAACGCTAGACACCGTAACATGGTTTTGTTTCCGGGACCTCTGTTTGATAAGTTGTGACGTTGTCCACTGAGCCAGGTCTACTTGTTCAATTTCTGAAATTTCGTATCGCTTACATATGTTACGATACACAATGTTAGATTACTAAAACATGAGTGGATTAATAAATGTAAATATCACTATCGGATCAATGACTTAATTGCGTTTGCATTAAGAGCGATGATCGCATAGAACTACGAGGGTGGGGTGAAAAGTTTCCGGCCTGACCAAGAGATGGTGCCACTATGTCTAGTTTTGGAGCGGCGTCCTACAATACCGTTCCTACCGAGCTTGTATGTACAGTTTCAGCCCAATCGCTACGTTAGTTTATGTTTGAGAGCACATTGCGCGAGACGCTTCCGTTGTTTTCGTAAAAATGGAAAAATTGGAAAAACGTGCGGTCATCAAATACTTTCATTTGAAAGGTTTTACACCAAAACAAATAAAAGAAGAGATGGATTCAGCACTAGGAGACTCCTCCCCATCATATTCAACTATTAAGCAGTGGGTTTCTGAATTTAAAATGGGTCGTGTGAGCACCTCTGACGACCCTCGCTCAGGACGGCCCGTTGAAGTCACAACTTCAGAGATGTTTTAAAAAATCCACAAAATAGTGTTGGAAGACCGCAGGTTGAAAGTGCATGAGATAGCTGAGACCTGTAGGATGTCAGCTGAACGTGTGCGAAATATTTTGCACAACCATTTGAACATGGAAAAGCTGTGTGTAAGGTGGGTGCCGCGTTTGCTAACGCTCGACCAAAAACTGCTTCGAAAAACCATTTCTACCGACAATTTGGGCTGTGTGAACTTGGCACCCGAGTACGACCGATCTTAATTTTTTTTTATTATTTCGGATTGTTTTTGTTTGTAGTTGATTGTAGTACAAACGATTTCGTTTGTAGTAACTCAGAAAAAAAATTAGGGCCCTTAAAAAAAAAGTCAGCCCCCTTAATGAAAATATTTAAGCGGGCGGAGTTATTTTTCATTCAAAATCGTTTGTAGTTGATTGTAGTGAAATTATTTTTGTTTGTAGTTAAACCGTTTCCGAAAAAAATCGAATTTTCGAAAAAAACGATAGATAGATGTGGAAAAATGATTTTGCGACCATTTTTTTCGTGATCGGCGGCTTATTGTAAGAAAGTAGCTTACTACAAATAATATGCGACCTGTCAAAACGTCTGTAGTTGTTTGTAGTTCCCGAATCATCGTGTGTAGTTGCGCGAAAAACGAACTACAAACGAGGAAGGCACCTGAAAATGATTTTTGAACGCTTCTCGTTGGAATATCTTGTTTGTAGTGGCAAATAAGCTTACTACAAACGGTATCGGACCTCTCAAAATGTTTGTAGTTGTTTGTAGTTCCCGAATTATCGTTTGTAGTTGGGCGAAAACCGAACTATAAACAAAGAAAGCGACCGAAAATAGGTTTTCGAGGCTTCTCGTTAGAATAGCTCATTTGTAATGGCAAATAAGCTTACTACAAACGATATCGGACCTCTTAAAACGTTTGTAGTTGTTTGTAGTTCCCGAATTATCGTTTGTAGTTGCGCGAAAATCGAACTACGGACGGGGAAAGCACCGAAAAATGATTTTTCAAGGCTTCTCTTGGGAATCATTCGTTTGTAGTGGCAAACAAGCTTACTACAAACGATAAACGGACTCTTCAAACGTTTGTAGTTGTTTGTAGTTTGCGATTAAGCGTTTGTAGTTGCGCGAAAATCAATCTACGAACGAGGATAGTACCAAAAATAATTTTTCGAGGCTTTTCTTCAAGATTATTCGTTTGTAGTGGCAAACTAGCTTACTAAAAAAGATAGACGACCTGTCAAAACGTGTGTAGTTGTTTGTAGTTCCCGGATTATCGTTTGTAGTTGCGCGAAAATCGAACTACAAACGAGGAAAGCACGTGAAAATGAGTTCTGAACGCTTCTCGTTGGAATATCTTGTTTGGAGTGGCAAATAAGTTTACTACAAACGATATCGAACCTCTCAAAACGATTGTAGTTGTTTGTAGTTTCCGAATTATCGTTTGTAGTTGCACGAAAATCGAACTACAAACGAGGAAAGAATCTGAAAATGAGTCTCGAACGCTTCTCGTTAGGATATCTTGTTTGTAGTGGCAAATAAGCTTACTACAAACGATATCCGACCTCTCAAAACGTTTGTAGTTGTTTGTAGTTCGCGAATTATCGATTGTAGTTGCGCGAAAATCGAACTACAAACGAGGAAAGCACCTGAAAATGAGTTTCGAAAGCTTCTCGTTAGGATATCTTGTTTGTAGTGGCAAATAAGCTTACTACAAACGATATCCAACCTCTTAAAACGTTTGTAGTTGTTTGTAGTTCCCGACCTATCGTTTGTAGTTGCGCGAAAATCGAACTACGAACGAGGAAAGCACCGACAAATGATTTTTCAAGGCCTCTTGTCGGAATTATTCGTTTGTAGTGGCAAACAAGCTCACTACAAACGATGAACGACCTCTTAAAATGTTTGTAGTTGTTTGTAGTTTGCGATTAGTCGTTTGTAGTTGCGCGAAAATCAATCTACGAACGAGGAAAGCATCAAAAATGATTTTTCAAAGCTTCTCTTCAAGATTATTCGTTTGTAGTGGCAAACTAGCTTATTACAAACGATACACGACCTGTCAAAACGTTTGTGGTTGTTTGTAGTTCCCGAATTATCGTTTGTAGTTGCGCGAAAATCAAACTACAAACGAGGAAAGCACCTGAAAATGAGTTTTGAACGCTTCTCGTTGGAATATCTTGTTTGTAGTGGCAAATAAGCTTACTACAAACGATATCCGACCTCTTAAAACGTTTGTAGTTGTTTGTAGTTCCCGAATTATCGTTTGTAGTTGCGCAAAAATCGAACTACAAACGAGGAAAGCACCTGAAAATGAGTTTTGAACGCTTCTCGTTTGGATATGTTGTTTGTAGTGGCAAATAAGGTTACTACAAACGATATCCGACCTCTCAAAACGTTTGCAGTTGTTTGTAGTTTCCGAATTATCGTTTGTAGTTGCGCGAAAATCGAACTACAAACGAGGAAAGCACCTGAAAATGAGTTTCGAACGCTTCTCGTTAGGATATCTTGTTTGTAGTGGCAAATAAGCTTAGTACAAACGATATCCGACCTCTCAAAACGTTTGTAGTTGTTTGTAGTTCCCGAATTATCGTTTGTAGTTGCGCGAAAATCAAACTACAAACGAGGAAAGCACCTGAAAATGAGTTTTGAACGCTTCTCGTTTGGATATCTTGTTTGTAGTGGCAAATAAGGTTACTACAAACGATATCCGACCTCTCAAAACGTTTGCAGTTGTATGTAGTTTCCGAATTATCGTTTGTAGTTGCGCGAAAATCGAACTACAAAGGAGGAAAGCACCTGAAAATGAGTTTCGAACGCTTCTCGTTAGGATATCTTGTTTGTAGTGGCAAATAAGCTTACTACAAACGATATCCAACCTCTTAAAACGTTTGTAGTTGTTTGTAGTTCCCGACCTATCGTTTGTAGTTGCGCAAAAATCGAACTACGAACGAGGAAAGCACCGACAAATGATTTTTCAAGGCCTCTCTGCGGAATTATTCGTTTGTAGTGGCAAACAAGCTCACTACAAACGATGAACGGCCTCTTAAAACATTTGTAGTTGTTTGTAGTTTGCGATTAGTCGTTTGTAGTTGCGCGAAAATCAATCTACGAACGAGGAAAGCATCAAAAATGATTTTTCAAGGCTTCTCTTCAAGATTATTCGTTTGTAGTGGCAAAACTAGCTTACTACGAACGATACACGACCTGTTAAAACGTTTGTGGTTGTTTGTAGTTCCCGAATTATCGTTTGTAGTTGCGCGAAAATCAAACGACAAACGAGGAAAGCACCTGAAAATGAGTTTTGAACGCTTCTCGTTGGAATATCTTGTTTGTAGTGGCAAATAAGCTTACTACAAACGATATCCGACCTCTTAAAACGTTTGTAGTTGTTTGTAGTTCCCGAATTATCGTTTGTAGTTGCGCGAAAATCAAACTACAAACGGGGAAAGCACCTGAAAATGAGTTTCGAACGCTTCTCGTTAGGATATCTTGTTTGTAGTGGCAAATAAGGTTACTACAAGCGATATCCAACCTCTCAAAACGTTTGCAGTTGTTTGTAGTTCGCGAATTATCGTTTGTAGTTGCGCGAAAATCGAACTACAAACGAGGAAAGCACCTGAAAATGAGTTTCGAAAGCTTCTCGATAGGATATCTTGTTTGCAGTGGCAAATAAGCTGACTACAAACGATATCCGATCTCTCAAAACGTTTGTAGTTGTATGTAGTTCTCGAATTATCGTTTGTAGTTGCGCGAAAATCGAACTACGAACGAGGAAAGCACCGACAAATGATTTTTCAAGGCCTCTCTTCGGAATTATTCGTTTGTAGTGGCAAACAAGCTCACTACAAACGACGAACGACCTCTTAAAACGTTTGTAGTTGTTTGTAGTTTGCGATTAGTCGTTTGTAGTTGCGCGAAAATCAATCTACGAACGAGGAAAGCATCAAAAATGATTTTTCAAAGCTTTTCTTCAAGATTATTCGTTTGTAGTGGCAAACTAGCTTATTACAAACGATACACGACCTGTCAAAACGTTTGTGGTTGTTTGTAGTTCCCGAATTATCATTTGTAGTTGCGCGAAAATCAAACTACAAACGAGGAAAGCACCTGAAAATGAGTTTCGAACGCTTCTCGTTAGGATATCTTGTTTGCAGTGGCAAATAAGGTTACTACAAACGATATCCGACCTCTCAAAACGTTTGTAGTTGTTTGTAGTTCCCGAATTATCGTTTGTAGTTGCGCGAAAATCAAACTACAAACGAGGAAAGCACCTGAAAATGAGTTTTGAACGCTTCTCGTTTGGATATCTTGTTTGTAGTGGCAAATAAGGTTACTACAAACGATATCCGACCTCTCAAAACGTTTGCAGTTGTTTGTAGTTTCCGAATTATCGTTTGTAGTTGCGCGAAAATCGAACTACAAACGAGGAAAGCACCTGAAAATGAGTTTCGAACGCTTCTCGTTAGGATATCTTGTTTGTAGTGGCAAATAAGCTTAGTACAAACGATATCCGACCTCTCAAAACGTTTGTAGTTGTTTGTAGTTCCCGAATTATCGTTTGTAGTTGCGCGAAAATCAAACTACAAACGAGGAAAGCACCTGAAAATGAGTTTTGAACGCTTCTCGTTTGGATATCTTGTTTGTAGTGGCAAATAAGGTTACTACAAACGATAGCCGACCTCTCAAAACGTTTGCAGTTGTATGTAGTTTCCGAATTATCGTTTGTAGTTGCGCGAAAATCGAACTACAAAGGAGGAAAGCACCTGAAAATGAGTTTCGAACGCTTCTCGTTAGGATATCTTGTTTGTAGTGGCAAATAAGCTTACTACAAACGATATCCAACCTCTTAAAACGTTTGTAGTTGTTTGTAGTTCCCGACCTATCGTTTGTAGTTGCGCAAAAATCGAACTACGAACGAGGAAAGCACCGACAAATGATTTTTCAAGGCCTCTCTGCGGAATTATTCGTTTGTAGTGGCAAACAAGCTCACTACAAACGATGAACGGCCTCTTAAAACATTTGTAGTTGTTTGTAGTTTGCGATTAGTCGTTTGTAGTTGCGCGAAAATCAATCTACGAACGAGGAAAGCATCAAAAATGATTTTTCAAGGCTTCTCTTCAAGATTATTCGTTTGTAGTGGCAAACTAGCTTACTACGAACGATACACGACCTGTTAAAACGTTTGTGGTTGTTTGTAGTTCCCGAATTATCGTTTGTAGTTGCACGAAAATCAAACGACAAACGAGGAAAGCACCTGAAAATGAGTTTTGAACGCTTCTCGTTGGAATATCTTGTTTGTAGTGGCAAATAAGCTTACTACAAACGATATCCGACCTCTTAAAACGTTTGTAGTTGTTTGTAGTTCCCGAATTATCGTTTGTAGTTGCGCGAAAATCAAACTACAAACGGGGAAAGCACCTGAAAATGAGTTTCGAACGCTTCTCGTTAGGATATCTTGTTTGTAGTGGCAAATAAGGTTACTACAAACGATATCCAACCTCTCAAAACGTTTGCAGTTGTTTGTAGTTCGCGAATTATCGTTTGTAGTTGCGCGAAAATCGAACTACAAACGAGGAAAGCACCTGAAAATGAGTTTCGAAAGCTTCTCGATAGGATATCTTGTTTGCAGTGGCAAATAAGCTGACTACAAACGATATCCGATCTCTCAAAACGTTTGTAGTTGTATGTAGTTCTCGAATTATCGTTTGTAGTTGCGCGAAAATCGAACTACGAACGAGGAAAGCACCGACAAATGATTTTTCAAGGCCTCTCTTCGGAATTATTCGTTTGTAGTGGCAAACAAGCTCACTACAAACGATGAACGACCTCTTAAAACGTTTGTAGTTGTTTGTAGTTTGCGATTAGTCGTTTGTAGTTGCGCGAAAATCAATCTACGAACGAGGAAAGCATCAAAAATGATTTTTCAAAGCTTCTCTTCAAGATTATTCGTTTGTAGTGGCAAACTAGCTTATTACAAACGATACACGACCTGTCAAAACGTTTGTGGTTGTTTGTAGTTCCCGAATTATCATTTGTAGTTGCGCGAAAATCAAACTACAAACGAGGAAAGCACCTGAAAATGAGTTTCGAACGCTTCTCGTTAGGATATCTTGTTTGCAGTGGCAAATAACGTTACTACAAACGATATCCGACCTCTCAAAACGTTTGTAGTTGTTTGTAGTTCCCGAATTATCGTTTGTAGTTGCGCGAAAATCAAACTACAAACGAGGAAAGCACCTGAAAATGAGTTTTGAACGCTTCTCGTTTGGATATCTTGTTTGTAGTGGCAAATAAGGTTACTACAAACGATATCCGACCTCTCAAAACGTTTGCAGTTGTTTGTAGTTTCCGAATTATCGTTTGTAGTTGCGCGAAAATCGAACTACAAACGAGGAAAGCACCTGAAAATGAGTTTCGAACGCTTCTCGTTAGGATATCTTGTTTGTAGTGGCAAATAAGCTTACTACAAACGATATCCAACCTCTTAAAACGTTTGTAGTTGTTTGTAGTTCCCGACCTATCGTTTGTAGTTGCGCAAAAATCGAACTACGAATGAGGAAAGCACCGACAAATCATTTTTCAAGGACTCTCTGCGGAATTATTCGTTTGTAGTGGCAAACAAGCTCACTACAAACGATGAACGACCTCTTAAAACGTTTGTAGTTGTTTGTAGTTTGCGATTAGTCGTTTGTAGTTGCGCGAAAATCAATCTACGAACGAGGAAAGCATCAAAAATGATTTTTCAAGGCTTCTCTTCAAGATTATTCGTTTGTAGTGGCAAACTAGCTTACTACGAACGACACACGACCTGTCAAAACGTTTGTGGTTGTTTGTAGTTCCCGAATTATCGTTTGCAGTTGCGCGAAAATCAAACGACAAACGAGGAAAGCACCTGAAAATGAGTTTTGAACGCTTCTCGTTGGAATATCTTGTTTGTAGTGGCAAATAAGCTTACTACAAACGATATCCGACCTCTTAAAACGTTTGTAGTTGTTTGTAGTTCCCGAATTATCGTTTATAGTTGTGCGAAAATCAAACTACAAACGGGGAAAGCACCTGAAAATGAGTTTCGAACGCTTCTCGTTAGGATATCTTGTTTGTAGTGGCAAGTAAGGTTACTACAAACGATATCCAACCTCTCAAAACGTTTGCAGTTGTTTGTAGTTCGCGAATTATCGTTTGTAGTTGCCCGAAAATCAAACTACAAACGAGGGAAGCACCTGAAAATGAGTTTCGAACGCTTCTCGTTAGGATATCTTGTTTGTAGTGGCAAATAAGGTTACTCCAAACGATATCCGACCTCTCAAAACGTTTGTAGTTATTTGTAGTTCCCGAATTATCGTTTGTACTTGCGCGAAAATCAAACTACAAACGAGGAAAGCACCTGAAAATGAGTTTTGAACGCTTCTCGTTGGAATATCTTGTTTGTAGTGGCAAATAAGCTTACTGCAAACGATATCCGACCTCTTAAAACGTTTGTAGTTGTTTGTAGTTCCCGAATTATCGTTTGTAGTTGCGCGAAAATCAAACTACAAACGGGGAAAGCACCTGAAAATGAGTTTCGAACGCTTCTCGTTAGGATATCTTGTTTGTAGTGGCAAATAAGCTTACTATAAACGATATCCAACCTCTCAAAACGTTTGTAGTTGTTTGTAGTTCCCGACCTATCGTTTGTAGTTGCGCGAAAATCGAACTACGAACGAGGAAAGCACCGACAAATGATTTTTCAAGGCCTCTCTTCGGAATTATTCGTTTGTAGTGGCAAACAAGCTTACTACAAACGATGAACGACCTTTTAAAACGTTTGTAGTTGTTTGTAGTTTGCGATTGGTCGTTTGTAGTTGCGCGAAAATCGAACTACGAATGAGGAGAGTACCAAAAATAATTTTTCAAGACTTTTCTTCAAGATTATTCGTTTGTAGTGGCAAACTAGCTTACTACAAACGATACACGACCTGTCAAAACGTGTGTAGTTGTTTGTAGTTTCCGAATGATTGTTTGTAGTTGCGCGAAAATCGAACTACAAGCGAGGAAAGCACCTGAAAATGAGTTTTGAACGCTTCTCGTTGGAATATCTTGTTTGTAGTGGCAAATAAGCTTACTACAAACGATATCCGACCTCTTAAAACGTTTGTAGTTGTTTGTAGTTCCCGAATTATCGTTTGTAGTTGCGCGAAAATCAAACTACAAACGAGGGAAGCACCTGAAAATGAGTTTCGAACGCTTCTCGTTAGGATATCTTGTTTGTAGTGGCAAATAAGGTTACTCCAAACGATATCCGACCTCTCAAAACGTTTGTAGTTGTTTGTAGTTCCCGAATTATCGTTTGTAGTTGCGCGAAAATCAAACTACAAACGAGGAAAGCACCTGAAAATGAGTTTTGAACGCTTCTCGTTGGAATATCTTGTTTGTAGTGGCAAATAAGCTTACTGCAAACGATATCCGACCTCTTAAAACGTTTGTAGTTGTTTGTAGTTCCCGAATTATCGTTTGTAGTTGCGCGAAAATCGAACTACAAACGAGGAAAGCACCTGAAAATGAGTTTCGAAAGCTTCTCGTTAGGATATCTTGTTTGTAGTGGCAAATAAGCTGACTACAAACGATATCCGATCTCTCAAAACGTTTGTAGTTGCATGTAGTTCTTGAATTATCGTTTGTAGTTGCGCGAAAATCGAACTACGAACGAGGAAAGCACCGACAAATGATTTTTCAAGGCCTCTCTTCGGAATTATTCGTTTGTAGTGGCAAACAAGCTCACTACAAACGATGAACGACCTCTTAAAACGTTTGTAGTTGTTTGTAGTTTGCGATTAGTCGTTTGTAGTTGCGCGAAAATCAATCTACGAACGAGGAAAGCATCAAAAATGATTTTTCAAAGCTTCTTTTCAAGATTATTCGTTTGTAGTGGCAAACTAGCTTATTACAAACGATACACGACCTGTCAAAACGTTTGTGGTTGTTTGTAGTTCCCGAATTATCGTTTGTAGTTGCGCGAAAATCAAACTACAAACGAGGAAAGCACCTGAAAATGAGTTTCGAACGCTTCTCGTTAGGATATCTTGTTTGCAGTGGCAAATAAGGTTACTACAAACGATATCCGACCTCTCAAAACGTTTGTAGTTGTTTGTAGTTCCCGAATTATCGTTTGTAGTTGCGCGAAAATCAAACTACAAACGAGGAAAGCACCTGAAAATGAGTTTTGAACGCTTCTCGTTTGGATATCGTGTTTGTAGTGGCAAATAAGGTTACTACAAACGATATCCGACCTCTCAAAAGGTTTGCAGTTGTTTGTAGTTTCCGAATTATCGTTTGTAGTTGCGCGAAAATCGAACTACAAACGAGGAAAGCACCTGAAAATGAGTTTCGAACGCTTCTCGTTAGGATATCTTGTTTGAAGTGGCAAATAAGCTTACTACAAACGATATCCAACCTCTTAAAACGTTTGCAGTTGTTTGTAGTTCCCGAATTATCGTTTGTAGTTGCGCGAAAATCAAACTACAAACGAGGAAAGCACCTGAAAATGAGTTTTGAACGCTTCTCGTTTGGATATCTTGTTTGTAGTGGCAAATAAGGTTACTACAAACGATATCCGACCTCTCAAAACGTTTGCAGTTGTTTGTAGTTTCCGAATTATCGTTTGTAGTTGCGCGAAAATCGAACTACAAACGAGGAAAGCACCTGAAAATGAGTTTCGAACGCTTCTCGTTAGGATATCTTGTTTGTAGTGGCAAATAAGCTTACTACAAACGATATCCAACCTCTTAAAACGTTTGTAGTTGTTTGTAGTTCCCAACCTATCGTTTGTAGTTGCGCAAAAATCGAACTACGAACGAGGAAAGCACCGACAAATGATTTTTCAAGGCCTCTCTGCGGAATTATTCGTTTGTAGTGGCAAACAAGCTCACTACAAACGATGAACGACCTCTTAAAACGTTTGTAGTTGTTTGTAGTTTGCGATTAGTCGTTTGTAGTTGCGCGAAAATCAATCTACGAACGAGGAAAGCATCAAAAATGATTTTTCAAGGCTTCTCTTCAAGATTATTCGTTTGTAGTGGCAAACTATCTTACTACAAACGATACACGACCTGTCAAAACGTTTGTGGTTGTTTGTAGTTCCCGAATTATCGTTTGTAGTTGCGCGAAAATCAAACTACAAACGAGGAAAGCACCTGAAAATGAGTTTTGAACGCTTCTCGTTGGAATATCTTGTTTGTAGTGGCAAATAAGCTTACTACAAACGATATCCGACCTCTCAAAACGTTTGCAGTTGTTTGTAGTTCGCGAATTATCGTTTGTAGTTGCGCGAAAATCAAACTACAAACGAGGAAAGCACCTGAAAATGAGTTTCGAACGCTTCTCGTTTGGATATCTTGTTTGTAGTGGCAAATAAGGTTACTACAAACGATATCCGACCTCTCAAAACGTTTGCAGTTGTTTGTAGTTTCCGAATTATCGTTTGTAGTTGCGCGAAAATCGAACTGCAAACGAGGAAAGCACCTGAAAATGAGTTTCAAACGCTTCTCGTTAGGATATCTTGTTTGTAGTGGCAAATAAGCTTACTACAAACGATATCCAACCTCTCAAAACGCTTGTAGTTGTTTGTAGTTCCCGACCTATCGTTTGTAGTTGCGCGAAAATCGAACTACGAACGAGGAAAGCACCGACAAATGATTTTTCAAGGCCTCTCTTCGGAATTATTCGTTTGTAGTGGCAAACAAGCTTACTACAAACGATGAACGACCTTTTAAAACGTTTGTAGTTGTTTGTAGTTTGCGATTGGTCGTTTGTAGTTGCGCGAAAATCGAACTACGAATGAGGAGAGTACCAAAAATAATTTTTCAAGACTTTTCTTCAAGATTATTCGTTTGTAGTGGCAAACTAGCTTACTACAAACGATACACGACCTGTCAAAACGTGTGTAGTTGTTTGTAGTTTCCGAATGATTGTTTGTAGTTCCGCGAAAATCGAACTACAAGCGAGGAAAGCACCTGAAAATGAGTTTTGAACGCTTCTCGTTGGAATATCTTGTTTGTAGTGGCAAATAAGCTTACTACAAACGATATCCGACCTCTTAAAACGTTTGTAGTTGTTTGTAGTTCCCGAATTATCGTTTGTAGTTGCGCGAAAATCAAACTACAAACGAGGAAAGCACCTGAAAATAAGTTTTGAACGCTTCTCGTTGAAATATCTTGTTTGTAGTGGCAAATAAGCCTACTACAAACGATGTCCGACCTCTCAAAACGTTTGTAGTTGTTTGTAGTTCCCGAATTATCGTTTGTAGTTGCGCGAAAATCGAACTACAAACAAGGAAATCACCTGAAAATGAGTTATTAACGCTTCTCGTTGAAATATCTTGTTTGTAGTGGCAAATAAGCCTACTACAAACGATGTCCGACCTCTCAAAACGTTTGTAGTTGTTTGTAGTTCCCGAATTATCGTTTGTAGTTGCGCAAAAATCGAACTACGAATGAGAAAAGCCCCGAAAAATTATTTTTTAAAGCTTCTCTTCGGATTATTCATTCGTAGTGGCAAACTAGCTTACTACAAACGATATCCGACCTCTTGAAACATTTGTTGTTGTTAATAGTTTTCGAATTATCGTTTGTAGTACTGCGAAAAACGAACTACAAACGGGGAGCCCATCTGAAAGCGGATTTTTAATTCTTCTAGAAATCGGGCGTTTGTAGTAGTAAACTACCTTACTACAAACGATGTGCAACCTTTTAAGTCGTTTGTAGTATATTGTAGGTGCCGAATTATCTTTTGTAGTAGCGTGAATATCGAACTACAAGCTTGGAAAGCACCTGATTGACAATAATCCATACCAATAAATTAAGTTTTTCAGTCGAAAGTAATAGGATTCGAAAAAAAAAAACGACGCAAACTTGTTTATTTTCGTCTATTTCAGAACAGAAAGTAGAAGAACAGTTACACCGACTTAAAAAAATTATCCTCAATTTTTGTCATTTTTTGTTGATAACTTTGTTATTTTCGATTTTTCGCATCAATGGCAGGCGGAAAATTTGTAGAGAATTGAATTGCCTACATAAAACAACGATATAACTTTTTTGCGCGGTGGATAGTTCAAAAGTTATAAAGGAAAACCCATTTCAACCCTTTTTTTACATGGCGGATTTTCCTCAACGTTTGCAACCCGGCAAATTCGAAGTTAAGCTTTTTATACCCCTCCCCTATGCATCAGAATAATGAAACTTCTGACGTCGATAAATGCAGGGTAGGGGGACAAAAAATGCAACATTTTAATGGACTACTGCGCTAACGTGTAACCTATCGCGGTAGGATCGATGACTGCTGTGACAACAACCTTACTTACTTAGCCTAAGTGCTCGCCTGTAGTGGTAAACTAGATTGAAAAATCATTTTTCGGCGCTGTCCTCGTTTGTGGTTCGATTTTCGCGCAACTACAAGCGATAATTCGGGAACTACAAACTACTGCAAATGTTTGAAGAGGTCGGATATCATTTGTAGTAAACTTATTTTCCATTACAAACAAGATATTCTAACGAGAAGGGTTCAAAGGCTATTTTCAGATGCTATCCTCGTTCAGAGTTCGACTTTCGCGCCACTACAAACGATAACTCAGGAACTACAAATAACTACAAACGTTTTAAGAGGTCCAATATCGTTTGTAGTAAGCTTGTTTGCCATTACAAATGAGCTATTCTAACGAAAAGCATCGGCAACCCATTTTCGGTCGCTTTCCTCGTTTGTAGTTCGATTTTCGCCCGATTACGAACGATAATTCGGGAACTACAAACAACTACAAACGTTTTAAGACGTCCGATATCGTTTGTAGTAAGATTACATGCCACTACAAACAAGGCATTTTAACGAGAAGCGTTCGAAACTCATTTTCAGGTGCTTTCCTCGTGTGTAGTACAATTTTCGCGCAACTACAAACGATAATTCGGGAACTACAAACGTTTCAAGAGGTCGGATATCGTTTGTAGTAAGCTTATTTATCACTACGAACAACATATTCAGAAAACAAGCGATCAAAACTCAATTTCAGGTGCTTTCCTCGTTTGTAGTTCGATTTTCGCGCAACTACAAACGATAATTAAGCAACTACAAACAACTACACACGTTTTGACAGGTCGTGTATCGTTTGTAGTAAGCTAGTTTACCACTACGAACGAATAATCTTGATGAGAAGCCTTGAAAAGTCATTTTTGGTGCTTTCCTGATTCGTAGATTGATTTTCGCCAAACTACAAACGATTATTCACAAACTACAAACATCGACAAACGTTTTAAGAGGTCGTATATCGTTTGTAGTAAGCTTTTTTGCCACTACAAACGAATAATTCCGAAGAGAAGCCTTGACATATCATTTTTCAGTGCTTTCCTCGTTCGTGTTCGATTTTCGGGCAACTACAAACGATAATTCGGGAACTACAAACGTCTACAAACGCTTTGAGTGGTTGGATATCGTTTGTAGTAAACTTATTTGCCACTACAAACAAGATATTCTAACGAGAAACGTTCAAAACGCATTTTCAGGTACTTTCCTCGTGTGTAGTTCGATTTTCGCGCAACTACAAACGATAATTCGAAAACTACAAGCAACTCCAAACATTTTGACAGGTCGTGTGTCGTTTGTAGTAAGCTAGTTTGCCACCACAAATGAATAATCTTGAAGAGAAGCCTTGAAAAATCATTTTTGGTGCTTTCCTCGTTTGTAGATTGATTTTCGCGCAACTACAAACAATTATTCGCAAACTACAAACAACTACACACGTTTTGACAGGTCGTGTATTGTTTTTAGTAAGCCAGTTTGCCACTACAAACGAATAATCTTGAAGAGAAACCTCGAAAAATAGTTTTGGTCCTTTCCTCGTTCGTAGATTGATTTTCGCGCAACTACAAACGATTATTCGCAAACTACCAACAACTACAAGCGATTTAAGAGGTCGTATATCGTTTGTAGTAAGCTTCTTTGCCACTTCAAACGAATAATTCCGAAGAGAAGCCTTGAAAAATCATTTTTCGGTGCTTTCCTCGTTCATAGATTGATTTTCGCGTGACTACAAACGATAATTCGGAAACTACAAACAACTACAAACGTTTCAAGAGTTCCGATGTCGTATTTAGTAAGCTTATTTGCCACAACAAACAAAATATTCCAACGAGAATCGTTCAAAACTCATTTTCAGGTGCCTTCCTCGTTTGTAGTTCGATTTTCCCGCAACTACAAATGATAATTCGAGAACTACATACAACTACAAACGTTTTGAGAGATCGGATATCGTTTGTAGTCAGCTTATTTGCCACTACAAACAAGATATCCGAACGAGAAGCTTTCGAAACTCATTTTCAGGTGCTTTCCTCGTTTGTAGTTCGATTTTCGCGCAACTACAAACGATAATTCGGGAACTACAAACAACCACAAACGTTTGGACAGGTCGTGTATCGTTTGTAGTAAGCTAGTTTGTCACTACAAACGAATAATCTTGAAGAGAAGCCTTGAAAAATCATTTTTGATGCTTTCCTCGTTCGTAGATTGATTTTCGCGCAACTACAAACGACTAATCGCAAACTACAAACAACTACAAACGTTTTAAGAGGTCGTTCATCGTTTGTAGTGAGCTTGTTTGTCACTACAAACGAATAATTCCGAAGAGAGGCCTTGAAAAATCATTTGTCGGTGCTTTCCTCGTTCGTAGTTCGATTTTCGCGCAACTACAAACGATAGGTCGGGAACTACAAACAACTACAAACGGTTTAAGAGGTTGGATATCGTTTGTAGTAAGCTTATTTGCCACTACAAACAAGATATCCTAACGAGAAGCGTTCGAAACTCATTTTCAGGTGCTTTCCTCGTTTGTAGTTTGATTTTCGCGCAACTATAAACGATAATTCGGGAACTACAAACAACTGCAAACGTTTTGAGAGGTTGGATATCGTTTGTAGTAACCTTATTTGCCACTACAAACAAGATATCCTAACGAGAAGCGTTCGAAACTCATTTTCAGGTGCTTTCCCCGTTTGTAGTTTGATTTTCGCGCAACTACAAACGATAATTCGGGAACTACAAACAACTACAAACGTTTTAAGAGGTCGGATATCGTTTGTAGTAAGCTTATTTGCCACGACAAACAAGATATTCCAACGAGAAGCGTTCAAAACTCATTTTCAGGTGCTTTCCTCGTTTGTCGTTTGATTTTCGCGCAACTACAAACGATAATTCGGGAACTACAAACAACCACAAACGTTTTGACAGGTCGTGTGTCGTTCGTAGTAAGCTAGTTTGCCACTACAAACGAATAATCTTGAAGAGAAGCCTTGAAAAATCATTTTTGATGCTTTCCTCGTTCGTAGATTGATTTTCGCGCAACTACAAACGACTAATCGCAAACTACAAACAACTACAAACGTTTTAAGAGGTCGTTCATCGTTTGTAGTGAGCTTGTTTGCCACTACAAACGAATAATTCCGCAGAGAGGCCTTGAAAATCATTTGTCGGTGCTTTCCTCGTTCGTAGTTCGATTTTCGCGCAACTACAAACGATAATTCGCGAACTACAAACAACTACAAACGTTTTGAGAGGTCGGATATCGTTTGTAGTAAGCTTATTTGCCACTACAAACAAGATATCCTAACGAGAAGCGTTCGAGACTCATTTTCAGATTCTTTCCTCGTTTGTAGTTCGATTTTCGCGCAACTACAAACGATAATTCGGAAACTACAAACAACTACAATCGTTTTGAGAGGTTCGATATCGTTTGTAGTAAACTTATTTGCCACTCCAAACAAGATGTTCCAACGAGAAGCGTTCAGAACTCATTTTCAGGTGCTTTCCTCGTTTGTAGTTCGATTTTCGCGCAACTACAAACGATAATCCGGGAACTACAAACAACTACACACGTTTTGACAGGTCGTCTATCTTTTTTAGTAAGCTAGTTTGCCACTACAAACGAATAATCTTGAAGAAAAGCCTCGAAAAATTATTTTTGGTACTATCCTCGTTCGTAGATTGATTTTCGCCCAACTACAAACGCTTAATCGCAAACTACAAACAACTACAAACGTTTGAAGAGTCCGTTTATCGTTTGTAGTAAGCTTGTTTGCCACTACAAACGAATGATTCCCAAGAGAAGCCTTGAAAAATCATTTTTCGGTGCTTTCCCCGCCCGTAGTTCGATTTTCGCGCAACTACAAACGATAATTCGGGAACTACAAACAACTACAAACGTTTTAAGAGGTCCGATATCGTTTCTAGTAAGCTAATTTGCCATTACAAATGAGTTATTCTAACGAGAAGCCTCGGAAACCCATTTTCGGTCGCTTTCTTCGTTTATAGTTCGATTTTCGCCCAACTACAAACGATAATTCGGGAACTACAATCAACTACAAACATTTTGAGAGGTCCGATATCGTTTGTAGTAAGCTTATTTGCCACTACAAACAAGATATTCCAACGAGAAGCGTTCAAAAATCATTTTCAGGTGCCTTCCTCGTTTGTAGTTCGTTTTTCGCGCAATTACACACGATGATTCGGGAACTACAAACAACTACAGACGTTTTGACAGGTCGCATATTATTTGTAGTAAGCTACTGTCTTACAATAAGCCGCCGATCACGAAAAAAATGGTCGCAAAATCATTTTTCCACATCTATCTATCGTTTTTTTCGAAAATTCGATTTTTTTCGGAAACGGTTCAACTACAAACAAAAATAATTTCACTACAATCAACTACAAACGATTTTGAATGAAAAATAACTCCGACCGCTTAAATATTTTCATTAAGGGGGCTGACTTTTTTTTTAAGGGCCCTAATTTTTTTTCTGAGTTACTACAAACGAAATCGTTTGTACTACAATCAACTACAAACAAAAACAATCCGAAATAATAAAAAAAAATTAAGATCGGTCATACTCGGGTGCCAAGTTCACAAAGGTAGAGTTATTGCAACGTTTGAAGCACGAGGTGCAAATTAAACGACCTCATTTGGCGAAGAAAAAAGTTTTGTTTCATCACGATAACGCACCAGCGCATTCGTCGATTGTTGCCATGTCCAAAATCTACGAATTGAAGTGTTTGAATTGATGCCGCATCCTCCCTACTCTCCAGACTTAGCCCTCAGCGACTATTACCTGTTTCCTAACCTCAAAAAATGACTTGGCGGAAAAAGATTTCAGAGCAACGAAGAAGTTATCGAAGCTGTAAATCAGTATTTTGAGGAGCTTGACGAATCTACGTTTAAAACTGGTATAACTAAATTAGAACACCGTTATGAGAAATGTATCAGTGTTGATGGAGATTATGTTGAAAAATAAAGCAAAAAAAATTTTTAAACATCGTTTTTCTTGGTCAGGCTGGAAACTTTTCACCTCACCCTCGTATATAACCTTAAATTGTTTTTGTTCGATAATTTATTCCGGCTAGTCCGACCGCAGTTAGCTAGTGTTGGCTAGGTCATCGCAAGATACCGACTTGAGAATTTTTTTATTCGCAACGTCATCTGTTAAGTCGCTGAGCCAACCATGAGCCAATGGTTCGATGGAATTACACGCGCAAGGGGAGGTCGGCTACTCGATATCACCGATCTCGTCTGGATTCACAGTATATGTCGGGTTTTACTAGAAACGATAGTATCGCAAGTGGGAGCTCCAGATGGCCTAGCTTTTTGGAAATAACATTTCTGTTGCGGATTGGTCAATACATGAGTCTTGTATGTCAACGTTGTTTCCAAGCAGTGTTGGGCACAGCGGTAAGAGTTCGGATTCGTACTTAAGACCATGTGCCACACACCAGAAAATTTCGACGCGGCCTCTCGATACGTCGGTGGCGCAGATCTCGTAGTTTTTAGCTATCGCGAATTTAGCGATCGCGAATTCGGTCTCGATGCTTCGCACTGGGACGAAGAGTCGAAGCCAAATAAACGGCGAAGGCTGAGCGCGCGCGCGCGCAGGTGTGTGTGTGTGTGTGTGTGTGTGTGTGTGTGTGTGTGTGTGTGTGTTTGCCACGCCGACCGCGTTGCAGAAAGAACGAATCCGTTCTCGCACGCCGTTCAGTCGTACGCAAGCACCTTACATGTATGTGCGTATCACACAATTCACACAACTAGGCGTAGCGACCACGGTATGCTTGTATTGGAAGCATGCGCTCGCTCGGCAGGAGAGCGGTGAAACTTTGTTGCTTTTTACATTGTATATGCAGCCATCAAATCGATGTTTTTCCGACGACGGCCACAACCAAAAGACTCAGGCATTTTCCCATACTTTTTAAATTCATTTAAACAAATAAGCTCGAGCACAATTTGTAACATCGATGCCGCTTATCGTTAACGATTTCGATCCCTGCCAAAATTTCGAGCGACCCAAATTGCTCGAAACTCACTCTACAAAAGAGTGGTCAAATTTTGCAATGCTCATTATTTAAACAAATGCGTTCAGCAATTTTATCTCTGCGAGGGTTCATATTTGGCAGCATTTTTGCTGGTCAGCTTCTCGAACAATCAAGATCGCTAGCCTCGCTCTACGGAAGAGCGGTGAAATTTTGTGACCGCGCATTGTTTAAACAAATGCCTTCGATTCGATTTTTTTGTCGACGGCGGTCATCGGTGGAAATTTCTTTATGGTTGAACTTTTTAGCAAACAGGGTTTGCTAGAGACTCGTATGGTGGAAAGGTGCTAGCATTTCCCCACTCTTTTTTAATTAATTTAAACAAATAAGCTCGAAGACTATTTGGTATCTCGATGTCGCTCATCATTGACAAATTCGATCTCTGCTAATATCTCGAGTCACGACCGAGATCGCTCGAGACGCACTCTACAAAAGAGTTGTAAAATTTTACAATGCTCTTTGTTTAAACAATTGCCATCGGCAGGTTATCTGCAGCCGACCAAATTCGCGAGCGAACGAGATCGACCGGGTCTCACTCTGCGAAAGAGTGGTAAAATTTTATTATTACTGCAGGAAAAAAATACGTTTACCATTTTTTCTCTCTGCCGGAATTCATCTTCGGCAGGTTTCTCCAAGGATCGAATTTTCTAGCAATGACGATCGGAGAAGTCTCGCTCTACAGACGAGCGGTAAAATTTTACTATCGCGAATTGTTTAGAGGTCATCGGTGTAAAATTTTCGAAAAATCGTTTTGTTGGAAGCACTTTATAAAAATCCTTGCAAACTTAAAAAAGTTTAGTGCTCTTTGTTTAAACAATTTCGATCGGCATTTTGTTCTCTGCCGTGGCTTATCTTCCGCAGGTTGTCTGCGGCCGACCAAATTCGCGAGCGAACGAGATCGACCGGGTCTCACTCTGCGAAAGAGTGGTAAAATTTTATTATTACTAAATTATTACTAATTATGCTAAAAAAAATCGTTTAGCATTTTTTCTCTCTGCAGAAATTCATCTTCGGCAGGTTTCTCCAAAGATCGAATTTTCTAGCAATGACGATCGGAGAAGTCTCGCTCTACAGAAGAGCGGTAAAATTTTACTATCGCGAATTGTTTAGAGGTCATCGGTGTAAAATTTTCGAAAAATCGTTTTTTGGAAGAACTTTTAAAAAATCCTTGTAAACTTAAAAACTTTTACAATGCTCTTTGTTTAAACAATTGCGATCAGCATTTTTTTTCTGCCATGGCTCATCTTCGACAGGCTGTCTGCGGCCGACCAAATTCGCGAGCGAACGAGATCGACCGGATCTCACTCTGCGAAAGAGTGATAAAATTTTATTATTACTAAATTATTACAAATTACGCTAAAAAAATCGTTTAGCATTTTTTCTCTCTGCCGGAATTCATCTTTGGCAGGTTTCTCCAAAGATCGAATTTTCTAGCAATGACGATCGGAGAAGTCTCGCTCTACAGAAGAGCGGTAAAATTTTACTATCGCGAATTGTTTAGAGGTCATCGGTGTAAATTTTTCGAAAAATCGTTTTTTTGGAAGAACTTTTAAAAAATCCTTGGAAACTTAAAAAAATTTACAATCCTCTTTGTTTAAACAATTGCGATCGGCATTTTTTCTCTGCCATGGCTTATCTTCGACAGGCTGTCTGCGGCCGACCAAATTCGCGAGCGAACGAGATCGACCGGGTCTCACTCTGCGAAAGAGTGGTAACATTTTATTATTACTAAATTATTACTAATTACGCTTAAAAAGTCGTTTACCATTTTTTCTCTCTGCCGGAATTCATATTCGGCAAGTTTCTCCAAAGATCGAATTTTCTAGCAATGACGATCGGAGAAGTCTCGCTCTACAGAAGAGCGGTAAAATTTTACTATCGCAAATCGTTTAGAGGTCATCGGTGTAAAATTTTCGAAAAATTGTTTTGTTGGAAGCACTTTAAAAAAATCCTTGGAAACTAAAAAAAATTACAATCCTCTTTGTTTAAACAATTGCGATCGGCATTCTTTTCTCTGCTATGGCTTATCTTCGACAGGCTGTCTGCAGCCGACCAAATTCGCGAGCGAACGAGATCGACCTGGTCTCACTCTGCGAAAGAGTGGTAAAATTTTATTATTACTAAATTATTACTAATTACGCTAAAACAAAATCGTTTAGCATTTTTTCTCTCTCCCGGAATTCATCTTCGGCAGGTTTCTCCAAAGATCGAATTTTCTAGCAATGACGATCGGAGAAGTCTCGCTCTACAGAAGAGCGGTAAAATTGTACTATCGCGAATTGTTTAGAGGTCATCGGTGTAAAATTTTCGAAAAATCGTTTTGTTGGAAGCACTTTTAAAAAATCCTTAGAAACTTAAAAAAATTTACAATGCTCTTTGTTTAAACAATTGCATTCGCCATTTTTTTCTCTGCCATGGCTTATCTTCGGCAGGGTGGCTGCGGCTGACCAAAGTCGCGAGCGAACGAGATTGACCGAGTCTCACTCTGCGAAAGAGTAGTAAAATGGTTTATTTATTGCAAAAAAAATACGTTTACCATTTTTTCTCTCTGCCGGAATTCATCTTCGGCAGGTTTCTCCAAGGATCGAATTTTCTAGCAATGACGATCGGAGAAGTCTCCCTCTACAGAAGAGCCATAAAATTTTACTATCGCAAATTGTTTAGAGGTCATCGGTGTAAAATTTTCACAAAATCGTTTTGTTCGAAACACTTTTAAGAAATCCTTGGAACCTTAAAAAATATGATGCATATTCCTTTGTAGCTGAAAAAAAACCATTATAAAGTGGTTTTGGAGCTATTTTTTAAGGAAGACTCCGCCGCTGAAAACCGTCTTTGGCGATGTCTCAAGCCGGTAGGCGCAATTTTCAACTCTTGTAAGCCTATTGTGGGGACGAAGTCACCGACTAAAAATAGTTTTATTTTCGACCAATAGGTGGCATTAGATTACGGGAAAAAAAACTTGTACAGGTGTAGCGTCTTTGAAACCGTTGGCTTTAAACACGTTTTTTTCAAAACCACGTTTTTGATATCGGGACGGAGCAAAACTCAAACAATGTTCGACCAATCGACTTGAAATTTTAACTGTAGTTTCTTAGATTGCTTTAACAGTCAAGGACGAGCGCTTTTTTTCGATTGACTGAAAATTGTCAAAAATATATCACTTTTGATACCCAACCCCAAAAAATTAAATAAACAAAAAATTTCTTCACTTTTTAAAGTTTTTCTTTTAAAGGCTGTTGTTAAAAATAGTCGTATCAAGATGAAAAAGAAAATCATTATTAAGCTTCAAGTTTCCAGTTTGAGATCTTTTGGCAAAATAATTTTGTGAGCTACGGTTATCGCGCAATCATAAGAGATAGCGAGAAAATTATTTTTCCGTTAGCTTGTTTATTCAGTTCCAATTTGTTTTTTTTTGTGGTCTCTCTACGTCAACTTTTTGCTGAGATATCCGACTTATAATAAAAAATGTTCCTTTTGTGTTTGATCAATGATATTACAGCAACCAATGATCGCACAGGAAATTATTGGGCAGCTTTAAAAAGTTGAATCAATTTCGTACAAGACCCTTTCGTTGATTTTTGAGAAAAAAAATCATTTTTTCACCATTAACAGTAGTTTGAAAAATAGGACAAAAAATGACATTTTATGGTTTTCAGTAAATCTACTACTCCATTACAAATATTGGTAGAAAGACTAATGTCGCCACGTTTATTTTTCCGCTTAATGTACCTCCAATAGCCGTGTAAATTTTCAAAATGATCCACCGACCCGTTTTTCCGGACCGATCGATCAAAGTTTTACAAAAGAATTAAAGGATCAAGTGTTCCTAAACATCGCGTAATCATGATCAAAATGAAAACACCCATTTTCTTCGACTCTTTTTAGAACTTTGCAGTAGTTGCTTGTTAAATTTAAGAAAAAAAATTGAGAAATTAAAAAAATTCTAATCTGTTTAAATTTGTAACATTTTTCAGGAAACAATGGTGACTCGTTGTTGCCACGCTTCGGCTTTTGCGCACCATAATTTCACTCATCCTTAATTGCATTGATTAAAAGTTGATACCCCTAAGCGGTATTCACAAGTCGATCTGAGATCTTGTATGCCATTAACTGTCGATATTTTCTGCGAAGGTTATTAGGGATACAAAAAACACTTTTCTTTCAAAAATAATCTCTCGTTTGGAAGGAAAAACCCATGAACATTTTTTTTCAAAAACTAATCTTTTTTTGGTCAATTTTTTCTACCTTTTGGTAAAAAAAAATTAATCTAATATTTTTGTAAACTCTCATTTTTTTTTAAATTTTTGATCATGCCTAGTTTTGAAAAAAAGATTTTTTCCATAACCCTAATAACCTTCGTAGAAAATATTGAGAATTAATTGCATAAATGTTCTCAGATCGACTATTAAATACAACTTGGGAGTATCAACTTTAATTGATGCAATTAAAGGCGGGTGAAATTAAAGAGCGGAAAGGTCGAATCGTGTAAAAAATGAGTCAGTATTGTTTCCTGAAATATTTTACAAATAAAAAAAATGTCCATCTCTCGAATTTTTTTTCTTATATTTAACAAGCAGCTAGTGCCAAGTTGCGAAAAAAGTCGAAGAAAATTAGTATTTTTATTTTGATGATGATTACAAGATGTTTAGGAATAATACACTTGTTCCTTTAATTGTTTTGTAAAACTTCGATTAACTTTTGATGGAAAACGGTTCGATGAATCAATTTGCAGACTAACAGGGGTATTGGGGGTAAATCGAGCTGAAAGAAAAACGCGGCCACATTAGTCTTTGCATCAATATTTGTAACGTAGTGGTAGATTTACTGAAAATCCAGAAAAAGTCATTTTTTGTCCTTTACCAAATAACGGTTAAGCGTGAAAAAAATCACAAAAACCAACAGGAGGGGCTGGCAGGAAATTTATTCGACTTTTCAAAGCTACCCTCTAATTCCCGTTGCGATAATTGGTTGCTGAGATATCGATAATCAAAGACAAAAGGATCATTTTTCATTCGAAGTCGGATATCTCAGCAAAAAAATTGACGTAGAGAGATAAAAACCAAATTAAAGCTGTATGAACAAGCTAACTGACCTATACATTGAGTTAACTGAAACAAAATTCCTTAGTCCGATGACCCCTGAAAAAAAAACAAATTTAGAATTTTTTCTCCCGGTATTTCTTATGATTGCGCGATAGCCGTAGATCACAATTTTTTTGCCAAAAGAACTCGAAACTATGATCTTGAAACTTCAAAAGGCTTTTTTTCATCTCGATGCGACAATTTTTCACATAGACACAGCGCTTAAAACAAACCAAACAAACAGACCTAAACAAACCCTAAAAAATGAAGAAATTTTGTTCCTGTAATTTTTGGAATCGTATATAAAAAATATGGTTCAAAAGACGAACTTTTTTTTAACTCGTCTCTTTTCTTTAATTATTTTGAAGTTTCCCCTCATTTGACTGCTAAAACTAACGTAATAAACGAAAATATTTTACTCTTAGTTCCACGATTAAATTGACGATAGTTCTACTGCGTTCTACGGAGAGGGTATGAGGTTGAAGTTTGCAACGTTGGAACGCAATAAAAATTAAAATTTGTTAAGTCCTTTTTTATATTTCGGCAACCTTTGCTTACAATAATCCTCCAACCATTTTTCAAGATTGTTGAAAAAAATCGTCACCGTGTACTCCCATCTAAGGGTCACACCACTGTAGAATTAAAAAAAAATTGTTTTTTTTTACTTGACTTAAACGATGCTTTGAACCAACTATAATAAGGGGAAAAAAGTTTGGTACTTGTAAAACAAGGTCCGCAGGCCCGTGTGGGTCTGCAGTGGCAGTGGCTGGCCCGTGTGTGAGACATCGACCGTTTTCCTCGAAACACAATTTTTTTAAACGGCGAGCAGCATAACTCCAACAATTTTCATCATTTTCACTCCCAATTTTGGGTACATCTTTAAAATAACATTCCGAAGAGAAATAAGTACGGGATTTTGTATGAGTTAGTTATAACATTAGTTATTACCGAATGATTGTCCTTTTTTTCTGTCGAAAATTAAGTTTTTAGTTTAATGCTTGCCAATTACACAAAAAATAATATTTTCACAATTCTCTACGTATTTCTCTAGCTATACTCGTGTAAATTAATAGATTTTTTTTGTTTTATTCTAAAATCAAATTTGCGTCAGCTATACTGCGTGCCGCAGAGCGTCTCAAATTCAACATGCCTCGCCAGAATGGCTCCAGCATCACCTTTTGGCATAATTTTTTAATATAAATTTCATTTTGTTCACTTGAAAGATATGGCTAATAACATCCTTGAATATTAATATTCTCTTATTCCTCCTTCTACAAAAAAAAAATCGCGAAATACCACTCAATTTTGGACGTTTACAGTGATGTAAGCTCTTATGGTAAAACGAGCGTGCGCTCTTGATTTCTATCGATTTTGTTCAAATTTAAACCAGACATTGTTCATATTATTATGCAAGTTTGAGTGAAATTTCAGAACAGTTGATTATTTAGATTGGGAGATAATGGATTTTTGAATAGCAACTTTTAACACTGCAGGGTCTGCATTGTCCGAAAGTCAGGTCACATAATTCGGCGTACTATTCTATTGTGTTTACGAATTTTGAAAAAAAAATATGTTTAGATTCCAAACTAGTTAGGGAACGAGTGGAAAAGTTTGAATGGTATTTACTATTCAGTTTTGCTAAAGACGTTCAGTAACGACAGAATAACTCTCGGTAAAAAATATTTATCCCCTATAATGAGCAGACATTATGCAACACTGCAGAACTGCATTGTTCAATATTTCGATAAAAAAGATAATTATTGTGTTCCTAAAGTTAAACACTTTTAACGTGAAGAAAAAGATTTGCGTTCTAAACATTAATATTTTATATTGTTTATGTTATTGCCTTGTGTCTTTTCATAGAGGACAAATATTTTTCACGGAAAATTACTCTGTCTTAATTTCAATACAGACCCTACAGTGTTAGAAGTTGCAATTTTAAAATCCATTATCTCTGAATCTAAATAGTCGACTGACCTGACATTTCACTGAAACATGCATAATGATACGAATAATGTCTGGTTAAAATTTGAACAAAATCTATAAAAATCGAGAGCGCACGCTTGTTCTACCTTAACACGTTCAACCTTTGACCATTCAATTCTGTTGCGCTGGAGGTTTGGACCCGTTGACTCTGAGTATGAGATGATGGTAGCCGTAAACATTGAGATGCAAGAAGGCCCTAGCGTCCTCGCCCTTTGTTTTGAAACGTACATACGTAAGCGAAAGGCCTTGCATAGATTGGTGGTGCGATCCATGGTGAGATACTGTTTCTGAGCTAAGCCGAAGGGTTCAACGAGTTCCTTGAGGTCAGCCTCGCTGGTGCTCTCGGAGAGATTGGAGACAGCGGTGATATCCTGGTGGACACTGGGACTGTATTCTGTGGCTGCAACGCTTGATGTGTTTTCTCATCCTCGGCAGTACATACTTGCTGCCCTAGATAAATCCGATCGTCCATCTAGATGGTAAATCGACGCTACATTAGTTCTGTTTTCTACATGATAGCCCAGGTACCGTACCTACCATGTGTATGCATACGTTATCAAAGGGTGTTGAACTTTCGTGCACCATTTTGGTCGCACACTGGTCAGGAAATCGAGGATTTCGAGGGGTAATGGAAATGGCTACGGATCATCGGAAAATATGCTATCTGCGATTTTTTCACGAATAAATACCGAGGTATTTCTGCGAAGAGCAAATAAGCTTGAGTTTTTTGTACCGGAGATCGTGGCAAATTACAAAGTACGTAAATTGAGGTTATAGTACGTACGTACCTTGACTTCCGGTGTTTTCTCCTTCGACTTCTCGCTGTCACTGTGTTCCTCGATCTTCTTCATGTAATCGGCCGCGGCAGTTTTCTCGTCGATTATTTCTTTGTCGGTTTTTGTCGTCGGTGGTGTGCCGGCGTCCTGATGCATTCCTCACAGCAAAAAAAACTCACCAAAACGCGACGAAACAAACTTCACTCGATCACACACACACTATTTACGTTCTATCACACACATAGTATGAAATATATTTCGAACGAATGTTCGCGGTTACGGCCGGAGGTTATGGCTCCGGCTTTCGACCTGTCAAAAAATAAATTGTTCCGGAAGGAAGCCAGCGCGGTCGGTCAAAACAGGACGAAGCGAGCTGCGCGCCACCAGTGAGAAAGCGGATGAACTGAACGCTCGCTCCGGTACCTGATATTTTGAGCTTTGTTGGTACATTTTTGCTAAATTTATGTAAACATTTCAAAATACTTTTTCTCCGCCATTTGTTCATGAAAACAGGTGAAACAAAGCTCAAAATGTGTGCTCTTTCACTGTCGAGAGCATGATTCGCGCCAAATTAACGAAAATGCCATGCAATGGTTAATAATTCACATTTTTTCGCATGGTAACCACAAACTGCAAATTTTTTTTCGAAATTTTGGAAAATTTCGCGCATCATGCTCTCGGAGCAAGCATCCTGCATGCATACAACAAATTTCATTCCAATTGGTTGATCCGTTTGGGAGAATTCCCATTTCAAAATTTCGATGCGGTCGGAGGCATGTGGCATATGGCCTTAATGGAAGGGTTGCGGGTTCGAGTCCCGTGCACGAGCTTTTTTAATTTGACTTTTTTCGTTTTTTACGATACTTACGCCATAAATGAACTGAAATAATGCATTATGTATTGTATTGATTTATAATTTCACCAACGGCATAGGGCGTTATTATTTTAACAGGCGCATAACCGTGAAAAAGTTGGGATGGCGAATACATTTTCAAGAAGGAACTGTAATAAAACAAACGGAATACGAAGTCCTCATGTATGATTTGGTTACAATTCCGTCTTGGAAAGTTATTCGCAATCCCAAATTTTCCACGATTATGCGCCCCTTAAAATAATGACGCCCTATGCCTTTTGTGAAAATATAAATAAATACAATACATTATGCATTACTTCGGTTCATTTGTGGCGTAAGTATCATAAAAATGGAAAAGCCAAAAAAAAAGTTTCCGCACGGGGACTCGAACCCACGACCCTCGCATTGCGAATCCGAAATCTTGCCGCTGCCGCAAATACTGCTTGAAAATAGGTCTAACATAAAAGACTTGTGTACTGACAGATTCGCAATAAAAAGATTCTTTCCTAAACGCTTTACCATCTGGAGTTCCCACTTCGGCGAGCCAGTCACGAGCACGTAACTCAGACCGGCCAGTTCAATTTCTACTCGGGATATGATACATCCAAGCTTACCTTTCTATGTGTTCGTAACAATAGGAGATATTCGGTGATTAAAACATTGACACTTTGAGTTGGTGAGCCATCGTCATCATCCTCATATACCAAATTAAAAGAATCTTGTGTTTCATTCTTGAAGGAATCATAATTTTGATTTTTCAATTTCACACTATTTGGCACATCTTCGTTTTTCCTCAACATTATCACTCACTTTATCATTCTTAATCTCCTCCTTCATCCCCGCCACCTCACCGTTTTTGTACGACACCAATTTCTCCAATGGTCTCACTATAGGTTTAAAGACATCTAGCATTCTTTGCTCATCGCCATCTTTTCCAATCTTGATCATTGGATGCTTTCGTCTGATGGCATCGCTCGCCTTGGCAGATTCACGCAATACACCTTTCTCTTTCAACAGTTGTTCTCTTTTCATGTTGTCTCTATCAACGCATGTACAATACTATATTTCCGACCATTAGCGATGAGCCATTTATCAATGGTCAGAAAATAATCGAAACCTTGCCTATATCGACCCTCGTTGATATTGCTATACTTGTCGATCGTAATGAATGCATACTTGTCGGAATTCCAACATTTCGTGTACATATTTTTTAAGCACGTATACGTCATATCCGTATTAACGTGATCGTTGTACACATGCTTGAGATTCATATCGTCCTGCTTGAAAAGCACCACGAAATTTGGTCTATCTCTCACGAGATGTTTGAGGATCCGAGTGTATGTCTGACAAAGATAGAAACTGTCACCAATGTCATGTTTTTCTATGGAAAAGAAGGCTCTTACACCACGCTGCTTTTCGCCCGCGATATCATTAAAGATAAATATAGAGTTGACGCGTGCCTCGCCTGGCGTTATCACTTGTTAGTTCTCATTGAATGGATGATACGTAACTCCACTCACGGGTGCAAGAATACAAATAAGTGTTCTCAAATCTCAAGCCAATTGGATGTATCATGAGAGTGAGCAGAGCATCGGTTTTGCCACAATTCGATGGACCGCAAAACACCGCACGTATACTATCTGGAAATAACTTCCCATGACGTTTTTGCTTCTTCTTCGCACCGTCTTCGACAAATTCATCGAAATTTATCACGGAAGGTCCGCCTCTGATAGTTTGCTTCTTGGGCGTCATCTCGCACACGACTGACGGAAAAAAACATATATATAGGATTCTTATAAGGATTATCCGTCAGTCGAGTATTGTCTTTAGACATGATCGTGCATAGCAAGAGTGGTAAAGGTCTCTTCAATCTCCTGATACAAGACTTCCGGGGTGGATGAGCGAGTGTCGGCGTGGCGAGGAATGACTGGTTAATTGTGTGCGCATGCGTGAAGGTAGAGGAAAGCGAGAGGAAAAGCGTCGAAAGGCAGTGAGAGATAATGCGTGATAGCGAAAGGAGATAAGCGGTTGCGAAGGATATCGTATCACGTGGTTGGGCCTCACAGCGGAGACCAACCCGTGCGCGTTACCACAGTTTTCTTTTCTTGGTCTTTATAGTAGCTTTAAGTTATCTAAATAAATCTATTTCTTTTGAAAATTACACCATCCCTATTCTGGCTACCCTCGTATTCCCCTCTACCTCCGAAATCCAAGCCGACGGAAAGCGTGAAAGTGGACATATCGGAACGGAGGTTAACGGTTAGCGAGAAACGGTAGCTCCAATCTTATAACACATCAGAAGTGGGATCTGTGGGGAATTTGTAGAGGAGCCAAAAGTGCGCGAATGGCGAACGAAAAAGACTTTGAAAATTTCTTCCGAAGAACGCTACGCGAAAGGGCGTCGGGCGGTAGTTCCGCGAATCAAGATGGCGATGATCTCGTTGCGCGAGAGATTAGTCGCATGCGAAACATATACGATCAAGAGCGAACGGGGATAAACCGACCCTGCGGCGTAGGGTCGCTTGATCGAGCGGGAGGACAAGATGGCGGTGCTATACCGAAAACGCGACCAGCGGTTGAGCTCACCAAGGATCAAGCATGCGCGATAGTGTCACGCGAACCGAGCGAAGATGGCGACGGCGGAGCAGAGCCCGAACCAGCGTCACGTGATCGGCCACGATCACCGGGAGCGAACTATAACGAAACTTTTCAAGCGGCGTTGAACGATGCGGAAGCGACAGAGGATCTCTTGCGACGATTGCTGGCTCGAATGGCAATTAATGCACAACCGCGCGCAGAAATTCCTCTGTATCATATGATCCCTGACCTTAGCAGGAATATTGAAGAGTTTCGCGGGGATGTAGGTGGAGTAAGACCTCGTGAGTGGATCGACAACCTAGAATCGATGCAACGGATACACCAATGGCCGGATAACTACGCGCTCGAAACGCCCGCATGCATTTAAAAGGGGGCGCCCGAGAATGGTATAAGGCGAGATCATCAACGCTACAATCGTGGAAAGAATTCAACGAGGCCTTTCGCAAAACATTTTGCATCTCCACGAGCAAGTCGGACAAATGGCAACGAATGGTCAACCGAGCGCAAGGGAGAGACGAATCAGTGACGGAGTATTTTCACATTAAAACGCGATTGTGTCTCGATCTCGGCCTCGAATTGGAGGACGTGAAAGAACAAATCCTTGATGGCCTTTGGTCCCGAGAACTATGCCTTTCGTTATTATCCAAACCACATTATTCGTTAGACGAATTGTTGCACGGTCTAGTGAAAAATGAACGAATGTTGACGCAGAGAACTACGCGAATACGTGCAAGTCGTGAAGCTCCGCGGGTGTCAGGTAAACCGAGCGCGTTGAATAGTGCGAATCAAGGCGAGCGTGTCGAGCCCGAAAATAAACAAACAATATACAGTGCGAATGTGAATGAAGGACGAAAAGACACACGCTTCACGTGGAAGAATAATAAGGGGGAAATAAGGTGTTACAATTGCCAGAAATACGGGCATCTGTCGCGGGATTGCCCGGAACCGCGTCGAGAATTAAAGTGCCTGCAGTGCGGGAAAACGGGCCATACGAAGCAATATTGTGCGGAAGGAGGAAGCGCGATCGGCGCGCAAATACGTCTATTGAACGGCAACAATGACAAACGTGCAGTAGCGAAATATATTAAAAAAGTAGAAATCGGAGGTAAAGAGGTAACCGCATTTATCGACGCGGGCAGTTCTGATTGTACAATTAAAGCAACTCGGGTGCTGGCTAACGGGTACGAATTAATTCCTCTCGTGAATTATTTGAAAGCCTTCGGTCCCGCGGAATATCGTGTACTATCACCGGGCGTGGTTAAAGCCGACGCGAGTGTAGATGGCGTATTAGTACCCGATGTTATTTTTCGAGTGGTCCCGGACGATACACAAGATTACGATGCGCTCATTGGGCGTACATTCACGGAGACACCGTACGTGAAATATGATAAAGTCGGCGATTGTCTTACGTTCACCTACCGCGAGGAGGCGCGACAAGCCGCCATCGAACCCAACGACCACGTGACGTGCGCGAAATTTTGTACGAGCGAGGAGCAAAGCGTTGCACCTGCTGAAATGCGTGTGATCAGCGTAGTGAGTGATTACGAGCCCCATGAGGTGGCCATTTGGAATATCGGTCGAGACGAGATGAAAATTCGCGAAGGTCAGTGTCTCTTACGAGGAGAGGTGGGTGAATTACCGAGTTTCGACCAGACAACGAAGAAACGCGTGACAGCTGAAAATGACCTCGAAATCGGCGAAGGTCAGCCGCAAGATGTCGTTGACGACTTAGTCAAACTACTAAACGAGTACCGCGATTGTGTGGCGGTAGATGTAACCGAGTTAGGAAAGGCTACGGGGTTAAAAATGGACATCGTCGAAAAACCCGACAGTCGTCCTGTGAGCGCGAAACCGTACCGCGCAAGTCCGAAGGAACGCGAGGATATTCGTAAAATATTTCGAGAATGGCGCGAAGCGGGAATCGTGCAGGATACCGAGTCCCCATACGCGAGCCCAGTCCTGCTAGTGCAAAAAAAGGACGGGAGTTCGCGATTGGTCGCTGATTTTCGGCGTCTGAATAAGCAGACGGAAAGGGTACATTTCCCCCTCCCGAACCTGGACGATCACCTCGCGTTAATTAGAGACAGTCGACTTTTCATAACACTCGATTTAGCCCATGGGTACCTTCAAATACCTCTAACGGACCGTGCGAAAGCGAAGACCGCGATTATTACTCCCGACGAGACCGCGGAATTTACGCGAATGATCTTAGGATTAATGAACGGACCGGCATATTTTTCTAAAGTGATGCACAAAGCCCTCGGACCGTTACGAGATAACGTCGTCTTGTATTATCTCGACGATATATTTATTCCTGGATACGATTGCGTCGATCTACGCGGTAGGCTCATAAAAACGCTAAAGGCGCTAAGAGTTGCGGGATTGACCATCAAATTAAGCAAGTGCCGGTTCTTGCAAACACGCGTTACTTATTTAGGCCACGTGATCGGAGCGTCGGGAATAGAGCCCGGCGAATCGAAGGTACGCGCGATAGCCGAATACCCAGTGCCGAGAAACGCGTCGGAATTGCGCCGATTTCTAGGCATGGCTAGTTTCTTCAGACGATTCGTACCGCAATTCGCACGAATCGCCTCGCCGTTACACGCGTTATTAAAAAGCAAGGTAGCGTTTGTGTGGAGTGAACGAGAGCAGAGTGCCTTTCAAGAGATCAAGGACGTTCTAATAAATCAACCGGTTCTACAACCTTTCGGTCCGACGGACTAGGAGCGCTATTGCTCCAAAAGAGTGACCTAGGGCAGTGGCAACTAGTATATGCGGTTAGTAGACGCACGAGTGATCCGGAGCGCCATTATCCCTCGAGCAAACTCGAATTACTCGCGATTGTTTGGGCAGCGACGCGTTTACGGCCCTTGCTATTAAACATTTCTTTCACAATCGTGACGGACTGTCAAGCGCTCGTGCATTTGAGTACGACAAAAACAACGAATCCTCAAATTATACGTTGGGTCAGTGCCTTAACCGAATTTGACTTTACCATTGTGCATAAGGCTGGCGAGAAACTTGCGCACGCGGACGCGTTAAGTAGAGCGCCGGTAGCCGCGAAAACAAACGAGAAAATCGAGAACGACGAGTCGAAAATATATTTCCTGGCGAGCGACTGTGAGGAAGTGTTGTTACAACAGTGTGCCGACGAGAAAACGCGCGAAAAGAAAGAAATATTATCGAAACCGGAGAAGAAACGAACGACGAGTGAACGAGAAAAAGTACGAGACTATCGGCTGATCAACGGGATAGTGTATAAGTGTCGTGGAAACGACGAGTTATTTTTAGTACCGCGTTCGATGCGCAAAAGCTTACTAGTGCGATATCACGAGTGTAAAAGCCATCCGGGTATAGATCGTACGTGCGCGATGATGATGAGGGACTATTATTTCCCCGGAATGCGACGGTACACGCGTAAACACATTGGAGCGTGCATCCAGTGTGCTATCTTGAAAGGGAGAAGCGGACGCCCAAAAGGGGAATTGCATCCGATACCCGCTGGTAATAGACCATTCGCGCTAATTCACGTGGACCATACGGGCCCTTTTGTAACCTCTAAATCGGGAAATAAGTACATCCTGGTAATTGTAGACAACCTTACGAAATATGTAGTACTTCATGCGACCCGCGATACGAAAACGCGAAATGTTATTCGAGCTCTCGAGAAATTAGTCGAAAATTTCGGAGCGCCCGGGAGAATTGTGAGCGATCGAGGTACTTGTTTTACGTCGAAGCCATTTTCAGAATTTTGCGAACGTCAAGGGATTCGACATACGCTCAACTCGCCGCGGCACCCACAAGCCAATGGGTTAGTGGAGCGTATGAACCGCACGTTGGTTCCTGCGCTGCAAACCAGCCTCGAGGACTCGGAAGGAAGGGACTGGGACTTACGACTGGCCAAAGTATAACGAGACTTGAACGACGCGCCCAACGCCGCGACAAAACGTAGTCCGTTTGAGCTGTTATACGGCTATCCCGCGAGACGAAACGAGGGAGAACTTCGTACTCTTATCGACGTGAATACTGCGTATACGGCACCGCAGGAGTTACAGGAAGAATCGCGAGAGCGTACTCGAAAGAGTCAGTTGGCGATGAAGCAGCGTTACGACGCAAAACGAACGAAGAATATTGAGTTCGCAATCGGCGACCTCATCTTCATGAGTGCTGCTAAAGAAAACACCGGAGGAAGCACCAAGCTTCAGCGGAAATATCGAGGGCCACTCACGATCGTCGACAAACTACCTGGTGACACCTTTAGAGTCGCCGACGTGGAGCCACACCAGGGCCGGCGATATGCTAGCACAGCGCACGCCAGCCAGATGAGACCGTGGCATCCCCACCGCGACGATGACGAAGAAAGCGAGTCATCAACGATAGAAGACCCTGACGACAGGGAACGAGAACCGTCGGATGGCGACGAAACCAAGTTGCGTGGTGGAACATCTGCCGAAGGGGATCGCCCCAAAAGGAGAAAGTAGTCGAAGCAGGAAAGTCTGGGCCTGGACGTCCCGTGCGCGTCAAACATCGACAAAAACACCTTGAGAACTACGATACGACCCTATTGCTCGAGGACGAGCAGGTCGTCAGGATGGTCGAGTGATACAGGACTTCCGGGGTGGATGAGCGAGTGTCGGCGTGGCGAGGAATGACTGGTTAATTGTGTGCGCATGCGTGAAGGTAGAGGAAAGCGAGAGGAAAAGCGTCGAAAGGCAGTGAGAGATAATGCGTGATAGCGAAAGGAGATAAGCGGTTGCGAAGGATATCGTATCACGTGGTTGGGCCTCACAGCGGAGACCAACCCGTGCGCGTTACCACAGTTTTCTTTTCTTGGTCTTTATAGTAGCTTTAAGTTATCTAAATAAATCTATTTCTTTTGAAAATTACGCCGTCCCTATTCTGGCTACCCTCGGATTCCCCTCTACCTCCGAAATCCAAGCCGACGGAAAGCGTGAAAGTGGACATATCGGAACGGAGGTTAACGGTTAGCGAGAAACGGTAGCTCCAATCTTATAACACTCCTAATCAACAAACTACTCATTGAATTGCATCTGCCAGGTTATCAATATTGCGGACCAGGCACGAAGTTGACCAAGCGCCTTGCTCGTGATGATCCGGGCATTAATCCATTGGATGCAGCGTGCAAACAGCACGATATAGCATATTCGAAAAATCCGGACAACTTTGAAGTGAGACATTTAGCAGATAAAGTGCTGGCTGAACAAGCTCGACAACCTGTTACCACTAAAGATGCTAGCATCGATGAGAAAGCAAGTGCGTGGGGTGACAAATACAATGAAGGCCAAGAGAAAACTTGGTATGGGAATGAAAACACGGAGGGGAGGCGTTTGTTTGAAAAAAAAATAATTGGCACTGCGAAGAAAACAATGATTCAAAATGATACTCCGGATAAATCAGCTCTAAGGGGCCCTCGTACAGCTGTAAAGATACAAAGTGCTAAAGTCCACACATTTCAAGTTCTACCGGTACCTCATAAAATTGGTGGTTTATTACCGTTCCTCGTGCCCATTTTCGCAGGTCTTAGCGCTTCTGGTGCTTTGCCAGGTGGGGTGGATAGTATACGAGGGTGGGGTGAAAAGTTTCCGGCCTGACCAAGAGATGGTGCCACTAGGTCTAGTTTTGGAGTGGCGTCCTACAGTACCATTCCTACCGAGCTTGTATGTACAGTTTCAGCCCAATCGCTACGTTAGTTTGCGTTTGAGAGCACATTGCGGGAGACGCTTCCGTTGTTTTCGTAAAAATGGAAAAATTGGAAAAACGTGCTGTCATCAAATACTTCCATTTGAAAGGTTTTACACCAAAATAAATAAAAGAAGAGATGGATTCAGCACTAGGAGACTCCTCCCCATCATATTCAACTATTAATCAGTGGGTTTCTGAATTTAAAATTGGTCGTGTGAGCACCTCTGACGCAGTGCAGCCAGATCGCGCGTAAAAGTTACCCCCTCTCTAGTCTCTTACGCGCCCATCACACAATCATAGTAGCGCGTGTCCGTGAGCGAGCGACGCTCGGACATCTTCGGAAAGAGCCGAGCACGGTCGAAGTGTCCCGACCGCGCCTTCGGCAGCTACACGAATACACGGACGCTGAGCACGTGCATGTGCGGCCAAGCCGAAACGTAGGCTTCGAGAGAAAAAGCAATCTGAGCACGACTCGCGCGTGGGGTCACCCGACGTCACGCGCGAGGCTTTTAGATAATTTTAATGCTTATTTAGCTCTTGATTCTCTGCGTTATTAATGTATACAAAAAAATGTATCGCGCACTCTGATCGCTTATTTTTTTAGTTTATACGTTAATTTAAATACAATAAAAAATCTAAATCACAACTTATTTATCTTATACAAAATTGTTTACGCTTTACTCGCACCCGTCCTCATGCCAAATAAATTATAATTCATAAAAGTAAGCGGAAATATATTTATATTCGTATTATTATTTTAATTCTCATACTTTCATCAAGCGATATAGCATTATCCCCAAAAACAAGCCAATCATCCATCCGGCCGCGAATTGTAAGTACCAGAAAGTGCACATATTCGACAAGCGATGAGATGGTCCCGTTGGTAGCGTTCCAGGCTTCGGTCCGCAGGGGCCCCTAGTACAAATTTTTCTCCAAATTTTTCATAATTTCTCATATTTTAGTCATATCTGAGATTTTCGGAGAAAAAACGATTTAAAACAGATTCAAGTACTGGTCTATTTCCCAAAAACACATTCTTTTTTACTGAAAATTCATGATTTCTCATTTTTTTCCCGGAAATTTCTCTTTTTCCTATGACCTGAGTGAACGGCTGCGGAGATGTTCAGAGAAAAGTTAAAGATGAAAATAAATGAGATTTTCGTTAAAAAACTTTTTATTATTATTTTTTTCCGGAAATTTCCCTTTTTCCTATTTCCTGAGTAAACGGCCGCGAAGATATTCGGAGAAAATGTAAAGATTTTAAAAAAATGAAATTTTCGTAAAAAAACTTGATATTATTTTTTTTTCCGGAACATTTTCTTTTCCCTATTGAGTGAACGGCTGCGGAGATTTTCGGAGAAAAGTTATAGATGAAAAAATGAGATTTTCGTAAAAGAACTTATTACATTTTTTCATCCCTCATAATTCTGAGAAATAATGAATTTCCGAAATTTTTGCAAACACTATTCTCCTTAAGGGGTAACACCACTGTAATGGCCTGCCACGAAGCGTTTTAGACAAATAATACTTGGGGTAATTATTAAGCATATATTGAAGTATATTGCGAAAAAATTTCATGGGAAAATATTACAAAATGGCGATACTGCAGAAAATTCTTCCGAGGCATGTTGAACTTAAGGTGCTCTGCGGCACGTAGTATAACTTGTGCCAATTTTAATCTGGACAAAATAATTTTTTAAAATTAAATCTAGATGAGTGTAGCTAGTGAACCACGTAGGAGATTTTAGAAATATTGATTTTTGAATAATTGCCGAGTATTTGACTAAAAATGTTCATTTAGACTTAATAAAGCAAAATTCTTTTTTTTAGATTAAAATTGGCACACTTATACTGCGTGCCGCAGAGGTTCGATATGCTTCGGAAGAATTGCTGCAGTGTCGCCATTTTGTAATATTTTCGGATAAAAATTTCTAGCAATATACTTAAATATATGATCAATAAATACCGCAAGTATTATTTGTTTATCACATTTTCTTCCGCCAAAAAAAAATTTCAAAAAATCCGCTTCTTGTAAGGCCGTTACAGTGGTGTTGTTACCCCTAAAAGTCTTCATATAATTTCCGAGATTTTCCTGTGATCATAATTAAAATTATGAAATATTCGGAGAAATTCGGAGAAACTCGGATGTTTGCGTAAAAATAATTGTCCGCAAAACTCCGAATTCTTAATATTTGTTCCAATTCATAGAAAAATTCGGAAAAAATCTAAAAAGTTTTTCGGAAAAAATCGGAGTTTTCCGGAAAATATTTGCACTAGGGGCGCGGGATCGTTCCCCGCGCTCAGTGCTTTTTAAAAATTATTATTACTATTAATTCTTATTTGATTAGTTATTTTTATTAGTTATCATTGTTATTTTATTTAGTTATCTTTTAGTGTCGAAAAATTTATCGCGCACTCTGACCGCTTATTTTATTAGTTTGTACGTAAATTTAAATACAATAATAAATCCAAATTACAACTTATTTATCTTCTAAAAAATTGTTTGCGCTTCACTCACACTCGTCCCTAGGCCAAATAAATTGTAATTCATAAAAGTAAGCGGAAATATATTTATATTCGTATTATTATATTCATTCTCATATACTTTCATCAAGCGATAAAGTATTATCATAATGCTTTATCGCTTGATGAAAATAAATGAGAATGAATATAATAATATGAATATAAATATATTTCCGCTTACTTTTATGAATTACAATTTATTTGGCATAGGGACGGATATGAGTAAAGCGCAAACAATTTTTTAGAAGATAAATAAGTTGTAATTTAGATTTATTATTGTATTTAAATTAACGTACAAACTAATAAAATAAGCGGTCAGAGTGGGCGATAAATTTTTCGACACTAAAAGATAACTAATTAAAATAATAATGATAACTAATAAAAATAACTAATCAAATAAGAATTAATAGTAATAATAATCTTAAAAAAGCACTGAGCGCGGGGTACGATCCCGCGCCCCTGGTGCAAATTTTTTTCCGAAAAACTCCGATTTTTTCCGGTAAATTTTTCCGATTTTTTCTATGAATTGGAACAAATATGAAGAATTCGGAGTTTTGCGGACAATTATTTTTACCTAAACATCCGAGTTTCTCCGAATGTTTTTCAAATTTTTCCGAATGTTTCATCATTTTAATCACGATCACGGGAAAATCTTGGAAATTATATGAAAACTTTAAGGCGTAACACCACTGTAACGGCCTTACAGGAAGCGTATTTTTTAACATTTATTTTGGCGGAAGAAAATGTAATAAACAAACAATATACTTGCGGTATTTATTGTGCATATATTTAAGTATATGGCTATACATTTTTATCCAAAAATATTATAAAATGGCGACACTGCAGCAATTCTTCCGAAGCATGTCGAACCTCTGCGGCACGCAGTATAACTGTGCCAATTTTAATCTAAAAAAAGAATTTTGTTTTATTAAGTCTACATGAGTGTAGCTACTGAACCCCGTAGAGGATTTTCGATAAGTTAATTTAAACAATATTTATTAAAAAATAACTGTCTTAAAAAAAATTGAACATTTTTAGTCAAATACTCGGCAATTACTCAAAAATCAATATTTCTAAAATCCCCTACGTGGTTCACTAGCTACACTCATCTAGATTTAATTTAAAAAAATTTATTTTGTCCAGATTAAAATTGGCACAAGTTATACTGCGTGCCATAGAGCACCTTAATTTCAACATGCCTCGGAAGAATTTGCTGCAGTGTCGTAATTTTGTAATATTTTCCCATAAAATTTCTTTGCAATATACTTCAATATATGCTTAATAATTACCCCAAGTATTATTTGTCTAGAACGCTTCGTGGCAGGCCGCCTCAGTGGTGTTACCCCTTAAGGAAAATAATGTTTGCAAAAATTTCGGAAATTCATTATTTCTCAGAATTATGAGGGATAAAAAATGTAATAAGTTTTTTTACGAAAATCTTATTTTTTTTCATCTACAATTTTTCTCCGAATATCTCCGCAGCCGTTCACTCAATAGGAAAAAGAAAAAGTTCCGGAAAAAAAGTTCCGCAGCCGTTCACTCAGGTAATAGGAAAAGGGAAATTTCCGGAAAAAAATAATAATAATAAAAAGTTTTTTTAACGAAAATCTCATTTCTTTTCATCTTTAACTTTTCTCCGAATATCTCCGCAGCCGTTCACTCAGGTCATAGGAAAAAGAGAAATTTCCGGGAAAAAAATGAGAAATCATGAATTTTAAGTAAAAAAAAATGTGTTTTTGGGAAATAGACCAGTACTTGAATCTGTTTTAAATCGTTTTTTCTCCGAAAATCTCAGATATGACCAAAATATGAGAAATTATAAAAAATTTGGAGAAAAATTTGCACTAGGGGCCCCTGCGGATCGAAGCCAGGAACGCTACCAACGGCACCATCTCATCGCTTGTAGAATATGTGCACTTTCTGGTACTTACAATTCGCGGCCGGATGGATGATTGGCTTGTTTTTGGGGATAATGCTTTATCGCTTGATGAAAGTATGAGAATTAATATAATAATACGAATATAAATATATTTCCGCTTACTTTTATGAATTATAATTTATTTGGCATAAGGACGGGTGTGAGTAAAGCGTAAACAATTTTATATAAGATAAATAATTTGTAATTTAGATTTATTATTATATTTAAATTAACGTATAAACTAAAAAAATAAGCGATCAGAGTGCGCGATACATTTTTTTGTATACATTAATAACGCAGAGAATCAAGAGCTAAATAAGCATTGAAATCATCTAAAAGCCTCGCGCGTGCCCTCGGGTGACGTCACGCGCGAGTCGTGCTCAGATTGCTTTTTCCCTCGAAGCCTTCGTTTCGGCTTGGCCGTACATGAACCTGCTCAGCGTCCATTTATTAGTGTAGCAGCCGAAGGCGCGGTCGGGACACTTCGACCGTGCTCGGCTCTTTCCGAAGATTTCCGAGCGTTTCTCGCTCACGGACACGCGCTACTATGATTGTGTGATGGGTGCGTAAGAGACTAGAGAGGGGGTAACTTTTACGAGCGATCTGGCTGCACTGCTCTGACGAGCTTCGCTCAGGACGGCCCGTTGAAGTCACAACTTCAAAGATGATTGCAAAAATCCATAAAATAGTGTTGGAAGACCGCAGGTTGAAAGTGCATGAGATAGCTGAGACCTGTAGGATGTCAGCTGAACGTGTGCGAAATATTTTGCACAACCATTCGAACATGAAAAAGCTGTGTGCAAGGTGGGTGCCGCGTTTGCTAACGCTCGACCAATCGAGCGTTTGGTAACACTCGACGCTACCGACAATTTGGCGCTGTATAGACGTAATCCAAACGAATTTTTGCGTCGATTCATAACTGTTGATGAGACATGAGTCCACCACTACACTCCTGAAAGTAAAGAACAGTCGAAACAGTGGGTTGGAAAAGGGGAACCAACCCCAAAGAAGGCAAAAACCATTTTATCGGCAAACAAGGTTATGGCTACTGTTTTTTGGGATGCGAGAGTTATGAGAAATGTATCAGTGTTGATGGAGATTATGTTGAAAAATAAAGCAAAAAAAAAATTTTAAATATCGTTTTTCTTGGTCAGGCCGGAAACTTTTCACCCCACCCTCGTAGCTAAAGCTGTAAATGCTACCTAAGCAGCTAAACGTCAATTGATTGAAAGTAAACGCCATAATCGACAATTGAAGCGTTTGCATTGGGCAAGGGCTCACACCTGAAACCGTATAAGCAGGGTTTGGGTCTTCAGATCAAGCCAAAAAACTAGTAGTCACGTTACCTCATCGACCGCTTACCGACATCGACCTACTCAAGTATGCAAAAATAATGAAAAATCCAAATTTCCACGGAGTTTACATACGGGATACATTCCCAGTGAGCGGGCCCCTCAAATATGAAGCAGCAATTGTGAATTTGGATGAAAATGTAGGCCATGGTACACACTGGATCGCTCACAAGAAGACTGAATGAAAAGTCGTGTACTTTGAATGTTTCGGCAATCTTCCACCACCATCCGAACTCATGAGATATTTTGGTGTTGGTAGCGTCAATTATAATTATAAGAGATATCAAGAATATGACGCCATTGAACAGGACATTTGTGTCTGAAGTTTCTTCGTCGACAATTGCAGTACAAAGACAAATATACACTATATATAGATTGTAAATGAGATTGAGAGTTCAGTTGTCAATTTACCAGCATCATGGATGATAGTTTAATATTGACTATATCGGACTCATCATCCATACTCGAGGCGCAATACTTTGCCCCGATCCAACGCTCGTCACATGACAATTATACTCTCGGTCTCGTGGAATTGTTAACATTCAACTCTATTCTCAACATAGGCATTGATCATAATAAACTCTACGTGGGAGATTATCGTTGACGATATCTACGGGCAGCTAGGAAACGGAGGATATTGAGGCATTTGTACAAGTAGAGCTCTCGCATAAGAACATCAAAACCAGCCTTAAACCTACTCATAATACGCCGCGCAGTGAAATCGAGTGTGATCGAGACGTGAATTTTGAACACAAAGATTCTATTGGACGTTTACTCGGCTTCACCGCACGCAAATTGGAAGCCAATAAAAGATACGAATCCGATCTTCCAGTAGCCATTTTCAAGTGAACGCCCTGTGCATCGAGTGCAACATTACCACTGGTGCCTACATTAACGGACAAAAAATGCACACTATTCACGAATTTTTCCCATCCGTGCCACCAGGCTATGAGATTATTGAAGTTCCATCACACGTAATTTATCTGCCAATCACGAGCCGAACCATTGACACGATACAGCTGCGAATAGTCGATCAGGATGGAGATCTTGTAGATTTCCGCGGTGAAGTAATCACTATACGCCTGTATATAAAGTCGTAATGGGCATAGTTTTCAATAGATCTGGTAATAACAATAAACGATCATGGATAAGAACAATCAGCCATCGACCAGCACTCACAGTGCTAACACGTCGAAAGTTTGGCCTCAAGGTGTGTGGCGAAAACGTGTAAAAAATGATTTAGTCTATGCTTTCAGGCGGCAATTCAAGGGCCCGCCGAATTCTTGTGATTGAAAAAAAAACTTGTTTCACTAAAGCGCCTAGCATCCAGGGCGCTTTATGGCCTCGCGATCCTAGCCATCGAAAATGAAACTGCCTATGAGACGAACTTCGATGAGGTATTCCTTTAGGTGTCTTATGAAAAACTGCTCATGTTATAGCTCAACAAGTTATCGATCTATCCGGCTGAAATTTTGGCAGGTTTCTCACTATAAAATTATTATAAGGATATACTTAAAGTTTCAAGGATATCGCGTAAATAAATTATCTTTTTGAGGTAAAAACTGTCGAGAACGTGCTCAAAAACATAAAAATTTTATTACAAAGCCTCCTTAATGTTTAATTGTATAGTTTTCAATATTTGTATAGGTATATCCTTCCAATAATGTTATAGTGAGAAACCTCCCAAAATTTCAGCCAAATCGATCAATAACTTGCTGAGCTACAACATGAGCAGTTTTTCAAAAGACGCGTAACGGAATACCTTATAAATCCGCAATTTTGTTTTGTTTAAAAAAGAAAAAAATAACACTTGAAAGTTGCAATAAGATAATGTCGACATTTTTAAATGATGCGATTATTTTATCACCTTTAACAAAATTAATTGAAAAAGACTAATTTTCGGGCGTCTAAAGAGATTTCCCCCCTTAATCTCAAATGCTGGCGGGGAGGGGCGCGAATGTTAAGTTTTTTTCACGCTTATCAGCCATACGCATCACCGATCTTTAATAACAGTGATGAAATTCGTATTGCCATCCAACATCAAAATTTATCCATACTGCCAAGCAAGAGCTCCCGACACATATGTAGGAAATTATCCAAGCGGGATGGGACGTCAACGGCTGCTAGAAGTCTCGTCAACAATGCCATTTGTCATTTGTTCGAGGAAGTGCGATATGAGCTGAATGCCATAGAAATCGACCGCAGTAAGAATGTCGGTATGACGAGTATGATCAAAGTATATTCATCGCTCAATCCGGCCAAGAGCACTATGCTTGTAAAGACGAGATGGCTCGATGTCGAAGAGACGAAACTAGCTTTGCCTGTGCAGGCCGTTAAGCGTTAAGGCCATACATCACGAGCACCGACCGCTTCGAAATTTTGAACCACAGTTTCGACCAAATGATACAATCAATTGCGATGGAATTTATTGTGGACATGGAAGGAGCAAATAAAAGAAGCTCTAGCCAGCATATCTCTTAATAAGGCACAAAAAGGAATCGCGGGAAACGAAGCAGAGAGCTTTTAGACAAAATGAATACCCTCGAAACCTCTCTATTTGTCATCCTTTGGGATGACGTTTGGGGGCCATGGAACGCTACAAACAAAATATTCCAAGAACCAAAAAATGATTGTGAAATCTGCAGTATCTACATGCATTGGAATCATTAAATCTAAAATAAATGAGTTTGATAAATACGAAGATGCATTTCCAATAATATCGAATACTGATCAGTACATACACACACGCATCAGAACAAAAAATGTGAGGCTGAATCCACTGAATTATATTGGGGGTAGAAGTAAGTTTTAAAGGATTTTTCGTTAAAATGGGGGCTTTATTGTGCATAAATGGCAACGAATTGATTACTTAAAATATTGTCCATCAATAGCCACTACTTTTCCCATTTTTCTAGCAGAATACGAATTTTGAAAGATCGACTGGCTTTCAGAGGCAATCCAAGGAGAGATGATTTTTTGTGCATTCGTCGTGCATATGGAAGTGCTGCGCAGACAGGCCATGAGTCATTGATCGAAAAAAGGGGTAGTCGGAAGGAGCAATGTATGGAGAATACGGCGGGTGGGGTAGGATATCCCATTTGAGTCTTTCCAAATCGTTTTTGACTGGTACTGCAACATGTGGTCGAGCACTGTCGTGCCGCAAAATCACTTTGTCGTGTTTCTGCTCATATTCCAGGCGTTTGTCCTGCAATGCTCGGCTCAAACGCATCAATTGTAGTCGGTTGCGATTTCCCGTGATGGGTCCATTCGGTTTTAGCAGCTCATAATATATTACACCTAGCTGATCCCACCGAACACAGAGCATGGGCTTTGATCCACGAATAATCGGCTTCGCCGTTGATGTCGGTGCATGGTCGGGCTTACCCCACGATTTCTTACGTTTCGGATTATCGCAACGAATCCACTTTTCATCACCAGTTACGATTCGATACAAAAACCCCTTCCGTTTTTGCCTTCGGAGAAGTTGTTCGAAGGTGCAAAATCTCCTTTCCACATACATTAGCTTTGATTTGTATGACACTGAATTTCCTTGCTTTTTGGTCATTTTCATGGCGTAATGAAATTGCTTGTTGAGTCGCTCCCAACACTTCAGCAAGTTCTTCTTGCGTTTGACACGAGTCTTTATTTAATAATGCCTCCATACTGTATCTTCAAACGTTCGTGGCCTTCCTTCACGTTCCTTATCGTCCGTGTCGAAATCACCACTTTTGAACCGTCTAAACCAGTACTCCCAAGTTAAGATTGACAAAGCATGTTCCCCATAAGCCTCACACAGCAATCGATGACCTTCGGCTGCTTTTTTCAAATGGAAGCAGTAAAGTAAAGCTTCCCGCAAGTTGCATTTCGTTGGCCCAAAGGTCGACAATTTAGAGAAAAAAATCCATCTTGTTTACGCTTCGACAAAATAAGACGTACTCAAAACTAAAGCCTAATGATGACGCTTTAACATGAAGGTAGTAAGGTTAGGGGGCGTACACAAATTACGTAACCTCATTTTATGGATAAGGTTTCGAAACCTCACCCCCCTCCGATCGAGCTGAAATGTTTCACAGACCTTCCTTTTAATATTTTAAGACCATTCCCAAAGGGATTTTTTGCGACTAGCTATAGTTTTCGAGATATTGAATTTTAAAGTTATTTACTTTAACGCGTGCCGACTATATCTATATCTGCTACGTCTCCGTTCTGGTTAGACCTATATATATTATCGCGCTCTCCGTTTTGTGCGTTTTTCCGCCTAGTCTTCGCGGTAGCGTTCCTCCCTTCCGCCAGCCCATGTTGCCATCGTTTTTCGAAGTCGGTGTTACGCAAAATTTTTTTTGGATTTTTTATGAAGGATGCATTGATGTGCAGAGAATGCGTTTATGGGATGTATGATGGGGGCAATCTCAGGTGGGCACTGGGCACCTCGGGTGTGCGTGTGGGATCGTGGGTGCGTGGAATACTGGTGTGGGCGCGGCGCACCTCGGGTGTGCGCGCGGAATGGTGGAGTGGGTGGAGCACTCGTGTGCGCACAAAGCACCTCGGACGTGCGTATGGAATAGTGGCGTGCTTGGAACACTGGGGTGGGCGCAGGGCACCTCGGATATGCGTATGGAATAGTGGGGTGCGTGCAACATTGGTGTGGGCGCAGGGCACCTCAGATGTGCGTGGAAAATAGTAGGGTGCGTGGAACACTGGTGTGGGCGCAGGGCACCTCGGATATGCGTGTGGAATAGCGGGGTGCGTGGAACACTGGTTTGGGCACAGGGCACCTCGGATGTGCGTGTGGAATAGTGGGATGCGTGGAACACTGGTGTGGGCGTAGGGCACCTCGGATGTGCGTGTGGAATAGTGGAGTGCGTGGAACATTGGCGTGCGAGCAGGGCCCCTTGGTGTGCTTTGCGCAAAGCCGCGTTGCTGGTATCAACCCTACGTCCCAAAGCCATCGAGAGTCCTAACATGCTCACTTAAAATAGACAACTGATTGTACGTTACACACATCGCATCGTGAAGAACGAAAGACGAACCAAAACCGAAGGCGGTACAAAAAAGTGCGCGCTGGGTCGAGAAGCGAACCTCCTAGCAAGTTTTCGAGCCGGCCTCATAACAAAGCGGGGGGCGCGATAACATATATAGGTATAGCCAGAACTGAGACGTAGCCGATATAGATGTAGTCGGCGCGCGGTAAAATAATTAGCTTCAACATTCAATATCTGGAAAACCATTACGCGTCACCAAAAATTCCTTTAGGGTTTGTCCTAAAATATTAAAAGAGTGGTCTCTGCAAAATGTCAGCTCGATGGGGGGGGGGGTGTCGGAAACCCACCTTATTTTATTAAGTATATATTTATCTAGTTTTATACCAATTTTTGTGAAAAAATCTTAAAAATCAACCGAGAAATATGCCCTGATTTGACGACGAAAAAAAAATTCTCTTCATTGTCCCATCGATATCTTTATGAAAGGTTACCTGTAAATAAAAAGTCGCTGTTTTTTTATTTTGGTTTTTTTTTCTAGGCCCTTTTTTGTATTCAAGCAGTGTAAAAAATAGTAATCGTACAAATTTAAAAAATCGGCTACGTACAACTTTAGTCATGGCGATTACAAAAATGTCAGCAAAACAAAATTGAAAATCCATTGACAAGTTTTTGAGTATTCGCTGGGACAAGGTCGCAAAAACTAGTTTCAAGAAAAACACGTTCAAAGTCTTCGTTCCGTTTTTGTGGATATAAAGTTAGGTTTTTTTAGAATGTTGATACTTACATAAAAGTACGTAGTCCCGGGTGATATGACGGTTCTTCATCTTCATTATATTTCACAAAATAATAAGAGTTTGCACTTCATCTATTGTGAACGATGCCACACCTGTTGGAATTGAGGGCACTGACCGGTCGCGCTACCTGTTCTCAATAAAGTGACTGTAATTGTAAATCGACTAAAACTTACTTGTATCCCTAATATGATAAGCACGCATATTCTTGCAAATGATCATGATGATTAAAATGCTCAAAATGGTAAATAGAATTACAACAGATGTATTAGTTTCATCCAAATTAATTATAAATATATTTTATAGGGTAAAAAGTAAAGCAGTTTCACACAGTTCTTAAAATCAGGCTCCTCTTTTCAGGAAACGTCAATGTTTTGGCCGGGTGTACATTACGTGAAAGTATACTTGCTTGCAATATATCCCGGCCAGAACATTGTAACTTCCAAACATAGAGGGTAAGCAGTAAATAACGATTTTGTGATCTATTCGATCTGTTGGGTGAGAGGGCCCGGTCAGGTGAAACAGATAAGGCAAGGCTAGTGAGGGCCTGACACAATGTTGAGACTGCCCGGTCTTATTTCTGCACGGGTTATTGACTAAAGATGACATATAATGTGTGCCTTTAATAAATTCGGTTGTTCCAGCATTTGTCAAAGTATCCCAACTAGAAATATTGCTGCGGGGCAGACCAGGGATAGATCCGGCATACAGTATTCCCTACCACGGCAAGGTACAGGCCGCCGGATCAGGACTTTATGGGGCGTAAAGCGCTTTTTTACATCCGGCCATGACGTGGGTGCCGGATACGTAAATGATCAGTATACCTTTTCAGGCCATGGTAGGGTTGCCGTATCTATGTCTGAATTGAAAAATAAAAAATCAAAAAATTATGAAGGACAAAAACTTCTGGTAATATTTCTTGTTTACATATACTTTATTCATGTTCCTGTCTATATGATAATTGGATTGAAACGTATCCTGCCTCGTTAGAGTCTTTACCTACCCTCGGGATCGAACCAACGTCTTCTCATTCTAGAACTGAGCACGTATTCAGCCATTCTACCACTTGTATACACCTTCCTTTTTTCTTTACCTTTATCATTCTAATTTTTTTCTAAAGAATGTCAATAAGTTTCAATTCTCACGTTGAAGGTTGCATCGTTGCAATGCGACAATAATTATCTTTTTACAAGATTTTTTTGCCTATTTAGGCTGTGAAAATAACTCACATGTTTTTACATATTCTCATTAGAGTTTTCGGACCGTAATTGCCAAAAAGGCTTCTGATAATGATTTTATAAAAAAATGTTTAAAAAATTGTGCCAATAAACCTTAATTTTAATGATTTGATTGATTGCTTTTTGATGATAAAAATAAACGAATGAAAGGTGATGAAAAAAAACGTTGCATTCTCACGATGCAAACTTAAAATTTATCATCATTTGTTCTTTGTATCTTGATTTGCCAACTACGGGTCCACCGGTCCGGTCGACATGCAGCACAGATCAGGCGTGCCGATACACGGCGTTCGCATAGATGTCATATTACGACGGCATACAGGCTATCGCAGATCGGCCTGTTCAAGGTGCCTTCTCGCGGCCGTACTAAGGTTCCACTCAGTGCAGCCAGATCGCGCGCAAAAGTTACCCCCTCTCTAGTCTCTTACGCGCCCATTACACAATCATAGTAGCGCGTGTCCGTGAGCGGGCGACGCTTGGGCATCTTCGGAAAGAGCCGAGCACGGTCGAATTTTCCCGACCGCGCCTTCGGCAGCTACACCAATACATGGACGCTGAGCACGTTCATGTGCGGCCAAGCCGAAACGAAGGCTTCGAGGGAAAAAGCAATCTGAGCATGACTCGCGCGTGACGTCAGGTGACGTCACGCGCGAGGCTTTTAGATGATTTCAATGCTTATTTAGCTCTTGATTCTCTGCGTTATTAATGTATACAAAAAAATGTATCGCGCACTCTGATCGCTTATCTTTTTAGTTTATACGTTAATTTAAATATAATAATAAGTCTAAATTATAACTTATTTATCTTATATGAAATTGTTTACGCTTTACTCACACCCGTCATTATGCCAAATAAATTATAATTCATAAAAGTAAGCGGAAATATATTTATATTCGTATTATTATAGTAATTCTCATACTTTCATCAAGCGATAAAGCATTATCCCCAAAAAACAAGCCAATCATCCATCCGGTCGCGAATTGTAAGTACCAGAAAGTGCACATATTCTACAAGCGATGAGATGGTCCCGTTGGTAGCGTTCCTGGCTTCGGTCCGCAGGGGCCCGTGATTTCTCTTTTTTCTCCAAATTTTTCATAATTTCTCATATTTTAGTCATATTTGAGATTTTTGGAGAAAAATGATTCAAAACAGATTCAAGTTCTGGTCTATTTCCCAAATACGCATTTTTTTCACTGAAAATTCATGATTTATCATTTTTTTCCCGGAAATTTCTCTTTTTCTTATGACCTGAGTGAACGGCTGCGGAGATATTCGGAGAGAAGTTAAAGATGAAAAGAAATGAGATTTTCGTGCAAAAAACTGATTATTTTTTTTCCGGAAATGTTCCGTTTTCCTATTACCTGAGTGAACGGCTGCGAAGATATTCGGAGAAAATTTAAAGATGAAAAAAAAATGAGATTTTCGTAAAAAAACTTCTTATTTTTTTCCGGAACTTTTTCTTTTCCCTATTGAGTGAAAGGCTGCGGAGATATTCGGAGAAAAGTTATAGATGAAAAAAAATGAGATTTTCGTAAAAAAAACTTATTACATTTTTTTATCCCTCATAATTCTGAGAAATAATGAATTTCCGAAATTTTTGCAAACATTATTTTCCTTAAGGGGTAACACCACTGTAACGGCCTGCCACGAAGCGTTTTAGACAAATAATCCTTGTGGTAATTATTAAGCATATATTGACGTATAATGCAAAAAAAATGTACAGGAAAATATTACAAAATGGCGACACTGCAGCAAATTCTTCCGAGGCATGTTGAACTTAAGCTGCTCTACGGAACGTAGTATGACTTATGCCAATTTTAATCTGGACAAAATAATTTTTTTTTATGAAATCTAGATGAGTGTAGCTAGTGAACCACGTAGGGGATTTTAGAAATATTGATTTTTGAGTAATTGCCGAGTATTTGACTAAAAATGTTTATTTAGACTTAATAAAACAAAATTCTTTTTTTTAGATTAAAATTGGCACAGTTATACTGCGTGCCGCAGAGGTTCGACATGCTTCGGAAGAATTGCTGCAGTGTCGCCATTTTGTAATATTTTCGGATAAAAATTTCTAGCAATATACCTAAGTATACGCTCAATAAATACCGCAAGTATTACTTATTTATCACATTTTCTTCCGCCAAAAAAAATATTAAAAAATACGCTTCCTGTAAGGCCATTACAGTGGTGTTACCCCTTACAGTCTTCATATAATTTCCGAGATTTTCCTGTCATCGTAATTAAAATGATGAAATATTCGAAGAAATTCGGAGAAACTCGGATGTTTGCGTAAAAATAATTGTCCGCAAAACTCCGAATTCTTCATATTTGTTCCAATTCATAGAAAAGTTCCGAAATATTTTTCGGAAAAAATCGGAGTTTTTCGGAAAAAAATTGCACTAGGGGCGCGGGATCATTTCCCGCGCTCAGTGCTTTTTTTAAAATTATTATTGGTATTAATTCTTATTCGATTAGTTATTTTTATTAGTTGTCATCATTATTTTAATTAGTTATCTTTTAGTGTCGAAAAATTTATCGCGCACTCTGACCGCTTATTTGATTAGTTTGTACGTTAATTTAAATATAATAATAAATCTAAATTACGACTTATTTATCTTCTAAAAAATTGTTTGCGCTTTACTCACACCCGTCCCTATGCCAAATACATTGTAATTCATAAAAGTAAGCGGAAATTTATTTGTATTCGTATTATTATATTCATTCTCATATACACGGAAAAAAAGAAATAGTACAAAATACAGAGGCTACACAGTTCGCATTGGACTCGAGCGATTGCACAGCGATATTACCTGAAACACAGTGCTCAAAGTAAATTATTGCAGTTCCTATACTGTCCTCTTTGGACTCGAACCGCTCTACTGTATCTTTCACTAGAACACTCAGTCCAAAATACAGTGTAGTCAAAAGTAAATTCTGACAGTTCAACACAGTAATATAAATTCAACAAAACTTGTAATTTGACAGTTAGTTAATCTGTATTATGTACAATGAATGCGCCAGTTATATCGACAGAGTTTATATAGGTGTTTTAACAGTGAAGTCCTCTGTTCTAGAAACTGGTTAGCAACAGATATAGTTTCAGTTTTGAACCGTTGCTTTTTACAGTATGAACACGGGAAACGTTCTTGTTTTAATACTGTAATTCAAACTTGATGAACCCCGTAATTTAATAGTGCCACGAATCGTATACTATACAAAATTAGGGGTAAAAATAACATTAAATGGCGTTCAAAGAACTGCCAGTTCTTTGTGTCCTGGTCGTGCCACGCTCGAGACAAGTCCTAACCAGTGAATGCCGTTCACAACGTCACACTATAAATTTGATTATAAAAATAAAATAAAAAAAATCGGTGAAACCTTTGCTTACAACGTGTGTGTGTGTGTGTGTGTGTGTGTGTGTGTGTGTGTGTGTGTGTGTGTGTGTGTGTGTGTGTGTGTGCGCGCGCGCGCGTGTGTGCGCGTGTGTGCGTGTTTTTTTTTTTTTTTTTTTTTTTAAGAGGTTTAGCGGGAAAATGCCTCCGCACCGTAGCAAATAATTGCCGTGTGTCGGGCTTGCACCGACTAAAAACCCCCATTCCTCTGTGGCCTTACAAATTCTCCCGCGGGACGACCGCTAGGTATTACATCGCGGGAGAGGCCTTAGCCGTAGCTCTTCCTGCAGTGTTGTCAGACGACCTTACATCCCCCGTTCCACTCTAGATGTTATGAGTGGTTTAGGGGTTCGTGTCGCTGATTTAATCTATGACTGCCTGGTTTTCCGGCGTCGTCTTCTTCCTCGCACGTTCTGCACGTCGCAACTCCTTCATCACTGCGGCAGCATAAGCCGATACCGCTGTCCATGCGTCTGCTGACTTCAGCATCAACTCAACCAGGTTGTCCGGGGTGATGCGTGTCTCCAGCTGATCCTCGACTATCGCGCGGGAGGCACTAAAACGTGGGCATTGGAACAATGCATGTTCAGCGTTCTCCTCGACTGCTACACATGCTGGGCAGTCCGGGGAATCTTCATAATTAAACTTATAGAGATAAGCCCGAAAACAGCCGTGTCCTGAGATCACTTGGGTGAGATAATAATTGAGCTCCCCGTGTAGACGGTTCACCCATATCTCCACCTTCGGGATTAGTCGATGTGTCCACCTTCCCTTGGAAGAAGCATCCCACATCGTCTGCCACTGGTTGAGACTGGTTGCTCTCGCTTCTGTCCTTGCATACCTGGGGTTTCTAGCTCCCTTCTGCTGGTACATCGATCTACGCTCCTCGGCAAGCACCTCAATGGGCAGCATTCCCGCGATAACGTTGATAGCGTCCTCGGAGACAGTGCGAAACGCACAGGCTACCCTCAAGGCGCTGACGCGATACGTTGCTGCAGCCTTCCTGCGGTACTCCTGGATTTTCAGTGCATCAGCCCATATGGGTATGCCATAGGTGAGCACTAAGGTCGTCACTGATGACAGCAGTTTCCTCCTCTTCTGTCTGGGGCCACCAACATTAGGCATGAGTCGCGCCAGTGTGGTAGCCACCCCAGCGGCCTTTCTGCTGATCTGCTCGGTTTGCTCTTTGAAGTTCAGCCTCGCGTCGAGAATCACACCCAGGTACCGAATGAACGGTTGGGATGTGATTTCGGAGTTTCCAACCCTGAGCGTCACCGTTTCCATCACCTTCCTGCTGGATACGAGGAGTACTTCTGTTTTATGGGCTGCAAGATGCAGTCCAACAGAAGACATCCATTCCTTTATCTTGGCGAAAGCTTCGCCGAAGAGTGCGGTGATTTGCTCCAGGAATTTGGCGATGACAATCAGCGCCGCGTCATCTGCGAACGCTACGATGGACACTCCTTTCGGCAATTTTAATAGCAGCAGATCATTGTACATGATGATCCACAGAAGCGGTCCAAGTACAGAGCCCTGAGGAACTCCTCCAGTCACCCTATACGTCTTTGGTCCATCCTCTGTGTCGTACATGAGCCACCTATTGCATAGGTAACTCGCCACTATTCTCCGTAGGTACCATGGTACACCTAATGTTTTTAGGGCATCCATGATACACTTCCATATCGCCGAGTTGAAAGCGTTTTGGACGTCGAGAGCGACAACTGCGCAGTACTTCTTGGACCCTCTTGCCCATCGTTTCCCCGCAGTCGACTCCTGCGCCTGCTTCACCACTGTGTTAATGGCATCCAGAGTAGAGCGCTCCTTTCTGAAGCCAAACTGGCCTTCCGCCAGTAGAGGGTCCACGACTTTCTCAATCCTGTTATGGATGATGCGCTCGAAGATCTTTCCGGCGGTATCCAGCATACAGAGTGGACGATAGGATGAAGGTTCGTCCGGTGGTTTCTTCCCTTTCGGGAGGAGCACTAGCTTCTGCCACTTCCACTTGTCCGGAAAGATTCCTTCCTTGAGACACGCATTGTATATGCCCAGGAATATTGCCGGTGCCAACTTGATCGCTGCCTTGAGTGCGATGTTGGGTATCCCATCCATGCCGGGGGCTTTATTGTTGCCCACCCTGGCAATCGCCGTAAGAAGCTCTTCTTCAGTAATGGCTGGGATGACCTCATCGACGTCCTCTTCGAGTTGGTAGTCCTCCTCGGGTTGCTCAGGGAACAGATGTGAAACAATCTTTTCCAGCAGGGCTGCGTCCACAGGCGATGGCATTGGCTGCCTTTTCAGCCGAGTCATTACTACTTTGTAGGGCCTGCCCCAGGGAGCATCTTCCACCTCGCTGAGCAGTTCGCCCCAGCTTTCAGCTTTACTCTGCTTGATTGCCTTTTTAAGCTTCAAGCGCGCCTTCCTGTGCTGTTCTTCCAAATCGGGGAACGAGCGTTTGCCTCGAGCTCGTTGCGCTAGGCGGCGAGTTCGATGACACTCCCTTCGGAGGCCGGCAATTTGTTCGCTCCACCAGTGTACCGCCGGTCGGAAGTCGACATTACGTTTCCGTGGCATTGTGGCATCGCATGCTTCGGTGACCCTCTGCATGACCACCTCGACCTTCTCGGTTGCACTTTCCGCTGCGAGGGGGCTGGTGTCAAAAGTTTCACGAAACAAGTCCGCGTCAAACATTTTCGCTTTCCAGCCCTTCCCGTTTGTCTTCGGTGCCTTCGCTGTTCCGCTGAAGTCACCGCGAATCTCCCAGAGAATCGCTTGATGATCACTGTGAGTGTAGATATCACTGACTACCCAGTGGCACTGGTTTCCTCTTGCCAGGCTACTACTCACAAAAGTGAGGTCCACTATAGAGGAGGCTTCACCTTTAACAAAAGTGGGCTTTGTACCTGCATTAAGTAGTACTACATCCAATAAGGACATAGCCTCAAGCAGAGCTTGGCCCTTCCTGTTCGTCACTTTACTACCCCATTCCACAGCCCACGCGTTGTAATCTCCGGCTATGGCTACCGGGAAGCGCTGTTTAGCGTCTGCGACTAAGTTGTCGAGAAAATTCTCAAACTCATAAGTCGTCAGACTAGGCGGTGCGTAACAACTGTAGAAATGAACTCCTTTGGCTTTTATTCTCACAAAACCAGTTTCCATCCGACTCGCAAGATCCTGAAATGGAAGCTTTCCGCAGGACCAAATTGCGGCCTTCCCACTTGCGTCAGATTCCCAAGGTTGCGTGTCTAGATGTCTATATGGCTCCGAGAGTATCGCCAAGTCAGGCTTCAGCTCGCGCACAGTCTGCATGAGCAGGTCCTGTGCTGCTTCACAATGGTTGAGGTTCAGCTGGAGTACTCTCATTTGCATCGTTTTTGGAGTGCCTGGAGAGCCTGGAGAGCCCACGTATACGCTGGACACCGGCTGCTACCTGCGATGTGGGCTGTGGGTGCCCCATCTCCCGCTTCTGCACATATGACACACTTTGCGCTTGCTGTGCATTCGGCAACTTTGTGGCCGGTGTTACCGCACTTGATGCAGTCTTTAGCCCGGTCAACGTTGCTCTTGCAGTTCCGTGATAAGTGTCCAAATTTCCAGCACTTGAAACACTTTAGTGGTCTCACCACCTCTCGGATTCTGCAATTACACCAGCCGACTCGGATGATTCCTGTATCCAGAAGTTTCCGGGCAGCAGGCACCATGAGTCGTATTACCGCGGTCTGAGTTCTGCCATATGCTTTACGCAGAGACTTAAGAGAGTATTCCGTGACGGAATAGTCCGGTTCCAAGACTCTCTGCAGGGCCGCCGATATCTCCTCCTTCGTCGCGTCCTCTTCCAGGTCCTTGATCTCCAGATCAACTTGCTGGACTTTACTCTGGACCGTTGCTGATTCACCAAGAACACCTTCGAATTGGTTTCGCAATTCCGGTGCTTTGGCTGAGTTCTCCTTATTCAGAACGATCAGCAGATCTCCCGCGTTCGTTCTGCGTACCTTTTGGACGCATTCACCTGCATCCTTGAGCGCCGGATCCTTCTTTATACGACTCAAGATCTCCGCATAGCTCAAGTCACCCTTTTTGTGGATGACGAGAGCGTTGGGCAGAGTCGGCCGTTCGCGAGGTTTCTGAGCCTTCTTCTGAGGCTGCTTCTCGGATATCTTGTGCGATCTTTTCTTCTTTCGCACAGTCTGCCACTTCTGCTCTGATATCTCGCCCTTATCCTCGGATTGACCAGCCAATGGCTCCACCAGCTGCTTCTCCTTCGGCTCCTTTCCGTTGGTCGACGTCGGTGTAACCCGCTTTTTCCTCTTCGCCTTGTTTACTTGCGTCGAGGTACCGCCTACGTCCATGCCTTCATCGTTCCTCTCCTTGTTAGGGAGAGTCGATTTCGCTTGGCTTATGGTCGGCGTGGTTTGCGTTCCTCCAGTCAACGTTGCCGCCTGTGGCTTTGCGCTCCACGTTACGAGGTCCTCTATACCTTTCCAAGTACTGGTAAGCATAGGAACCCACCGCTGGATCTCCTTGTGGAGGTTTTTCTTCTGCTGGATAAAAGAGGCTAGGCTCTCCAGCGTCTTTCCGTGCCTCTCCACCAACTTCAAAATCTCCTTTCGGTTTCCACCTGTCTCTTCCTTTTCTTCACTTGAAACATTATGCGCCATGGAGGCCAAGTGGCCCACCTCCGTGGTACTGCGGTTGTTCGATGACGACGCCCGGGAGCCCGCTTGGTCACTCCCTGAAGGCGCCGGTACTGGGGTTCCGTGCCCCTGCACCCTAATCGGTATATCCTTTATTGGACTGCCCATAATCATTTGGTATCGAGGTTTGTTCCCCGTGTCTGTTGGTCCACGGGACGTATTTTAATTGCCTCCTGCCCTGTATATCTATATAGACATTTCAATATCCATATCTATATCCAGATAGATATCTCTATATGTATATCTATATCTATATAGATATTTGTACATCTATGTCTATATTTATATACGAGGGCTTCCCCCTATCCGCCGCCTGGGGACGCGCCACGTAGGGGTTTCAGACTCCCCATGTGGAATGTGTGTGTGCGTGTGTGAGTGCGTGCGTGCGTGCGTGCGTGCGTGCGTGCGTGTGCGTGCGTGTGCGTGCGTGCATGCGTGTGTGTGTGTATGTGCGTATCGAGAATATAATGAAGCGAATGAGACACACAAAGAAAAGTTTATCGATAAAAGAAGTTGTGTGAATGTGTGCGTGTGTGAGTGTGTGTGTGTGTGTGTGTGCGTGCGTGCGTGCGTGCGTGCGTGCGTGCGTGCGTGCGTGCGTGCGTGTGCGTGCGTGTGCGTGCGTGCATGCGTGTGTGTGTGTATGTGCGTATCGAGAATATAATGAAGCGAATGAGACACACAAAGAAAAGTTTATCGATAAAAGAAGTTTCAAAAAAATGTGTAGAAAATATTAAAAAATCAGTCACATACACAAGAACGTACCTTTTTGTAAATAATTCTCTCTTTTTTGTAATTTCTTGAATTATGTCGCAAGAATTTCAACGTTCGCATCCTATCGACCACGCACTACTTAACTGGCAATCCTTTGTGTCCTGGCCACGTGCCTCACCCCACGCGCGAGACCAGTCCTAATTAGACAAGAACGTACCTTTTTTAAATTCTCTCTTTCTTAATAATTTCTTGAATTCTGTCGCACAAATTTCGATGTCCGCGTCCCATCAACCACGCACTACTAACTGGCAATCCTTTGTGTCCTGGCCTCGTGCCTCACATTGTGCCTCATGTGCGTACAGTATAAAAATCAGTGATCGCATTTCAATTTTACAGTTGAATATTTTTACTGAAATCACTGATATATTCACAATATAAAACTGCAAATAAACCAGTGTAACTGTAAAAATCTCAGAGTGCACAGATAACGTCACAAACTGTCGAAAAAAGAGTAAAACTACCGTGCCACACTGTGAAATTTAATGAATCACTCTGTACTCAATACAGTGTACACTGTAACCCTTGCACTTTACGTACAGTATAAAAATCAGTGACCTCATTTCATTTTTACTGTTGAATATTTTTACTGAAATCACTGATTTATTCACAATACCAAACTGTAAATACATCAGTGTAACTGTAAAAATTTCAGGGTGCACAGATTACGTCACGAACTGTCGAAAGAAGAGTAAAACTACCGTGCAACACTGTACAATTTAATGAATCACTCTGTACTCAATACAGTGTACACTGTAACCCTTGCAGTTTGCGTACAGTATAAAAATCAGTGATCTCATGTAGATGTTACAGTTGAATATTTTTACTGAAAACACTCATGTATTCACAATACCGAACTGTAAATAAGCCAGTGTAACTGTAAAAATCTCAGTGTGTGCAGGAAAATTCGTCATTTTTGTAGGACAGGATTTACATTACTCTGTTTTACTGTAAAATGAAATATGGCACCCTGTTTTTCATGCGGTTTATACTGTGATTTTCGCTGTTTCTTTTTTTCCGTGTACTTTCATTAAGCGATAAAGCATTATCATAATGCTTTATCGCTTGATGAAAGTATATGAGCGGAAAAATATTTATATTCGTATTATTATATTCATTCAATAACTAATCAAATAAGAATTAATAGTAATAATAATTTTTAAAAAAGCACTCAGCACGGGGAACGATCCCGCGCCCCTGCGGACCGAAGCCACGAACGCTATCAACTGCTTGTAGAATATGTGCACTTTCTGGTACTTACGATTCGTGGCCGGATACATTATGATAATGCTTTATCGCTTGATAAAAGTATATGAGAATGAATATAATAATACGAATATATTTCCGCTTACTTTTATGAATTACAATTTATTTGGCATAGGGACGGGTGTGAGTAAAGCGCAAAAAAATGTTTCAGAAGTAGAATAAGTTGTAATTTAGATTTATCATTATATTTAAATTTACATATAAACTAATAAAATAAGCGATCAGAGTGCGCGATAAATTTTTCGACACTAAAAGATAACTAATAAAAATAATAATGATAACTAATAAAAATAACTAATCAAATAAGAATTTATAGTAATAATAATTTTTAAAAAAGCACTAAGCGCGGAGAACGATCCCGCGACTCTAGTGCAAATTTTTTTCCGAAAAACTCCGATTTTTTCCGGAAAATTTTTCCGAATTTTTCTATGAATAGGCACAAATATGAAGAATTCGGAGTTTTGCGGACAATTATTTTTACGCAAACATCCGAGTTTCTCCGAATTTTTCCGAATATTTCATCATTTTAATTACAATCACGGGAAAATCTCTGAAATTATATGAAGACTTTAAGGAGTGACACCACTGTAACGGCCTTACAGGAAGCGTATTTTTTTATATGTTTTTTGGCGGAAGAAAATGTGATAAATAAATAATACTTGCGGTATTTATTGAGCATATATTTAAGTATATTGCTATAAATTTTTCATCCGAAAATATTACAAAATGGCAACACTGCACCAATTCTTCCGAAGCCTGTCGAACCTCTGCGGCACGCAGTATAACTGTGTCAATTTTAATCTAAAAAAAAGAATTTTGTTTTATTAAGTCTACATGAGTGTAGCTACTGAACCATGTAGGCGATTTTCGATAAGTTATTTAAAACAATATTTATTAACAAATAACTGTCTTAAAAACCAATTGAACATTTTTAGTCAAATACCCGGCAATTACTCAAAAATCAATATTTCTAAAATCTCCTACGTGGTTCACTAGCCACACTCATCTAGATATAATTTTTAAAAAATTATTTTATCCAGGATAAAATTGGCACTGCGTGCCGCAGAGCACCTTAAGTTCAACATGCCTCGGAAGAATTTGCTGCAGTGTTGCCATTTTGTAATATTTTCCCATAAATTTTTTTTGCAATATACTTCAATATATGCTGAATAATTACCCCAAGTATTATTTGTCTAAAACGATTCGTGGCAGGCCGTTACAGTGGTGTGACCCCTTAAGGAAAATAATGTTTGCAAAAATTTCGGAAATTCATTATTTCTCAGAATTATGAGGGTTAAAAAAATGTAATAAGTTTTTTTTACGAAAATCTCATTTTTTTTTCACCTATAACTTTTCTCCGAATATCTTCGCAGCCGTTTACTCAGGTAATAAGAAAAAGGAAAAATTCCAGAAAAAAATAATAATAGTAGTCAGTTTTTTTACGAAAATCTCATTTCTTTTCATCTTTAAGTTTTCTCCGAATATCTCCGCAGCCGTTCACTCAGGTCATAGGAAAATGAGAAATTTCCGGGAAAAAAATGAGAAATCATGAATTTTCAGTGAAAAAAAATGTGTTTTTGGGAAATAGACCAGAACTTGAATCTGTTTTAAATCATTTTTTCTCCAAAAATCTCAAATATAACTAAAATATGAGAAATTATGAAAAATTTGGAGAAAAATTTGCCTACTACGGGCCCCTGCGGACCGAAGCCAGGAACGCTACCAACTGTGCACTTTCTGGTATAACGCTTTCTGGAATATGTGCACTTTCTGGTACTTACTTTTAATTCTTCTGGGCTTCTGGGCTTACTTTTATAAATTATAATTTATTTGGCATACCCATGCAGAAATTTTTTGGGGACTCCCCAGATCCTACCAGATCCCTATGGGGATTTGATAGGGACGCCCCAAGTAAGGAGTCCACACTGGAATCCAAATAGATTTGTTGGGGATTCCCCAGATTCTACCAGATCCTTATGGGGATTTGATAGGGACGGCCCAGGTAGGGAGTCCACATTGGAATCCAAATGTATTTGTTAGGGACTCCCCAGGTTCTACCAGATCCTTATGGGGATTTGATATGGACACCCCAGGTAGGGAGACCACATTGGAATCCAAATGGATCCTGGGCTGTTTCCAGATTAACGTGGTTTGAGAATTTTTTACTTGAAATTATATGAAATGTGATTTCGCGACGCTCTGTAAAAAATTATTCTTTGATGGTCCCGTGCACAGATTTGCTTGGGAGTTTCAAGATGCACCAACGTGTTTCTAGGAATTTGTTAGGGACACCGCACGTTAGGATTTCTTACCGGGATCTGATGTGGGAATGCTAAGGAATTCCCAAAAAAAAAATTTAAAAGGGCACAATGTAGGGAGGAATTTTGTTGCAATCTTATGGTTGTCAGATGAAGACTGTGGACCTGTGGACTTAAGATTTAGTTCATTAAGAAGTTAGGTAAGTTCATTAAGAAATGAACAAGAAAGAATGTTTATTCGATAACAAAGAAGAGTTTTCAGACTACGAAATTCCCGAGGATGTCTCTCGAAATGCCGCGACTGCGTACTGCCCGCTCGCGCTCTATATACTCTCGCGCCTGCGCGGCAGTAGCGTGCACGGCAATGGTCGGAAGCGCGGCGCGCAACATTTAAAAAAACCATGTCTTAAAATAATGAATACTACAATATGATATTCTTTAGTAACTGCTTTACTTTAGTGCTTACCCATATTGTATATTTATAGTTTGTTATGGGCTAGTATTTTTTATACGAATAAAAAAACTTGTTATAAATTTTAATATGCACACTTTTTGAATTTTTAATACTTGTGCGCATAAAAATTTGTTTTGGACGTGACGGCAATCGGGTTACGATTGCGTCTGCGGTTTATCGCTGTGGGTGTGGAGTTTTGTTAGAGCGGCTTAAATGAGGTTTTAAAACAAAATTAAATGTAAGTATGAAATCATATTTTTATAAACATGATATACCTATTACACATTCGCTTAAGTTTGTAGCCCGTAACAGCAATTTCCACCCGACCCGATGGATTTTTCATCGGGATCCAATAGGGATTCCCCATCGGGATCTAACAGGGATTCCTTGTCGGGAGCCAATAGGAATTCCCTATCGGGATCCAATAAGGATTCAGAAAATCGCTTCCGACAAAAGAAAGACGTCGGGCGATAGAACATAAGCGGCGCAGGGTACATATATATTCGTGTCGTCGTTGAAAAGCGCGCGACGATCGAGTTACTGCGCAATCGCGATCGTAAAATTTATTTACTCCAAACACGCGTCGTATAAAAATAAGTCGAATTTGATTTAAAAAACCGTGCGCGACCTGCTCAACCTCAAGCGCAACCATAACCTGATTGCCGTTACGTCGGAAAGAAAATTCCATGCGCACAAGTATTTTTATTTAATAATAATATAAAATATGTATCAAAAAACGTTGCAGTAAAAAAAGTATTCGTTTTTAAGTATTTACAATATAAAACGTATTCATATTTCATTAAATACAAAAAGTATATGGCATTGAAGTTTGCATCGTTGGAACGCAACGAAAGTTCCTTTTTACCTTTTTTTTCCATATTTTTATTGTCATAGAAGATCTTTGTTATACATTTATATCGTAAATCGCTAAATATTTTTTTAAAAATGGTTAAAGGATTTTTGTAACCAAAATCTGCCAAAAAAAATTAAAATAATTCAAAAGCATTAATGTTTGTTGCATTCCAATGATGCAAGCATCAACCTTATTAAAGTGTTTAAATTTTATATAGTATGAAAAGTATTCAAAGAATATCCCGCCCATAACTGCACAAGTATTTTTGCTTAATAATAGTATAAAAAGTGTATAAAAACTACGTTACAGCATAAAAAGTATTTAAAGTATTTTTAAAAAGTACTCGAAGATATAGTTATAAGATATAAGTATTCGAAGAATACTATACAAAGCACTATAAATATTCAGTATGGGTAAACAATTAAAAAAAAACAAAATAAGTATATTGTGGTATTCGATATGTACTCCTTTATAAACAATAAATTGATCTCTTTAGTGTATTGATGCTTTTATTTTTTGTAGCATTTTGGGCTTACAGAATGCGATATGATCGATCAAGCATCGTATCGGATTCCGTTCAATACTGTGGGGAAGCTTTAAGATTCTTACATTGGATTCTGATGGGAAATCCCTATTGGATCCTAATAGGGAATCCCTATGGAATCCCTATGGAATCCCGATAGGAATCCCTACTGGATCCCGATAGGAATCCCTTTTGGATCCCGATGGGAATCCCTTTTGGATCCCGATGGGGAGTCCCTCTTGGAATCCAATGTACGAGCGTGACGTTTCCTGATAGGGATCCAATGGGGTGTCCCGTTGGATCCCTATCAGGGAGTAGGGAGAAGTAAGGGAATCCTATAGGATTCCAAACACAATTTCTACCTGGGTCCCAAGCAAATCTGTGCACGGGACCATCAAAGAATAATTTTTTACAGAGCGTCGCGAAATCCCATTTTATATAATTTCAAGTAAAAAATTCTCAAACCACGTTAATCTGGAAACAGCCCACGATCCATTTGGATTCCAATATGGTCTCCCTACCTGGGGTGTCCATATCAAATCCCCATAAGGATCTGGTAGAACCTGGGGAGTCCCCAACAAATACATTTGGATTCCAATGTGGACTCCCTACCTGGGCCGTCCCTATCAAATCCCCATAAGGATCTGGTAGAATCTGGGGAATCCCCAACAAATCTATTAGGATTCCAGTGTGGACTCCTTACTTGGGGCGTCCCTATCAAATCCCCATAGGGATCTGGTAGGATCTGGGGAGTCCCCAAAAAATTTCTGCATGGGGACTTTCTACAATCAACAATCAAAATAACAAAAATGAAAACTTTTATTCCTCTACACTAATAAATCTACCATACACAAAAAACATCCATCACCAACTAATTCGTCTTTTTAAATAATATAATATAACACTAGTCACAAACAATAAACACAACATTTTATCGATTACAGGCTCCACCAAAGACAAAATAGATAACAACAAATAATCTAACATAGTTAACAGAATTGATTGTAATGATTGCAATTCTACATATACAGGCCAAACAAAAAGATACCTAAAAACAGAATCAATGAACACAAAAATAGCCTAAAACACACCACCACAACACACACAGCCCTAGCACAGCACACAATAGAACAAAAACACGAATTCCAATTTGATGATGTTAAAATTTTAAGCAATGAAAAATGGCTCAACAAAAGGTTGATCCTAGAAATGATGCAAATTAAAGCGCATCCTGATGCCATAAACTTTAGAACAGACATAAATAAACTAAGCTCGATATATAACTCAATAATATAATCATAATAATAATGTATAACCATAACTATACACATCAATTTCAAAACTCGTGACTCAATTTTAAAGCTCGTTGACACAACACATTAACTTCACAACTCCTGACACGACACATGAATTTTAAAAATTCCCAACATGACACAGATATTTTAAAACCCTTGACACGGCATTGCCAAAAGGATCATTCTCCCTCTCTCCAGAAAAATTAAGTTCACCACTCAGTTTCTCTCGAACTCTCCGAGGCATCACTACTTGACTTGTAGAATAGAGAAAATTTCTAGCTTTCTTCTTTGTGCTTGCGAAGATATAGTTATTTTTATTTCGAAAAATCTAAAATTTCAATTGGCAAATATCAAATTCACACGATATTTCATTAATTAAATTTTTTTTCATAGATCAAACTATAAATTCTCTCAACCGATTGAAACACAGGGTCCGAATCAATTCAATCCTCCGATTCACCTTCATAAGATAGTATTTGACCAACATAAATACTATCCATGCTAATCATCTTCCAAGCATAAACCAAAAAAAAACTGGAAATATCGACAATACTCAGGTTCGTCATTGACATATTTCCTAACCAAAAAATCTATAATAGATAACATTACACTCTCACACACCACTCTTGTCACGCAACAAAAAGAAAAAATTAAGATACTACGAAAAATTGCTCATGCAATATCACTATGATTTAAATTAGTGAAAAAAACTAACACACAATTCACACAAATCATTATAACACATTTATAACTTATTTATAACACAAAGCACAATTATGAAAAATCTTGTAAAGTCTGCCTATAGAATTTGTATCTCATAATTTATAGAACAAATAAAATTTCTGAAGAGGATCCGAACCAAGGATCGAAACGTAACAGAAAAACTTTTTTCCATTACGACCTCGGAAACTCTCATTGGCCGAATCGAAGCCGATTCCTCAACAACACGTATTATAATAATGATAGCCATGGTAAAAGTGTTTGAAACAAAGAGATTTCTTGCACCACGCACGAGTGATAATAGCTGCTTCGCCGCATATATCGCATGCCACTGCATTTGGTGAAAAGCAAAATTCTACGCGATTTCCGAAGTTCGGTGGTCTCTCTTGTTCGTAACCACTTTTGTACCACGCATATTTAAAAAGGTTTGTAAACCGTGGAGAAGAAAACTGATTGTGTGTACGAGATTGCAACTTAACGATATTGTCCCTCAAGTGCAGATTAACATCATAATTGTATTATATTACTATGTCACAAAAGCGTTCGACGAAGTTTTTCCATACACGAAAGCCATCAACATCAAGCGGTTGGATCATTCCTGTTGCACCTGCAAGAATTGCTAATTATGATGTGAACTAATTGTCTAAAGAACTAATCATACTGGTAAAATATATTTACCTGCTGGAATGGTTAAAACTTTAATATCCTTCTCTTGCATATCTATTTCTTTAAATGCAGCTGGACATTGACCGCTCCAAGAATCCAGAAGTATTATCGATTTTGGACCCGTATTAGGAATATGTATTTCTTGAAACCAACGTTTGAAGTGATTAGCCGTTAATTTTCCAGATTTCGAAGCCAATAGAAATATATTTTCGGCTCTGAACATAGTTTGTTCCACTCGAGGACCAAATTTGCCAGTAGGTTTGTTTAAAACGATCAACATAGGTGCCAAAAGCTTGCCACTAGCAGAAATCAAAGGCTGTATAGTATAACTGTGGGTTGTTGATGTTTTCGATTGCACTACTGTCTCAACGGATTTCTGCCCTTCTTTCGCCAATGTGTGGCGTGTAAGTGGCTCTAAATTGAATCCATTTGGATCAGAATTAAATGTGCTTTCAGCGCCAACGTTGGCCATGTTGACTTTCACCGTCTCTATGAATTGTTTCGCTTTGTCTTGAAGTGTATCAGCATTTAATAACTGTTGCTTTGGTACATATTTAGTAATCTTCCTTGACACAATTCGATGTTGTTTTTTTAATGTTTTCACCCAAGAAGCGGATGCCTTAAAATCTAATGCTGGCATTCCTACAATTTTTCGTGTACGTAAGGCCCATTGTCGAAGATCCATATCATGGACAGGCAGCTTTTTGCCCAAAGCGTCGATGAAAGTGTTTAACGTGTAGTGATCTATTTTTGTTAACTTTTCTTTGTGGGTGCCACCCTTATTTATACTATGGGCCCATCGGCGTAACTGCCGCACTGATTTCACCTTTCTGAATTTCGTTTGAACAGCTGATATTTTTATATTCTCGTCTGTCCCGGATCTCCAGTAATCCACAGCTCTTGTCTTGTATTCGTAACTTAATTCTTCTCCATCTTTCCTACATACATTTTCGTCAACTTCGGGATGCAGGTATCGTTGTACGTACCTATCTTCTTCATTGTTAGCTTCTATTGTGACAGCTTCATGAATTTCGTTTGGTGCCAGAAAATCCAAACCGGTTTTGAATTCCATTTCGATTGGTGAATCCATCGCTTCTATGATTATGTTTTCTAGGTCCTTACTGAACTGTTTTTCCCGATCGGTGACTGGGGTTGGAGACAAATTCATAGCACTTATCGCTATGGATAAAAGTTGGATAATGTTGACGGGATTGACGTACCTTTTTGATTTAGAACTCAAAAAGTACAACTGGCTTCTTCATCGTAAACGGCCGCAATAATGAGCGTTGCTGAAATTATATACGCAATTTATCAGCACACGTACATTCGTATAGCGAAAAAGATAACAACACGCGCTCTTATTATACGTTTTATCAATCCACAATACGGTGATCTCAAGGTTATCCCAGGGTAGCCGCTCTTTGCACCGTAGTCTCTCTTTACCCCAAGTATTACTTTCGTTCATTGGTTTGGCATTTGCAAACAAGATGCAGCGTTTTGAGCTGATTAAAATATTTTGCATCACTTCGTTCACGAGTTGCAGCGGAACCGCAAAGACGCCGTAATCTCTGCAGATAATATTCCCGATACGGTGAGAGGAGTGAAATTTTTTTTCAATATACAATTGTAATTCACTCGCTTTCCTAAGCACAAAGTTAATCGATAATTGCAAAAGCCTTACCCATTTCTGTACCCGTATCAGCGGAAATTGGAAGAGTGATTTTCATTAGTTAGTGACGAATTATTGCAATTAACATTTGTTGTTATATTCGCCATTATCATCATAAACAGCTAGTGGCGAAAAAATACAACATTTCTTCCCTTTAAACTTTTTTTGTATCTCGGCCCGTTCAAAAGTCATGGAAAGAACAAAGTTTTTAACGGTGTGTTGACCCCTTATGAAGGCATTCCGCCAAATCGAGAATATTTGTTTCGACTATTTTTAGTGATTGAACTTTCATTGTAACCCATTTTTATTTCTACGAATAAAATTTCTCGTCCATGCCTTTCGAGGGGGGGATGGTTGGGAGGAGGGGGCGGGGAGAGGAATTTACGAATATGCAATCGCATCATAGAACAAACTTATATTGACGTGGATTTAACCCGAAATGGCAAAAGGGTAGCTGATTATTCGATGCTTTTGTCCAAAAAAATTGAAGGGCAGTTTCAACCCCTTAGTTAAGAGATATCGGGAAACCAAAAAATCCATAGCCCCTCCTTGTTCAGCCATATATTTATGCAAATTTATATCCCAATCATTTTTGCAATAAACAATATAAAATTTGCTGTTATCTGCATCGGTCTCATTTCCAATGTATAAGATACGGAAAAAGAAATGTTGCAATTTGAAATTTTTTCACATCTCATAAAGTTAAACAGTTATCGACGAAAAACGAAAATCATCCCTAATTTCAAGGATGCGTTTCACCCCTTAAATATTGGGTTCCGCAGATATAAAAAAAATACGTATCGCCTATTTTTATCTGTTCTACAAACATGCCAAATTTCATTGAACATCTCGCGACCTTTCCTTGTGAGTTGCTGCGTGCATAATTTCGGCAAGATTCTAATAAAAGTAATATGGTGTCCATGCGAATGTCGTCATCATCACATCAAGATACAAAGAACGAATAAAAATAAATTTGAAGTTTGCATCATGGAAATGGAACGTTTTTTCTTCCCTCCTCATTCGTTTATTTTTATCATCATCAAAAGGTAATCAACAAAACTAAATTTTATTGGCGTAACTTAAATTTTTTCTTACAAATTCATCATCAGAAGCCTTTTTTGCAAATTACGGTCGTAACACTCTAATGAGAACATGTAAAAACGTGTGAGTCATTTTCACAGCTGAAAAGGCAGAACAAATCCGGTAAAAGAAAAATTATTCTTGCATTGCAGCGATGCAATATTCAACCCCGTTAATAAAATTATTGACATTCCTTAGAAATATTGACATTATTTAGAATATAATTAGAATGATAAAAATATGCAGGAAAAAAAGAAGGTGTACACATGTGTTGGAATGGCTAAATTCGTAGCGCGCTCAGCTTTAGAATTAGAAGACGTAGGTTTAATTCCGAGGGGAGGTAAAAAACTTCAACGAGGCAGAATACGTTTGATTCCAATTATCATATATAGGCAAGATCATAAATAACGCATATGGAAACAAAAAATACTACCAGCATTTTTTTATTCGGAATTTTTGGATTTTTTGTTTTCATTTCAGGCATAGATACGGCAACCAGATCAAAGCCTGAAAAGGTATACGGATCAGTTACGTTACCGGCATCCGCATCATACCAAATTCAAAAAAGCGTTTCACGCCCGGTAAAGCTCTGTTCCGGCGGCTTGTACCGTGGGGTAGTACGGAATACGGTATGCCTGATGCAGCTCTAGTCTGCCCCGTAGCAACATTTCCAGTCAGGTAGTTGAAAAAATAATATCTCACTTGTTTTACATTCGATTAATTTAAAAAATTGAGTACAACCATTGCTTGAATTAGAATAAAAAATAATTATGAGGTAAATGAGAATGTTTTTATAAGGTAAAACAAGCGATAATGTTTTTGAGGGAATTTTTTTGTTATAGGGAATACTTTGAAGTTTTCAAAGCGTCCTCCTATTTCCTGTACAATCATTAGTTCATGAGTAATAAGTCATTACAGGCAAGAGTGTCTTTGATGTTTTCATAACTGATAACCCGATGATAATCCATCGTACAGAGCTATCCGGTCAGATCTGACGGTTTCTGAAAGAAAAATTGGCGTAAAGCATAAACTAGAAACATTAAGGTTCAAGATCCTTCTTACTCAGTGTCCTACGCTATTTTTTCACTGATCCACAGGCTATTAAAAATAACCGAAGATTCTCGTACAACTTTTCGGTCCTTAATTTTTTTTGAGTGGTGTATAAAGTATTTGAAAAAAAACGCTGTTCAGTCAAACAATGTTGATTTTGAAATGGAAACTAATGTAATCGATACTTATAACTTACGTTTTTCCATGCGGTCGCTCTTATTTATAGACGTTTTCTCTGTAGAAGATTTTTAAAACTTTGGTTTCTCCCATGTGACGATAACTATTTATGGAATATCGCAATCTGTCTCGTATGGTTTCTCATAGAAGAATCTGTCGATTCGTGCGTGGTTTTGTTCTATTCAGAAGTTGTAAGTAGACGAGAACGATGGCTGATAATCAATTTATTGCAGTTTGACGAGGAGTATAAAATTGATTATTACCTGCCTATACGTCTACTCGCTTACTCAAGGAGCTTCTTTTCGCTCTCGAAGAAAAGTTACACTCCGCAGATAATCAACGATGATTTACAGCATAATTGGCTCTTTAGACTGATGTATGTCTCTCATCTCGGAACTCTTTTCTCTATTTTATTCCTTTTTTGCTCTCATCACCTCATCTTGTCATGAATTATCTTTGTAGAAAAATGTCTGCAGCCTACGTGTAACAATATCTATCAAGATTTTCTTTTTTACTTTTCTCTACCTATTTGTATGTCTCGCTCCCTCTCTTTATTTTCCTTGTTCATTATTCTTGTTTTCTTTATCATTACCTCCGAGAACATTATTATAAGTGCTGTTTTCTTCTAACCAGTTATATTGCGGTGGCTCGATGGCCCGTAATACATGCGGATCCATTGATTTATCACTATGTCCTTATATTCACACCATTGATCCTGTTAATGAATTATCTAATTTGAAATTTCAATTAATTTTGTCATATCCAAATATAACAGACCGTACCATCACACTCGTTGGTTGAGGGAGCACAACAAATTTGCACTTTGCTTCCTTTCTATTTTATGCCCCCTTCTAAGCCCATAATCTTGTTCCATTATTTTAAATCCTTCCATTATCCAGATAAACTCAGGACGCTCAATCGTTGAGAATACATTAATTATTTGAATCAAAATCGGTTTGGGGTTTTTTGGAATACGCAATGCAATGATATATATTTCCAATGGAAAATGATAACATTTCCATATTAATTTAGCCGTAGCAAACAGAGAACTGAAAAATTGAAACGACTTTCAGTTTTAATTACAAGACACTATACGATTTTTACGAAGTTTCAATTATGAGACACTATAAATACGATGCACGTGAAATTGAACATTAAGATTTGTGTTATATTTTTGGGCAGTTATCGTGTGAAGATGCGAATCGAAACAAGAATTAATTTCATAGCAAAATCCATAATGACACATGAACACGTTATACGTAGCGTTAAATTTGCATAGAAAATACGACATTTGGGTCTTTCAACTTACCCTAAATTCAAATGAATCAATTTATGCATTTGAATATATGAAAAACTGGGTAGCGTTTGTAATAATATATAACATTACGTATGGAGTTTTATTTTCCTGATCACTTCTCTGACCACCGGACGCGATCGAGTTAGTGTATAGGTTATGTTTAACGAGATCTATTGTGCGGTGTACTAACATTGTGTCCAATTATTGCGCGAATATTAAGTTTACATACGGTTATGAATGTTTTTAATAGCGAATTTGGGCGAAAAGCAAACACACAAAATATTAGGCTGTGCAATCATGGCAACGTCCTAGACGGCACAAATGTTCCCCAGATTATACGTATTTGATAATTATGCTCGGGAACCTGAAACTACTCGGTCAGAATAATTAACGACCAATATATTTTTTTCTTATTCTCTAAATTAGTGCTGATTGCACAACATTAATTAGATAACTATGCTCAGAAATGATATTTCACCAGAAAATTCTAGGCAAAAATAAAAAAGAGAAATTTTTTTTCAAACGTGCATTTTTTTACGACAATGGAAAATGATTAAAGTTTCTTATTTCTTCCACATACAGCTTTAGTATACACTTTTGCTTTCCCGAATTTTTTTGTTACTCGAACCGATATTCATTGTTGACAGTTCCTTGGGCCGATATTGAGGTTACGAACGGGGAACGTATGTCTCTACCTGCGGGACCCTTCTGCCAACCTGGGCAATATCAAATACCACGATTTATAACGGTGTCAATTCGTCACGCGTCAATTGAGCGAGAAAAAGTTATAGAAAATAATTATACAGAGTAATGAAAATATTTCATGTAATCACCAAATGTTCAAAAATGCATATTATTATAAAAAGATGGCACTTCACCCCCGATGGCTAAACCTCATGACGTATGAAAAAAGCGGAGAAGATTCATAGTACAGATCCCCATTTTTTCTATGTTGTAGGCTGAAAACAGTTCACTTTTTTACATAGTAAGAATTTTGTTGAGAACAAATCTTTCTTTGATTGCAATGAGAAAGATTTTAGTTTGAGCATAATGTTCTTACAAGTATATAAAATGATTCAAAGAGCGTTATAAAAATATATTTCTTAAATCTTACGAAATTGGTTCACAATTAAAAATAGCAAAGTAGGTTTCAGCTCGAGTTGGTTCAATCTTACAAGGAACATCACTTAAATTTCCGCCTTCAATTTGTTAAAACTCATACATGTGATTAAGCATTGAAAACGATTAGACGCGTATTTTTTTTATCCGCGGAAAAACGGTTTTAAGGGGGGAAACCACCCTTAAAAGAAAACAGGTCGAGGGGTGGTTTTGCAGTTTCACCCACAAACAGTCCACCGATTTGAATAAAAGAAAATTCTTCTAATATAAGGCGATGAAATATCAACTATAGAAGCATCGGAAAAAAATTAATTAATAGGTGACACGTTTTTCTTTGAGGAGTCCTTTCCCACTTTAAACCGTTTTTCCGGTGATAAAAAAATACGTAACTAACAGTTTTGAATGCTCTATCACATATATAAGTTTCAACAAAATTGAAGGCGGACACTTAAGTGATGTTCCTTGTTAGGCAAAAAATTCTGGGTTTCGGGGCGGTTGGCCTAAAATGGTCTCATCTAACCCGTGGTAACCAGAGTTGAGATTTATGTTCGAGAGCGAAAGGAAAAAACACCCACTTTATTGGATTCACACTCGAGGTGCTCTAATTACAGGTTTGCTGCGTTTAGCACGTTCCGCCCCATTTGTATTCCTCATGTTTATTCGGTACGTCTAACGCGCCGAGAAAATTTTCCGAACGCATAAAAATCGATGGTGGAGCGTGTGGGTCACTCGCCTAGATCCTTTTTACCTGTACTCTATTTTAACTGCAGTTTTCCCCGCACCTTGTCAAGCGATTAACCATACTACGATTTATCTCCTCTCGAGTAGCCATGTGTCGTTATTCCCCCACGAGCCTTTCAGTCCGCTATTGAAGTATTTGGAAATTTACATTTACATATTTGCAAAATATGTAAAGTCTACATATTTTACGTATTTTGGCTACAATACTGACGAAAAATGAAAGGAACAAAAAAACATCCAAAATTTGTAGGTGATTTCCAAATTGCTCAATCCCCGCGAAAAATCACCGTAGGACGAAATGAAAAGAGGATTTCGAAGCTTTAAATCTCTAGTTTTCGATCGTCGACTCCGACATTTTTTTACTCTTTGTTACTAATAAACCAAAAGAAAAATGTCGTTTTTTTCGATTTTTGCGGTTTTTTATCAAAAAAGTCTGCAGGCAAGCGATTTTTGTTATCAATGATGCAACAGATCTCTTTTTGTTGTTTTTTCCCTTTAATTTTAGCTCTGAACGAGTTCTGTACTATGATTTGTCGCAAAGTTACGGGTTATGACAGCCAAAATTACGCTTTTAACTTTGATAATCAATATCTCATGAACTCATCATTGTACAGAAAGCTGATGGGCAGTTCCGGTAAGCTGAACATTTACACTTTGGGAAAAAAAATAGTTTTTAGTAAAAATAAATGTCGATACGAAATATTGATGTAAAAATGTAAAAAATGGCGTTTGTTCTTTAAATTCCAAAAGTTACAATATCTCCGCAGATAACCGTCGCGACCACATTATGATTAGGCATTTTTTTCTAAGTTCATTGAAAATTATCAGTTATATTCTTCAAAAGTAAAAAATGCCATTGCGTAACGCTTGTTTTCTGTTTCAAAATTTACTTTCTTTTATAAATTGCCCCTTCCCCGGTATTTCCTATACTTCTTAAAATACGGTCCTTTTTTGCCTAATTACTATAGTGTGAGTTTAAGCTCTTGAAATTAAAACAGTACCCGAGGCTGGGGTCAATAGAAACATGGGTCGAGTGAAACAAGTTGAATAACTCGAAGATGGTTATTGATAGCGGTGGGGCCCCAAGGAGGGAAGGAACTGCTTTGCATGTTGGAACCTGTCGCTTAGTTCACGCCGCTGCTCCGAGAGAGGCGAACATTTTATGTGGGTGCTTCGCTTTTTCGACATAAAAAGTAAGTTTTTTCATTACTATTATTTTGCGTATTGCTCCAAAACTATTGTTCCTTCTTCAGCGTTGTTTACAGTCATCATTACTATGAATATCCTAGTGAGTTTATCGTGGTCAGCACCTGCCTACAACATTTAGGTTCTTTGTTGTTTGATAAATTATTTGAAGCGAGGGTATGGGGGCAGTTGAAACAAACGGTTCGCGGTCAATTGAAACGTGTTTCTATTGACCCCGAACAAACATTTCATACGCAAGCAAGTTTTCCAAATCTTGTTTTTTTTTAGATGCTAAGAAACCGTCCAAAAGTGATGAAAAGGCACATGAAGATGCCAAAAAAATATATAATAACAAAAATATGAAAACGCTAAATAGGTGTAGGAAATAGATAAAGTCAACAATATACACCGATACCCCAGAAAAAGAAGAGACACGGAAAGAGACTGAAGAGAAAGACCGCAGAAAACAGGCTAACAGAGTAAAAAAGAATCTCGGGAAAAAATAAAGAAAAAAGCAAGAACAAGAATAAACGTCGAAATGAAGTTTTCTACAGATAATGATTCTGAAAAATACTTCTGTCTAGTTTGCGTGGAAAGTTACGGCCACAGCAGGCCAGGAGAAGGCTGGACGCAGGCTGTGGGCACACGAAGCTTGCGCAGTAGACGATCTGATTTACAGGGGGATTTAGAAGTTTTAAAACGGGGTTTTAAAAGTTAAAACTTTTAAAACAATGTTTCCACCTAGAAACGAATTAATCATGGTTATAAATTGATTTGTTTCCCGTAAAGGCCATACTTTGGATTATCAAAGTTAAAACCGTCATTTTGGCTTTGGTAGCTCATAACTGTCCGACAAATCATCGTACAGACCTCTTTCAAAGCTCAATTTAAAGGGGAAGAAATGTCTCATTACGTCATGAAACAAAAAAATGTCCCTGTTTGTAAATTTTTTGAAAAAAAAACACCGAAAAATTCTAAAATATTTCCCGCAAGTTTTCTTTTGATTCATTAGAAATAACGGGTCAAAAAAATGTAGAAGTCGAAGCTTGAAAAATACAGATTTCAAGCTTTAAATGCTCTTTTCATTTTCTCCTGCGGTAAGACTTTCCGGAGATAGCGCAATTTAAAAATAAACTAAAAGTTTCGTATATTTTTTGTTCGTCTAACTTTTGTTAGTAGCGTAGCTCGTCCTGTAAAAAGCATTCCGAAGTTCTTAGTTATCTGTCAAGATAATTACAACGGAAACATCCCGACTAGACATGTTGTTCCGGCAGCCGGATCACTGATCAGATAGGTTTCAAGGTATTTTCCACGGTCCGGAATGCCGTGGAAGTGCCCGCCTGATCTGTGCCGGATGTTCACTGCATCAGTGAATCCGGAGAACGGGTGTAATAAAGACAAACTGATCAGGCCTGAATCAGGTAACCTTGCGAGGGCCATGTTAGGGCGCCGTGACAGATTGCCTGACTTGGCCCTGAATAATTTGCCCTATTCAGTCTGACATGTGGCATGCACAGATCCGGTGGATATCAGGCCTAGAAGCATATACTTCGAAGTGCGTGCCTGATCTGCACCCTATGTCTGTCGGCGCGTGACGTCACCCGACGTCACGCGCGAGGCTTTTTGATGATTTCAATGCTTATTTAGCTCTTGATTCTCTGCGTTATTAAAGTAGAGAGATACAAAAAAATGTATCGCGCACTCTGAACGCTTACCCATGCAGAAATTTTTTGGGGACTCCCCAGATCCTACCAGATCCCTATGGGGATTTGATAGGGACGCCCCAAGTAAGGAGTCCACACTGGAATCCAAATAGATTTGTTGGGGATTCCCCAGATTCTACCAGATCTTTATGGGGATTTGATAGGGACGGTCCAGGTAGGGAGTCCACATTGGAATCCAAATGTATTTGTTGGGGACTCCCCACGTTCTACCAGATCCTCATGGGGATTTGATACGGACACTCCAGGTAAGGAGACCACATTGGAATCCAAATGGATCCTGGGCTGTTTCCAGATTAACGTGGTTTGAGAATTTTTTACTTGAAATTATATAAAATGGGATTTCGCGACGCTCTGTAAAAAATTATTCTTTGATGGTCCCGTGCACAGATTTGCTTGGGAGTTTCAAGATGCACCAACGTGTTTCTAGGAATTTGTTAGGGACACCGCACGTTAGGATTTCTCACCGGGATCTGATATGGGAACGCTAAGGAATTCCCAAAAAAAAATTTTAAAAGGGCACAATGTAGGGAGGAATTTTGTTGCAATCTTATGGTTGTCAGATGAAGAGCGTACCCGAGTCGAAATTTTCAGCCTATTTTAAAGGCCTTTGATCCTATGTCAGCCTCACTTGAGTCTGTTTACTGCTAGAAGTCCTACTATGGGCCGCCACATGCTCGTTCTTTGCTGCTTACCTCCTGCATAGGCTCTTATACTCCTACCTAACCTAGCTGAAGTCGTTGCAGCTTCTCTTTTGATTGCGTTTGGACCTATCGCGTATTTGGCTGTTTCGACGAAACGAGGGTGGGGATGGTCGCATTCGAAACAGCGGGTCTGATAGTTTTCAGTAACCGTCATGCGTTGGACTAGGAAGGACCGCGCGTTCGCCGTAGAGGGTTACTTTTCCAATGGCCTTTCCATTATCTCCACCCAGCGAACCTTTCGCATTCGCTTCAAACTTGCCCCTGCAGCTCCAGCAACTCTCCAAAGTGGAAGAAATGGATCTTGGGCAAATAGTTACAATATTTTTGATAGGAATTGCCCTCACGTATGCATGTATACGCGGATCCCTATAGCAGACACGCATGCATACGTATAGGTACTAGTATACGTGTGTTGGTGTATGCTTAGGCATGTATGTGTGCGGGTATATACGTGTGTCTGCGCATGCGCGTATTCAGGCATATGTATCTCTATATGCATAATAGAGTGTATGCGTGTGCGTGTATACGTGTGCCAATCGACGTCCTCCTTAGCGCCTGCAAGTGGAGAAAAGGGAAATTTGTTCCCGTTCTAGGCGTTAAGTAGGAGCTCATTTTATATTGAATACGAAGCTATTTTACTGCCTTTATCTCCTACCACTGTGAGGATCTGGAGGGTCAAAATAGGCTGAAAATTTCGACTCGGGTAGCCCTGTGGACTTAAGATTTAGTTCATTAAGATTATACTACAATATATAATTATATTCTTTAGTAACTTCTTTACTTTAGTGCATACCCATATTGTATATTTATAGTTTGTTATGGGCTAGTATTTTTTATACGAATAAAAAAACTTGTTATAAATTTTAATATGCACACTTTTTGAATTTTTAATACTTGTGCGCATAAAAATTTGTTTTGGACGTGACGGCAATCGGGTTACGATTGCGTCTGCGGTTTATCGCTGTGGGTGTGGAGTTTTGTTAGAGCGGCTTAAATGAGGTTTTAAAAGAAAATTAAATGTAAGTATGAAATCATATTTTTATAAACATGAATTACCTATTACACATTTGCTTAAATTTGTAGCCCGTAACAGCAATTTCCACCCGACCCGGTGGATTTTTCATCGGGATCCAATAGGGATTCCCCATCGGGATCTAACAGGGATTCCTTGTCGGGAGCCAATAGGAATTCCCTATCGGGATCCAATAAGGATTCAGAAAATCGCTTCCGACAAAAGAAAGACGTCGGGCGATAGAACATAAGCGGCGCAGGGTACATATATATTCGTGTCGTCGTTGAAAAGCGCGCGACGATCGAGTTACTGCGCAATCGCGATCGTAAAATTTATTTACTCCAAACAGGCGTCGTATAAAAATAAGTCGAATTTGATTTAAAAAACCGTGCGCGACCTGCTCAACCTCAAGCGCAACCATAACCTGATTGCCCCGTTACGTCGGAAAGAAAATTCCATGCGCACAAGTATTTTTATTTAATAATAATATAAAATGTGTATCAAAAAACGTTGCAGTAAAAAAAGTATTCGTTTTTAAGTATTTACAATATAAAACGTATTCATATTTCATTAAATACAAAAAGTATATGGCATTGAAGTTTACATCGTTGGAACGCAACGAAAGTTCCTTTTTACCTTTTTTTCCATATTTTTATTGTCATAGAAGATCTTTGTTATACATTTATATCGTAAATCGCTAAATATTTTTTTAAATATCGTTAAAGGATTTTTGTAACCAAAATCTGCCAAAAAAAAAATTAAAATAATTCAAAAGCATTAATGTTTGTTGCAATCCAATGATGCAAGCATCAACCTTATTAAAGTGTTTAAATTTTATATAGTATGAAAAGTATTCAAAGAATATCCCGCCCATAACTGCACAAGTATTTTTGCTTAATAATAGTATAAAAAGTGTATAAAAACTACGTTACAGCATAAAAAGTATTTAAAGTATTTTTAAAAAGTACTCGAAGATATAGATATAAGATATAAGTATTCGAAGAATACTATACAAAGCACTATAAATATTCAGTATGGGTAAACAATAAAAAAAAAACAAAATAAGTATATTGTGGTATTTGATATGTACTCCTTTGTAAATAATAAATTGATCTCTTTAGTGTATCGATGCTTTTATTTTTTGTAGCATTTTGGGCTTACAGAATGCGATATGATCGATCAAGCATCGTATCGGATTCCGTTCAATACTGTGGGGAAGCTTTAAGATTCTTACATTGGATTCCGATGGGAAATCCCTATTGGATCCTAATAGGGAATCCCTATGGAATCCCTATGGAATCCCGATAGGAATCCCTACTGGATCCCGATCGGAATCCCTTTTGGATCCCGATGGGAATCCCTTTTGGATCCCGATGGGGAGTCCCTCTTGGAATCCAATGTACGAGCGTGACGTTTCCTGATAGGGATCCAATGGGGTGTCCCGTTGGATCCCTATCAGGGAGTAGGGAGAAGTAGGGGAATCCTATAGGATTCCAAACACAATTTCTACCTGGGTATTTTTTTAATTTATACGTTAATTTAAATATAATAATAAATCTAAATTACAACTTATTTATCTTATATGAAATTGTTTACGCTTTACTCACACCCGTCCTTACCCAGGTAGAAATTGTGTTTGGAATCCTATAGGATTCCCTTACTTCTCCCTACTCCCTGATAGGGATCCAACGGGACACCCCATTGGATCCCTATCAGGAAACGTCACGCTCGTACATTGGATTCCAAGAGGGACTCCCCATCGGGATCCAAAAGGGATTCCCATCGGGATCCAAAAGGGATTCCTATCGGGATCCAGTAGGGATTCCTATCGGGATTCCATAGGGATTCCATAGGGATTCCCTATTAGGATCCAATAGGGATTTCCCATCAGAATCCAATGTAAGAATCTTAAAGCTTCCCCACAGTATTGAACGGAATCCGATACGATGCTTGATCGATCATATCGCATTCTGTAAGCCCAAAATGCTACAAAAAATAAAAGCATCAATACACTAAAGAGATCAATTTATTGTTTATAAAGGAGTACATATCGAATACCACAATATACTTATTTTGTTTTTTTTTAATTGTTTACCCATACTGAATATTTATAGTGCTTTGTATAGTATTCTTCGAATACTTATATCTTATAACTATATCTTCGAGTACTTTTTAAAAATACTTTAAATACTTTTTATGCTGTAACGTAGTTTTTATACACTTTTTATACTATTATTAAGCAAAAATACTTGTGCAGTTATGGGCGGGATATTCTTTGAATACTTTTCATACTATATAAAATTTAAACACTTTAATAAGGTTGATGCTTGCATCATTGGAATGCAACAAACATTAATGCTTTTGAATTATTTTAATTTTTTTTGGCAGATTTTGGTTACAAAAATCCTTTAACCATTTTTAAAAAAATATTTAGCGATTTACGATATAAATGTATAACAAAGATCTTCTATGACAATAAAAATATGGAAAAAAAAGGTAAAAAGGAACTTTCGTTGCGTTCCAACGATGCAAACTTCAATGCCATATACTTTTTGTATTTAATGAAATATGAATACGTTTTATATTGTAAATACTTAAAAACGAATACTTTTTTTACTGCAACGTTTTTTGATACATATTTTATATTATTATTAAATAAAAATACTTGTGCGCATGGAATTTTCTTTCCGACGTAACGGCAATCAGGTTATGGTTGCGCTTGAGGTTGAGCAGGTCGCGCACGGTTTTTTAAATCAAATTCGACTTATTTTTATACGACGCGTGTTTGGAGTAAATAAATTTTACGATCGCGATTGCGCAGTAACTCGATCGTCGCGCGCTTTTCAACGACGACACGAATATATATGTACCCTGCGCCGCTTATGTTCTATCGCCCGACGTCTTTCTTTTGTCGGAAGCGATTTTCTGAATCCTTATTGGATCCCGATAGGGAATTCCTATTGGCTCCCGACAAGGAATCCCTGTTAGATCCCGATGGGGAATCCCTATTGGATCCCGATGAAAAATCCACCGGGTCGGGTGGAAATTGCTGTTACGGGCTACAAACTTAAGCGAATGTGTAATAGGTATATCATGTTTATAAAAATATGATTTCATACTTACATTTAATTTTGTTTTAAAACCTCATTTAAGCCGCTCTAACAAAACTCCACACCCACAGCGATAAACCGCAGACGCAATCGTAACCCGATTGCCGTCACGTCCAAAACAAATTTTTATGCGCACAAGTATTAAAAATTCAAAAAGTGTGCATATTAAAATTTATAACAAGTTTTTTTATTCGTATAAAAAATACTAGCCCATAACAAACTATAAATATACAATATGGGTAAGCACTAAAGTAAAGCAGTTACTAAAGAATATCATATTGTAGTATTCATTATTTTAAGACATGGTTTTTTTAAATGTTGCGCGCCGCGCTTCCGACCATTGCCGTGCACGCTACTGCCGCGCAGGCGCGAGAGTATATAGAGCGCGAGCGGGCAGTACGCAGTCGCGGCATTTCGAGAGACATCCTCGGGAATTTCGTAGTCTGAAAACTCTTCTTTGTTATCGAATAAACATTCTTTCTTGTTCATTTCTTAATGAACTTACCTAACTTCTTAATGAACTAAATCTTAAGTCCACAGGTCCACAGTCTTCATCTGACAACCATAAGATTGCAACAAAATTCCTCCCTACATTGTGCCCTTTTAAATTTTTTTTTTGGGAATTCCTTAGCATTCCCACATCAGATCCCGGTAAGAAATCCTAACGTGCGGTGTCCCTAACAAATTCCTAGAAACACGTTGGTGCATCTTGAAACTCCCAAGCAAATCTGTGCACGGGACCATCAAAGAATAATTTTTTACAGAGCGTCGCGAAATCACATTTCATATAATTTCAAGTAAAAAATTCTCAAACCACGTTAATCTGGAAACAGCCCAGGATCCATTTGGATTCCAATGTGGTCTCCCTACCTGGGGTGTCCATATCAAATCCCCATAAGGATCTGGTAGAACCTGGGGAGTCCCTAACAAATACATTTGGATTCCAATGTGGACTCCCTACCTGGGCCGTCCCTATCAAATCCCCATAAGGATCTGGTAGAATCTGGGGAATCCCCAACAAATCTATTTGGATTCCAGTGTGGACTCCTTACTTGGGGCGTCCCTATCAAATCCCCATAGGGATCTGGTAGGATCTGGGGAGTCCCCAAAAAATTTCTGCATGGGGAGTTTCAAGATGCACCAACGTGTTTCTAGGAATTTGTTAGGGACACCGCACGTTAGGATTTCTCACCGGGATCTGATGTGGGAATGCTAAGGAATTCCTAAAAAAAAATTTTAAAAGGGCACAATGTAGGGAGGAATTTTGTTGCAATTTTATGGTTGTCAGATGAAGAGCGTAGCCCTGTGGACTTAAGATTTAGTTCATTAAGAAGTTAGGTAAGTTTATTAAGAAATGAACAAGAAAGAATGTTTATTCGATAACAAAGAAGAGTGTCAGACTACGAAATTCCCGAGGATGTCTCTCGAAATGCCGCGACTGCGTACTGCCCGGTCGTGCTCTATATACTCTCGCGCCTGCGCGGCAGTAGCGTGCACGGCAATGGTCGGAAGCGCGGCGCGCAACATTTAAAAAAACCATGCCTTAAAATATCGAATACTACAATATATAATTATATTCTTTAGTAACTTCTTTACTTTAGTGCTTACCCATATTGTATATTTATAGTTTGTTATGGGCTAGTATTTTTTATACGAATAAAAAACTTGTTATAAATTTTAATATGCACACTTTTTGAATTTTTAATACTTGTGCGCATAAAAATTTGCTTTGGATCCAAAGAATATCCCGCCCATAACTGCACAAGTATTTTTGCTTAATAATAGTATAAAAAGTGTATAAAAACTACGTTACAGCATAAAAAGTACTCGAAGATATAGATATAAGATATAAGTATTCGAAGAATACTATACAAAGCACTATAAATATTCAGTATGGGTAAACAATTAAAAAAAAACAAAATAAGTATATTGTGGTATTCGATATGTACTCCTTTGTAAACAATAAATTGATCTCTTTAGTGTATCGATGCTTTTATTTTTTGTAGCATTTTGGGCTTACAGAATGCGATATGATTGATCAAGCATCGTGTCGGATTCCGTTCAATACTGTGGGGAAGCTTTAAGATTCTTACATTGGATTCCGATGGGAAATCCCTATTGGATCCTAATAGGGAATCGTTATGGAATCCCTATGGAATCCCGATAGGAATCCCTACTGGATCCCGATGGGAATCCCTTTTGGATCCCGATGGGAATCCCTTTTGGATCCCGATGGGGAGTCCCTCTTGGAATCCAATGTACGAGCGTGACGTTTCCTGATAGGGATCCAATGGGGTGTCCCGTTGGATCCCTATCAGGGAGTAGGGAGAAGTAAGGGAATCCTATAGGATTCCAAACACAATTTCTACCTGGGTCTTTGTTTTATTCTTTTTTCCGTAAAACAGATCGGATAACAATTCTTTGTCATCGTGTTCATAATAAGTTGAAGATTGTTTTTGTGAAAAGATGGATGAAATAGTTTTATTGCTCTGTCAACTAACATGTAAATTATGGCTTTTTTTGGGAAAGTGGATGGTGTGAAAAGAAGTTTATAAATCTGCCAGACCGAGTAGGTTTTCTGTACCAATTTGTGATGATTGAATTTTCATTGCGGATTAGAAGTATATCGAGAAAAGGAATTTTATTATTTTCTTCTAATTCTGATGTAAATTGTAATTTTGAATTATATGAGTTGAAGATATTGATAGCGGATTCAATTTTGTCTGTTGGCAGAGCAATACTAATATCATCGACATATCTTTTGTATAATGGAAATGAGAATTTTAATTTTTCTAAACAATTTGTTGCTAAATCAATCATTACGATGTTAGATAACATCGGAGCAAGAGGTGAACCCATTGGTAATCCAGAAATTTGTTGATAAATTTCATTTTGCCATGTAAAATAAGTTGAGAACATGATATACTCTATGGCTTTAATTATTTCGTTTAGTGACAATGTTTCCGAAAATAGATTTGATCGTTTTGAAGACTTTGAATAACTAGTTGTAGTGGAATGTTGGTGTAGAGGGATACGACATCGAAAGAGACAAGTTTGTAGTTTTGTGGAATTGAGATATTTGAAACTGATTGTTTTAAGTAGAAGCTATCTTTGACGTGTGAGTTTGTTGTATTTATTAGTTTATATAGTTTCAATTGAATAAATTCAGCTAATTATGTGTTGAGCTACTGATTGATGATACTATTGGACGAAGTGGAAAGTTTTTTTTGTGAATTTTTGGAAGGCAATAGAGAGGAGCTATGTTGCAATTTTCTGCTTTTAGGTATTTGAATTTTGTTTCGTCAATGATTTTTAAGATTTTCCATCTGGAAAGAATATTATTTATGCCTTTTTGTAGGATATTGATAGGATTTTTATTTGTTAGTTTGTAAGTTGAGGAATCAGCGAATAAATTGTAGGTTTTTGTAATGTAATCTGATTTGTTTAAAATGACTGTTAAATTTCCTTTATCGGCTCGTGTAATTAAAAGTTGTGGATTGTTTTTTAGGAATGAAGAAGTGTATTTTATAATTTTAATGGTGTTAGCGAATGATGTTGGTATATTCATTTGGTCCGTGATTTTAGTGAATTCTTTTCTAATCTCATTTTGTCTAGGTTTGTCGAGTAGAAATTTAGATTCAAGTTCTGAGATAGAATTGTGGATGTATGTTTTTATGTTTGAAGGTTTGAGATACGGAAAACAAAATTTTTCACCAAGGGATAAGAATGTAGAAATGTGTGATGGAATATCAGTATTGGAGAGATTTATAAGCCATTCTTTTGTGTTGTTTTGTGTAATTGTTGAATTAATATTATTAAAAGGATCGGTATAAGAATTATTTATTGTGTCATGTGGCTTGTTAGTGAAAGTTGAGTTTAGGAAGCTGTAGTTGGTTGCTGTGTTGGTTTATTTCTGTTTTTATAATTCTGGTAATGTGTATTATTTTGGTTGAGATGTATTTGTGAGGCTATTGTTCTTAAAAATTCGTCATTATTTAAAATGTAAAACGATAAATTCTCTCAACCGATTGAAACAAAGGGTTCGAATCAATTCAATCCTCCGATTCACCTTCATGAGATAGTATTTGACCAACATAAATACTATCCATGCTAATCATCTTCCAAGCACAAACCAAAAAAAAAACTGGAAATATCGACAATATTCAAGTTCGTCATTGACATATTTCCTAACCAAAAAATCTATAATAAATAACATCACACTCTCACACACCACTCTTGTCACGCAACAAAAAGAATAAATTGATACTACAAAAAATTGCTCACGCAATATCACTATAATTTAAATTAGTGAAAAAAACTAACACACAATTAACACAAATCATTATAACACATTTATAACTTATTTATAACACAAAGCCCAATTATAAAAATCTTGTAAACTCTGTCTATAGAATTTGTATCTCATAATTTATAGAAGAAATAAAATTTCTGAAGAGGATCCGAACCAAGGATCGAAACGTAACAGAAAAACTTTTTTCCATCACGACCTGGGAAACTCTCATTGGCCGAATCGAAGCCGATTCCTCAACAACGCGTATTCATCAACACGGCCGCACACTACTCGTACTATATTATTGTAATACATATAATCTATAAAAAAAGTACAGTTAAAACGGTTATAAAATAAGTAAACGCAAAAAAATGTCCGATTAAATTGTAATCTCGAAACAATAATAATACAATAATATACCATAATAATACAGTAATGTACAATAATCATACAGTTGCTTCGCGAAACAAGAAACTAGTCCGTGATTGCGAGCCTTACTTGTGCCCGTATTAGCGGAAAACGGAAGAGTGATTTTCATTAGTTAGTGACGAATTATTGCAATTAACAATGAACATTTGTTGTTATATTCGCTATTATTATCATAAACGGCTAGTAGTCGAAAAATACAACATTTCTTCCCTTTAAACTTTTTTTTGCATCTCGGCCCGTTCAAAAGTTATGGAAAGAACAAAGTTTTTAACGGTGCGGTGACCCCTTAAGAAGGCATTCCGCCACATCGAGAAAATTTGTTGCGACTATTTTTACTGATTGAACTTTAATTGTAACCCATTTTTATTTCTACGAATCTTCGTCCATGCCGCACCGTAAGAAATTATGAACGTTTACCTTTCGAGAGGGGGTCGGTTGGTAGGAGGGGGCGGAGAGTGGAATTTACGAATATGCAATCGCATCATAGAACAAACTTATATTGACGTGGATTTAACCCGGAATGGCAAAAGGGTAGCTGATTATTCGATGCTTTTGTCTGAAAAATAAGGGGCAGTTTTAACCACTTAATTAAGAGATATCGGAAAACCACAAAATCCGCAGCCCCTCCTTGTTGCCATATATGTATGCACATATATGGACATATATGTACATTTACATCCCAATCGGTTAAAAATTCTCGGAGATAGGTATGAAAAAATTGCATTTTTGCAATAAACAATGAGAAATTTGTTGTTATCTGCATCGTTCTCATTTCCAATGTATAGTATACGGAAAAAGAAATGTTGTAGCAATTTGAATTTTTTCATATCTCGTATCGTTAAAGAGTTATCGACGAAAAACGATAATCATCCCTATTTTCCAGGGTGCGTTTCACCCCTTGAATATTGGGTTCCGCACATATAAAAAAATACGTACCGCCTATTTTTATCTGTTCTACAAACATACCAAATTTAATCTAAATCGGAGGGGGACACCTCGCGACCTTTCCTTGTCAGTTGTTTACTTTGAGGGCTCCGAATAAAAATATCCGGTAGACATGCGGCGCCCATCAGACATACACTTCGAAGTGCATGGCAGATCGGCACCAGAGGTCTACTGGATTAGCCAACCCGAAGCACGGATGGGAAAAGGGAAATCGATCAGGCATTGGACAGGTAACCTTAACAGAGCCATGTGAGGGACGCATTGCGGGTCGTCTGATGTGGGCCTGATTAATGCTGCCTCCTTACATCGGTATCTGGGTACCACTGATCTGGCAGACATACGGCGTCGATCAGGCATGGACTTCGGCGCCCTAACAAGGTCCTCACAAGATTACCTGATTTAGGACTGATCAGTTTGTCTTTATTACACCCATTCTCCAGATTCACTGATCCAGTAAATATCCAGTACAGATCAGGCGGGCGCTTCTACGGTAATCCGGGCGGTATCTGCAAATCTGCCTGATCAGTGATCCGGCTGCCGGGACAATATTTCCAGTCGGGTAGCCAAGCCAGTTTACTCGAAATGTTGTACGCCAAATTACTAAACATTAAGAATAATATTTTTCCAAGTATTTTATTTTCACTGAAAAAAATCGTATTACATTTATAACACAAAATTTCCCGTTGTTACCGCCTGTATAAATGACTTTTTCCAATAGTATATCGGATTCATCCGACTGTATTCATTTCAAACGATCAAATATAGCGCGATGGATGTCAGCAGTAAAACGGAGACATATTTTTTCGTAGCAAGACGACGGCCAAAGTCTGTGAGCCTAAATATATATCATCCAATGTGCAATAGTTACGCGATCAAGTTTATATTGTTATATAACTTTTGAACCTATGTAACTAAAATAAGATAAGAAGGCGGCTTTCGACCAAAAAATCGCTCGTTTATTGTTTGAAAAGAATAGAAATTGTCAACAAAAATTAAAATCCTTCGATTAAGGACTAGTTTTTAATGCTATCAATAAGCACACAAAATTTCATCGAAATCCATCGAGTGGTTTTTGAATTATAGTGGTCACCGACTTGAAAAATATGGTTTGGAGAACAACGCGTTTAAAGTTTTTCGATGTGGATGCTGTATTATATGTTCGTAAAATTTTGAGCTCGATGGATGAAGCTAAACTTTTTTATGTATTTTGATCCGCTGAATCCGAATGTCACAATTTTTTGCCGAAAAGTCCAGCATTCAATTGTTTATAGCCAATTATTAAAACAATTTTTCAAAAAATTAAAGTTTTTGCGGGATGAATTATTTTTTAAAAACATTTTGGGCAATTGTAAAACGAAAGTATTCTTTATAAAATTTAGCTAAAGTTCACAGTTTTTGAGTACTAAATTTTTAAACATTTCTGCAAGAGTTTTCCAATTTTACACTTGATTTATGTGTAGAAATACTAATTAAAAAATTACTTACATCGAATCATCAATTCCTGGCCCATTCAATAGGGCTTCTGCCGATGTGGAAGATTCCAAAATATCAATTTGTTGTTATCTTCGAAGCATTCTGCCTTCCCGGGTATTATCGTTTGCGTTTGTCAGCCGCTACCTGCCATGGGGACCCGACGCCCCATTACTAATTGTGGGATATCCCAGAAACTATTCATCGGATTGACTTGCAATTTTTAGGGAATATTTTCGAAACATCATGCTTCAAGATAATGTATTTATAAAAATCGATTTTTTGAAAATTCTGACTGCATCTCACCCCTTAAACAATTACTGTTGAATTCAATGTTTATTGTTGATGGTTACGGTAAAACAAATACATATTTTTTGCTTTTTAGTGCCTAATGATATGGATAGTTCATGGTTGTCTTATATTAACTAAAAGCAATTACCATTTTATATCTTTAGAGACTGCGAAGCGAAAAGCAGGATTTCTTGGCAGCGATCGGAGACAAAAAAATGTATTTATATTTCTCGGTATACGGGAGCCAATTCATGAACTTTTCTCGCATCTACTGAATGCAACTATCTCTATACCCGTAGAGATATACATTTTTAAGTACCTTTGGTTAATGTTAGAAGAGTTCACTCAGAAAAAAGATTTATTAAGGAAAAAGAGGTTTGTCTCCCGGCGAATAAGTTTTTTTATTCGTATGTCGGCCTACTATGATTTTTTTGACAGCTAAGAATTTTTTAAATTAAAGTTTATGTTTATCATTTACTAACAATTTTTCTTAACACTTAATAGGATATATAAGTTCGCAGAAATAGGTGTTTTGTATCCGACGAATAGAGTTTTTCTTAACATCCAATAGGATTCTTCATAATCCCCAAGCTGGTATTTTTCGAGAAATTGTGTCATTTCGTCCGTCATTATTTTATCACGCGAACGTTTTTTTCTCACTTTTATTTTTACTTACATTTAAATCATTCCTCACTTTTGAGTTTCTCACTTCCGAATTGCAACACTAACACTTGTGCCAAAACCATTGGCATAGGAAGAAGCTACATGGTAAGCGTATGCGTGAGCTATATCTGACAAGCGGCCTACTGTCGGGTCCGTCGCGTTGAAGAGGAAAGTGCGCATGCGCGCATTAGTATCATAGTCGCGAAATAAGAGTATTTCGTAATTGGGTTGTAGCATTTATTTGATTTGAGGACATATTTATTCAAATGTTACATTTCAAATATGGCTTCTAATTGATGTGAAAAATCGGCACGTAAAAAGCACACTTAGTGACGCCGAATAAATGCTGTAGTTACAATCACATAACTGTCTCCATACGAGTAAACATTTATTAATTTCCAATAAATTATGTCCTAATGTGCCAATTTATTACAACATAATAAATCTTTTTTGCTGAGTGTTCAGAGACTGGCTCCTCAATATCTAGAAATTTCAGGTTTCCAGTGTCCCCGTTCGCTGCGAAGAAATTCCTACTATGAGTCTCGTAGTCTCTAAAGATATAATTATTGATCGTTTTTAGTTACTGTAAGACAAATACATATTGTTGCCTTTTAACTAAAAATAATCGCCATTTTACGTGTTTGAAGGCTGTGAAGCGAACACCAAAACTCCGATCGCATTTCTTCGAAGTGATCGGAGACATTGAACAATTTATAGTTATCGGTATACAGGAGGAATTCTACAATTCTTCTCACGTCCGACGTCCGTCACGACGACAATGAAAACTGTATATCCATAGAGGTATCCTTTTTTTATTGCCTCACGTTGATGTAAGAGAAATTCATGAATTGGTTCCTGTATACCGAGAAATATCAATTTTTCATTGCTGTCCTATTCCCAATTGCAAATAATTTTTTGTGGTTTGAATATTTGACACGAAGAATCTTATCAAATTTATTTTTGGCTCCGAAACGGGGCCGTTTGGTCTTCGTATTCGATTATTTCTTTAAATCTTCAATTTGCGACACGGAGAACCCTCGTTAAATGTTTTATTCGCCCTAAAAAGGGCCGTTTGTTTCACGCTTATAAACGCTCTAACTATGGCTACAGATTAGAGCTGTCAAAACGCTCACTCTGTAACTAATAAAAAAAAATATATATATATATGTATATATAGCCGGCAAGATAACAGCCATAGCTGTCGAGCTGCGCGAGACGAGTCTTAAACGCTTCGCTCTTCGTGCTGTTAAACGATTTGTCAATCAACCCCCAAGGAGAGCGCATGTAGTACGTTTACGACATGACGGATTTACTTTATTCGATTCAACTAAACCGCGATTGAGGACCCACTTTTTGGAGAAAAAAATCGCTCCGAAATTCGGCCGAAAATGATGAAATCTCGGGATTGAGTAGACGGGTCAAAAAGTAACGTAAACCAAACGACAGGGAAACATCACATTACGCTTCCCAAATGTTATCAGATTTGCGATTCGGCGACGCGTTTTCTCGTGGCGTCGATAAAAATTCAAAAGTGATAGATAAAATCCCATCTTAGTGTATAAAAACTACGGGGCGTATTTGTCAGTGGGGTAAACGTTTTCTTTTTTATTACTTGGCGTCATGGCTTGGCCGCGCCTCTTGAAAAGAAGTTTACATTGTGTTTTATTGTAACAATTTTTTTTATGTCAATTGCATTCTAAAAGAAGTTAAAATTGCTATATTGCCCTTTTTTTTACTAAACCCACGATTTATTAATTAGAACCCGTGAACTCGAAACTTTATCTAAAATTGTCCTACGACAGTTTTTCACAGAGTTACAGCCTATTAAAAATTCCCGAAAATTTGCGGAATTTTTTGTTATCCTTTAATATCTTTTTAGTGTATTTATTAAATCTATATCGTTATGAAATTAATTTTTTTTGATAATTTAGAATAATAAATATTCGGACGAGTACAAATCAGGCTTCATTGAGAGAAAATAAATCTCGTTGTTGATGAAATGTGGCAAGCCGCGATGAAACTTACGAAGTAGGCGTCTCGGAAAGGTGGAGACGCGTAAAATTCAGTGAAGATAGTCTTCGCTTTTGCGTGGTGTCCTTCGAGCCGTTGAGGTGGAAAAAGGATACCGAGAGAAACGGAAAAAGAAAGAAAGAAAGAGGGAGAAAGTGAGAGTGAGAGAGTGAGATAGAGAGAGCGAGAGAGAGAGAGGGGAGGGGAAACTTGAGATACGTCTAGGAGTGGTGACTGCCTCATTTGTTGCGTATTAGCGAAGGATAATAAGATCTCTGAGACTGCCGCCTTTCTGGCCTTTGCGAAAGGCGCCGCTCGTTGCCCTGTCGCCCTTTCCACGCCCGGAAAAAGTAGAAGGAAAAAAATCGGCCAGAGGAAAAACATCGATGAAACGAGAACTAAGTCTACGCCCTTTTGGATTCGGTCTATTTGGAGATGAGGTAACCCTTCGTGGATGTTGGAATTTTTCTTTCAAATTTTAGAGTTCGTATATTGGCCCCTTTTTACAAGCACTCTGCACAAGCCAAGTTATTTGAATATAATATAGTCGAGAACTATGAAGGTGGAAAAGAAGCGAAACACCCTTCCAAAAATAATCAATGGATAAACGAGAGGTAGAAAATGAGAATAGAAAATATTGTTACGGGAAACACGAGTACAAGGTATCGGCGTACTGCAGTAGCTTTTACCTTATTCTCTTTTCGTGTACTGCACATAGAGCCGATCGCCGTAATAATGTACAGCCTCACACTCCTTCTCAGCCAACAAAGCAATTCCGGTGTTCTTTATTCCCGAATTCATCCAATCCTCCGTACAATATTTGCGCCATCGTTCCACGAGTTTCCCTTTTTCTTTATCCCGTACACATTCATGCAGGGATGTTCAACAATGATTCGTGCGCAATGAGAAACGCGGTCACCTGGAAGTACGGACAAAAAAAATATTTAAAAAAGCAAGCGGAAACCTAGATGCTGGACACGTAAGTGGTTGAACAAACGAGACGGAAAAGTACTTGTGATCGTCATCGAGAAATGTACAATCGCAAAAGCGAAAATGGACTCATCTTCTAAGGGGTTACCCCCACTTGCGATTTTGAAAAAATCGATTTTTTTAATTGCATTTTTTTGAAGTGCAATTTGAAGTGCAGTTTTTTTGATGCCCGGAATAGATGACTCTATGTAAGTTTACAAAAAAAATAATTTCTTCGTGTAAACTGAAATTGAAACTTTAAACGCGTTTTTCTCAAAATGGCATTTCTGAAGTCGGTGACCAAGATTACTCGAACACTAGTGAACCGATCTTCTTGAAATTTTGCTGGCTTATTTAATACATAAAAATATAGTCTTTAATCGTTCGATTTTTTTTTTCGAAAAAAATGGCCGATTGATAGCCAAAAAACGGCCGTTTTTTTTCGTTAAAATCGAACCATTAACTTTGACGGTTCGCCATTTTGTGAAAAATGAATATTTTTTAAAATCCTTCGATTAAAGACTAGTTTATACTTATATTTGACTAAATCCATCCGCATTTTTTTTTCAGATGATTCACTTCGCCGCAATGTTGGTCACGGCAAACCGTGTATATAAAAACATTATTTCATTGACGGCCATTTGCCACTAAACAATGTAATATTTTTCAATAAAAAAATTACTGAAAGTTCTTCAAGATTTGTTCTTTAAGATGGTATATTGATCGATTAAAAAAGTTTTGTAGTTTTCTTTAAAAAAATTCATGAAAAAGGCCTTTTTTGCGCTACAAGTGGGGGTAACGCCTTAAAAATACGATTTGGCCTATCAAAACACTCAATCTGTACAACAAAACACTGTACTCCGATTTAATTCAAACTTTTTTATTCATTTATATAATGAATAAAATGATGAATGACTGAATTGTTGTTTCTTCCGATGATTGTTGTGATTCTGGCAATTGTTGTTTCTTCTGATACTCTGGTGCACAGTCTTTTTACTCAAGGAGGTCCTGCTTGAACTTAAAAAAAAGTGTACAAGCCTCGAAATTTTGATATCACTTGTAGAAAGATTCTTCACTCACACCTGCAACATTTTAACAAGATGGACCACCTACTTATCCGTTAAAAAATCGTGAATATACCTCATTTAGCCTTGAGGATATGCATCCTCAAGGCTGAAAGTTTGATTGAATCAGCATATGATAATAAATAGAGGATCGTCCTTAAAATGCTATATTAAGGTTTTTTCAGATGCCATTAAAGAAAAAAATCGAGGTAGACGGAAAATATATTCTCACGGCTACAAGCAGATATTTATCTGGAGTAGGTGACCGTGAAAGCGGAAAAGCGGGAAGAGATGTTAAGAAGGAAAATTAAATTGGCACGCACGCACGGACATATTAATATTGATTTGTTTTCCTTTTTTGTTTATATTTTTACAAATATAATTTTATAAATACTTTACGGATGCTGAGCTTCTTTTCAAGCCTCTCCTTATACCCAGTTATGCAATTAAAGCCTATTCAGCATGAACCTGAATATTGGCTGAAATTGACTACCAGTTTTGAACCACTGGTAATCACCCATATCTGTCCGGCATTGGGTAGCACGTTTTCTAGTATTAACAGTTCTGGCATCAGTACCAGTGCTGCCAGGTTAGGAGATTTCCTCTTAGATTTAGGGGTATTTCACTATTGGCTTAGGAGAGAAATAGGGGGGAAAACATTGTAGGAGCTTTTTGGGAGAATTCCGAAGCGTGAGGGGGGAAGTTTTAGGGGATTATAAATTTCCGAAGTTTTTTTCTCTGACCAAGTTGAAAAAACCAATTACAAGTGCACCAATTCCGAGTGATCGCAAGCAAACACGTAAGTCCAAACAACCGAAAACAATAATTCAAACCCAACCGATACGATTGTGGTAGAATATCCATAAGTCGAATTTCCATAACCGCATATCCATAAATCGAATATCCATAAGCGCCAATATCCATAAGTGAATGTCCATAAGTAAGAATATCCATAAGTGAGTATAGTATATAACCCAAACAAACTTGAACTTTTACCGAGCATTCTCTTTATTCAAAATGTTTTAAAATGCTCATCTTTCTTCGTCTTTTCACTCTTCCGCCATTTCTGGCGCTCATTTCTACTCTATATCCCCATGGAAATTTATGTATGTAAAATATATGCCGAAAATATATGCTACATATATATATATCGGTTGCATATATAGTGACGAAAAATAGAATAATACGTGTATATTCAGTATATATGCACCAAATATATGACGCATACATGACCCATATATTTTCGATATATTTTTCTGACCAAAAAAATATATGCTACGTATAAACACTATATATGATGCATATATGAGGCATATATGACTCATATATGTGTCATTTATGCATAATATATGACGCATACATTTTTGATACATATTCCTGACAAGAAATATATGCCGTGTATAAACACTATTACAGTTAAAGTACACTATTACATACAAGCACATATATACAGATATGCTGCGCATATCTGTATATATGTGGCATATATGTACCATGTATGCTAAATATATGTGGTGTATATGCAGGGTAAATGCTGTATATACCATTGATATATGATACATTGATATACAGTAATACCACGCATATACATCTCATATATAAAAACGTTACGAAAATTAGAATTTGGCACATATATTTTCAATATATGGCATACATTTCACATGTATTACCATTATTAATAAAATAAATTTGCAGTATATTTTTGCGTATATAAATTTCCATGGGGGATACTTACCTTCAATACTCACTTTTCCTATGCCTCCCATCATTTCTGGCGCTCATTTCTACTCTATACTCACCCTCTACACTCACTTATGGATATTCGACTTATGGATATTCGTACTTATGAATATTCGACGACAGTGACCGATACATGCTGCGAAACAAAATGTTGGTCGCAATGGTCGAGGCTATAATGAACGTTCGACTCACGCTCAGCATTGATTACTGAGACTTTGAGCCGACAGCTCGTATGTTGAAGCGTTTCAGTTGTGAGAATATTTATAATAATCTAAATGACAGCGATGTTCGAACCCTCGATTTATTTCCTGATAGTTAGTGACGAAATTTAGGTATTAATGCATCAGTGAATTCTTCATTGCAATAAGTATCAATCCGATCGGGAGTCCACTATGTGCTCATTCTGTTCTTTATCGTTTTCGCTTTAAAATGCCGCTTCGTCCATCGTGCTGCGGGTCTTTTGCGATTTTTGGCAGAATTTCAAAGAGGGACCGTCGATTTTAGCACCGTCGATTTTAGCAAAATGGACTTGGAATATACCGTCGGCAATAAGTATAAGTTACACTATAGAGTAGTTCAAAGTATATACTCGACTAATAAGTAAAAAATTGTAATAATAGACAAATATGTAGACAAATATAAAAGCGGGATTCTTTTAACATGTAAATTCAAAAAGAAATACCTCTCCTCCCAGGCTCAAAGACAGATTACCATACCACCATAAATGTTCTTACCGACCGAATGGTTCACCTAACTAGAACAATTATTTCCATTAAAAAAAGTATTCATCTTCATCTATAATTCGCACAGATCGCAGCAATCAAGTTTCAAAACCAAATACTCAATACACAAGTGGAAAATGCATTTTAAATGACAGCTATTTGACGACATTTAACCGATCGCGAAAATTACCCTTCATTTACAGCACTGTTCAGGCCAGTGGCTTGGTCGGGGGTATTTAGGAAGAACTAGCGATGGTCTAGGGGGAAGCCGCCAGAACCATCTGGCAACACTGATCAGTACTGACTCAAGACTAAGTCAAGTTTCTAGTCTATACATACACGATTTAAGGTTTGTCTCAAGACTGGCAATAATATGTGGCCCAAAACTGGGCACTTGTTCTGAGTCAATACCCGTAAACAGCATCGGGCCAATTCACGGCACCATAAGTTGGACAGGTTAACAACCCAAAGTTGTCTCAATACTAATTTTGCCTTGGGCAATGTTTGGCACTTGGTAGCCTGCCAGTAATGGCAGCTTTGGCATCAGTACAGTGCCAATACGAAGCCAGTTTGCAATACGTACATAGGTGTGTCTAATATAATCTGAAAAATCTGTGGTCTGTCGGCAAAGGTATCATCGGAAATGTTGAAGTGATTTACAAGCATCTGAAGAACTCCAACATCACGTGTTGCGTCGTGCGCACCAGCGTGGGATGTTTTCAGATCTTCGTTAGCGAGGCAGCTCTGGTTGCACTGATTCTGCATATTCAATATTTCGCGAAATATAGGAAGAGTGTCAGTAAAACCGTTAATGGTTGGTTACAGATTTTGAACCATAGATACGCTCCTGATGACACGTATTCGACGTAGACTGTCGAATAGACAATTATGCGCAATGAGTACACATGATTTTTGTATTCCCAACAAAAATCAGTGCAACTCTGTCAGCACGATTTTGAGTGGAGCCGATTCAATCCTTACGCCGCGGAGGAACAAATCTCCATGAACGTTGGTCCATTGGCCAATCCATTTACTGCCGATGCAACAAACGTAATGGTTCTCGTGGGGTTTACTTATTAACCAAACGATCGATTCTCGTATCTCACACCTATCTGCAGAATACCCGCGTTTCGAGAAACCCCCGAAGTTTCGAGATCAAAATATGCGATGGCGTACATTGACGTTTTATCAGCCATGTTGAAATGAAAACCGTCTGATTCTAAAAGATTCATACCTGATTCATACATCACTCTTTTCTTGTATTCTTTTTTGTTGCTCAACATAGATATATTTTTTTCAATAGCTTTCGTCGACTGTTAATGCTTTTGTTTTTGCTCTTGCAGCCCTCTTCACTTTTTTGATCTGTGATCGATTGAAAAATCCTTTTATATGCTTCCCAGATAAATATCTATAAAAATGCGGCCTCATGCAGTCGCTCGTCGCTCGTTTGCAGCGACAAATCTGGTCACGTGATATGTAGCGACAAAGCTGAAAATGTTGAGCTTTATCGCTGGGAAAGGAGAGTGGGGAGAGGAGAGTTGCTATTCGACGCGGCGACTTGCCGCTACTTTTTTGAGTCGCGGGAAATTCAAAATAGGGTCACGTGACCAGATTTATCGCTGCAAACGAGCGACGAGCGACTGCATGAGGCCGCACCTTAAGACTTTCAGAGACATTTGAAATGCACGATGCTCCTCGATTTTTATTGCCACCTCCAACGACAAAGCGGAAATCTGCTGATTCGTGGTGGCTGTGCAATCGGCTCTTTGATGCTTTATGAACCACGGCACCATCCAGACTCTTGTTTGCCTGACTTGATGCTCCATAACAAAATTTGTTAACGGTGCTTGCTAGTTCGTCAAACAGTTTTCGAAGCTGCTCAAAAAACGGTGCGCTAGAAAATCCACCTAATTGAAAATGATGCTTCATTCAAACAATATATAATCCCATAGCCTATTGTTTCTTATAATTGTTTTATTCTCATAATTTTTATAATCTAGACCCTGATGTCAGACTTTCTTTAAAAGTCGATTACAACCATGTTCTGAATGATGCATGATTGAAACAGCCATTTCCTAAAATACAAAAAGGTTGTGATGAACTTTATTCTTTATTTATTTTTACTTTATTTACTATTCTTTCTCATTCGACGGAACAATAATGATCGGCTGATTCTTTGTCCTAATATCAAATTTCGACCAGGCTAATTCTTAGTTTCAATATACTCCTTCACTTAAAATTCTCCGTCGACATACCTTGTTTGCAGAAAGGAAAATCCGAATCAGCTCCAGATATTATGGCTTGTTTCGTATGATTTCGCACCTGGCAAAGTCGAGATAAGATAGATCAAGTGCTATGTATTGTGCTTGTAAGTGCGGGGATTTTACACAAGTGGTGAGAAGTAAACTTTTACGATTGGCCAAGCGTAGAGAAGGAAGAGGGAAAGGGGGTGACAAGGCAAGTGGAAGAAAAGTTAGTGCGAAGCATTTAGAATCATGGAGGCCTCGGAAAGTCGTATACATACTGGGTCGCTGCTCTCTCGCGTGGGCGAGAAAAGTAATGATTCTCCCGCACTACCCTCCAGCTTTTTGATTAATCTTGAATGCTGTCGGCTATTTTCTCTTCTTTTTGCTCTACATCATTCGTGACCCGTTTACGAGATATTAATATACGTTCTCCCGTGGCCTCGGATTGTGGTGGCAGAAGCTACCATAATGTGTCCCAAAGGTAGTTACATTTCACAGGAGCATGAAAAAGCATTGTTTCGGAATTTCTATATAAGAGTGTACGACGTACTTCATAATTATTACGAACGACCAACTGATGATGGGAGCCTTGGTATGCGAATCAGTAATGATTCAATCAAAGTAATCGTTGAACTGGCACCTCGGAGATAGATAAGTTTGTTTCGCATAATGACGAATTTTTACAAATCTTTGTTTGTCGTAACGATTTTTTATATATTCTTTCAATTGAGTATAATTATCGAGTCAGGAAAAAATTACCCATTTGAAGGGAACAAATCCGAAAGGGAATTATTAAAGATATGGGCTTGTCAAACTGTATTTACAAAATCAATCTTTTCTTTCATGCGGTTTTAAAAATAATGCTAGGTGGTTGCATATGAAACCGCTCCATTTTGGACCATTTTTGACGAAAGAAAAGATAGTGATTCGGTTGCAAATCGACGAACTGATTTATTTGAAGTATTGCCCATCGAACACTACCTTGGATGAATTCGGGTTCTTAAGGTAGTAGTCTCGCCAAGGCGTTTTCCTATAGATTTTTATTTTATTTTGAGGACACATTCAAGACACTATGAAGTGATTATCTGCAAAATTTCAACAGGATTCTCCGTTCTGTATTCGAGATATTTGCAATCAAAGGTTGCACGGTTTTCCACGTGTTGTTATGGGAACGGTGGAAAATTTTACATTTCATGCAATAAAGTCGAAACTTTTCTACATATTTTTCTTAAAAAATCTCAATTACAGAGGAACTATGACGAAGTAGGTAAAAAAAACCATGACCTTTGACCGTCTAGTTTCAGAGATAAAGCGATTTAAATTAAGCAATGTCTAGCGACGCCAGCGTAACAAAGCGACTGAATAGAAAGTGCATCTAGCGACGCGGCGGATTTTTTATATTTACTTTTTTATACTACTATATATATATATATATATATATATATATATATATATATATATATATATAGTAAAATAGCTAAAAATTAGTAAATGAATTGAAAAAAAATCGTTGCAACAACAAAATTTTTTATTATCAATTCATCGAGGTGAAATTCATCAATTCAACGACTCACGATACCCCATGTAGGAAATCAAAAGGCTGACGATGGAAACAAGCTTGTGCGAGCCTTGTTTCACCGAGCCTGAGTGAGACAGACCTGGGCCAGGTTTCATTGCATCGTTTGGAGCAGCCTGGAACCAAGACTGGCTGCTTAGCCTAAACTCAGGGTTATTTCAAGCTTTATTCAGCCGGTGAATTTTAAGGCTAAAAAATCAAGGCTGGATGCAGGCTTGTTTCAGGTTGTGATAAAATAAAATAAGTTTAAAATAATATTTTTCCTGTACTTTTATGAAAAAAAAATTAGCAATAAATGCGAGAATATTTTGAAATTGTGTATCTGCAAAAAAAATTACACTAGTGACATTTTACTTCATCCTCTATCTTAATTTTCTAAATCAATTTGACGCAATAAACATTCTTTACAAATTTATTCAATTTACCCCAATGTAGAATATAGAAAACTAAAAACAGGCCTCATATAGCCTCGAGAAGAGTTAGGAATAAGCCTGGTCATAAATGCTCGTGAACGCTTCATTAAGGCTCGTTTTGAGCCTTGTTGTTTCGTCGTTTCAGGCTTAGTACAGGCTTTTCTACCAGCCTTTGGTCAAGCCTATGTGCAAGAGCCTGAAACCGCGTTATCATTCAGAGGTTCAGCTAGGCCTGAAATCAGGCTGGTGCTCAGCCTGAATTAAAAAATGTGAGCCTTGTTTCACGGCTTGACGAGCCCTTCTTTCATCGTCAATTCCTACCTGGGACGTTGCCCCACACTTTCGTTATTCATAACCTCTACATGGTTCTTCTTTTCGTTTGCTTTTGTTGCACGGGTCATAATTTCGACCGCTCTTCTATTTTTGATGATCGTTTTTCGTTTGGCAAATTTGACTTTATGTTGCACTTGTTCCGTAATTCCATTTTATACGAAATATCACGACAAAAATTCGCTGGGCTTGCGACGTTGCTACGATCTTCGCGCTCGCTAGACTACAGTAGTATGTGCATATCAGTATACGCAGAGTATCTACGTATTAGTAGTCGCAATGGATAATCTGATACAAAAGTGAGGGTAAGGTGATGGAGGGGACGTTGTTTGTACATTATACATTAATTTGTTCATTATAAAGATTTGTACATTATAAAAATATTTCGCAATATTTCGAGGCTTTCATAGATTGAGCGAAGAATAAACTTTTCAACGTGACTGTGGCAAGACTACTACCTTAAGGAGAGATATACACCTAGATGGTCGAGGTATCGATGACACCATGTAAGTTGACAAATTTCATGATTTATTCATTCCCAAATTATCAAACGCGTTTTTCTCAAAACCACGTTTTTCAAATTGGTACCCAAAATTTCTCGAAAACCAATGAACTGATTGCCTTGAGGTTTTTTGTGGTTATTCTATACACCATTATCTCGTACTTGTCATAGGATTTTTTCCGTTACTTAGTTTTTGTTTTATAGGCAAAATAATAACTAATTTTTGGCCCAAAAATCACTATTTATGTTCAAACGTCCGCCATTTTGTCATAAATCGATATTTTCAAAATCGGCTATGACGAGTACTAGATTATAGTATCTAATTTTATCATCTTTTCAGTTTTTTTTTTCAGATGATTTTTGAAGAAACGCCACTGGGTACCGTATACGCAGATTTTTTTACGATGCTCCAAGGATCATACAATATCCTTGTATATTTTTGATATTTTTAAATAAAGAAAATTAAACATATTTTTGCATGTATAAACTTTTAGATAATTAAAATCCCAATCCGAAATTTCAAATAGTTTTCCTTGAAAAAATTCGGAAAAAGGACCTTTTTCCGGCTCCGAGGTGTACATCTCCCTTTAAGAGACAATCCAGTCATCCAGCCATTTTTTGACTCCTTTGTATGAGGTGAAGTGCTGAGCTGTAAGCAGTAACTGCATTGACCTGAATAAAGGCTAATCGGAGGAAGCAATTTCTGGGGGATATGGTGAGTGGGGTGGAATTTCCTAGCTTATTCCTTCCAAACACTTCTCAGCCGATTAAACAACATGCGGACTGGCATCGTCGCACAAAGGAGTATTTCACCTCGAAAGTTGCTCAAAATTATTTTGTGATTTTTATCGATTAGACACGTAATGAAAAGCAGTTCAGGGTCGTTATATTGTATTTAAAACGATCGGCTATACATGAAATATTTAAAAAATGGTTTGCAAAAATAGATTTCACAAAATTATATTAATTAGATTCGTCTTCACTAGGTCCATCCTTGTCTTCATTATTGGTCTGTGTTGACGTTACGTACGACGTTTCCGGTAGCAAGAGTTGTAACGTCTCACTGGAGAAAGGTTTACTTTTTTCTGAAGCCTTTGTCTTGCACTGCTCAACAAAGGATCAGAACTTAGCAAAAGTCTGTTCAGAACGTCCCTATTACAGTTTTCTCGCGAGAACTTCCTTGCATAATTCTGCCTATACACGCGGAAGTGTTTATTTCAGGCCTCAGCCGCCTCTTCCGATAGTTGGCCAATAGGTAATATAGCGTGGTCAATTATTGTCGCGCCGTGTCTCAAAATCTTGTGCATTGTCGGAGTCATTGGATGCCACCCATACAATTCGACATACAGTTTTGCTGTTTGTTCTGCAAAATTTCAAATTTGTTCACATGAATTTTATGCCCACTTGACAAAGTCTCTAAAATGATATTGCATCTTTTTATAAGGTTTATGTCGACTCCTGCGATGCGGGAAGAAGTTTCGGGATCTGAGAAAAATCTTCTTGAAGTATTCCCGTCATTAGTATTCCCGAACCCTGCTTTGGGAATATCCACCAGGAGCCCCATTTCCTTTTTAAACGTGTTTTGCATTTCCTGTTATGTTTCGGCCACGATTTTTTTATCTTCTTGAGTTCTCGCTTGCCATTTCTTGATTGGTATTTTATACGATAAATGAAGCAAAGATTCAAAAAATCGGATGCTTACGTGTAGTATCGATACTCCAAATTTGAGGGCATCAGGGTTCTCTGTGCTTCTTTTATTGAAGTTGTTGAAATCTTTTGACGTTTGCCCGCATATATAGCATCTCATGGTCGATGTCGTGTTTGTCGCAGCGTTGCAAACCTTTCTGTCGATCATCGTAAATGCCAATGTGTGCTTTATTTGAAGTAAACCACCAAAAGTTTTCGGTACTTCAGTCTTTCTCAAGTTTGTAATATGATCTTCATCATAGCGAATTTCTTCGTTGATGATATCTTTTCTTTCGTGGATGAAGCGGATTCGTATTGGTCTACAGTATCTTGCAGAGGATGGTACTGGGTTTTGCCAAATGATCTTCTTTTGACCACCAATATTGCATATGAGTCGTAGGGGCACAAATGAACTCTGGAAGATGTTTGCATCACTATCTGTACGATTTTGAAATTTTTGTTCAAATGTTTGTTGTTGCGAGCCATCACAACCCCATTTTGATAACAGCTCTAGGTTGCTTCTTTCTTCTTCATTTAAAAGTTCAAGTACTTCATCTAAGTATTGACACAACCGCGTAGCCGTGTGATCTAGAAGGTCCTGTAGGTTGATTTCAGAACACGTTTCGGTAACTCTTATTGACTCTTCTCGCGGAAAACACTCTTTTTTGCTTTTTTAAGAAGTGAATAACAAGGATAGAGGTTCTTGTTCGCAGCATGAATTACTTCGTATTCCTTTCTCGTCATATCAGCTTCTACAAAAATTGATAATGCTTCTGATGGAGTATGCTTTTTGATAATATCATTTTGATTAGAAGTAACATTTTTTCTATGCTTTTCGGCTCTTGTCGGCCTCAAAATAATATCTTTTATTACTTTAGACGCGTCACTATGCCCTGCAGCATGCTGACTCATTTGGGCCGCATAGGTTAACTGATCGCAAGGTACTTGTTCACTCAAAGCCTTCGTTTTGCGCCTCTTTGTTTGCTCACTCGATTCATTGAAACCTTTTGATGGTCGGCCGGGTCTTTTTATTGTCCAGGTAGGTAGTGTTATACTAGTACTGAGCCATTGTTCATTTTTATCTAAAAAACGTTCTTTCTTGTAACTAGCGGCTATCCATTTTTGTTTAAATTGAAACTTAAAAGCCTTTAAAGAATGTTTCAGTGATCCTTGTTCATTTTCAGAGTATTTGGTAATATTTTTGAGGTGATCTTCCAAAAACACGAACTTGTCATCTATATTCCTTTCCGAACATTGTTTCAACCCTTCATAGAGTGATTTTCTAGTTATCTCCATCACCATCGCCTTCTCTGGAGATTCTGTAATAAAAATATGGAATAATTTGTTTTTACAAAAAAAAACTATTTGTGCCTTATTTGTTTAACCCATGCACCGCACACATGGGGCGTTCACGTTCTCGGCATTTTAATAATCGGGTATCCCGTGAAAGTCCGTTTACCTAGGGCGTTCGTCTTGTTCTGTGAAAAAAGAACTTTGGGGACGGAGTAGTTCACTGCCACCTACCCACCGAAATCGGTTAATTGAATTAATTAATTAATTAATTAATCCAGCTGATTGACCGTAAAAATCTGTCGAGATCGCCAACGACCCATCTGTTCTGGAAACGTATGTATGCAAAATCCGACTTCACGAAAACATTTTTTTTCTCTATGATTATGTTTTTTTACTAAAAATATAAATTTGAATGAAGGTGTTACGTAAATAAAAGCGAAAATGAATGTGAGAACTAGCGAAGAGGTTAGTGCATTTCTTCGTCCTCGCAAACAAGTGGAATATTTCGGCGGAGAAAACTCTGAGGACAAAGATTATATCGAAAAAGATCATCAGGAAGGGGAAGAGGAGTGCAATGAGTTTCCCGATTCGAAAACTTTTCAATTTATCCATCAATATTTTACATTTATTATCAATTTTATCTTCTATAAGTGTCCAGACTAAATAGCGATATTCAACCCTTAAAATAAATACCTTTTAGGAATTCCCGAAGCCTGCCATATTTTTTTTCTGAAAGTACATAATCTCAAGTTGAAATAACTCAAAGGATATTTGAAAGGAAGTTACTAAAAAAATGAAGAATTTTTAACATTACGGTGCATTTCCTGCATGTTTTTCAAACGATGAAATTAACAATCCAAAATTAATGATATGACATTTTTATTTATTGAACCTATAGTTGAAAACACGAAGAACACCTATGCATTTTTCAGAATTTTTTGGAACATTTAAGGTTTGTAAACATGTCGCGAACGCTAATGATTGCATTCGAAGGTGCCGAAAAATAGTCTCGGTTCGAGGGTCAATAGAATAAAACAAAAAATGGCGGATACATGCGGAACGTTTATTTTCAAAAACATTATCAAGAATAACTAAGCTTCACGTTACGCAGAAAATCATAAGTTAACTCGGCTTAACTGATGTACAAAACCACTTTTGAATTTAGTGTTTGCATGAAAACACGTTACATTTTTATTCTGGAATGTATATGATGAGAAATGTCACTTTATCAAGTACAATGCGCAAAATAAATATTCTGAATTGAAGTACGTACCTTCCTCTTCAATATTCGTGATGGCTAGATTAAAATATCACCGCACACAAACTCAAAATCACGGTTAAAAGATAACGTTTCAACAGGAGCGCCGAGAATAAAAATAAGCGCGTCGCACATTGCGAAAGTTCTGACTGCTGTCTCGGTTGGAGGAAGGATGGGGCGTTATTCAAATGTTCGTTTAGTAATGTAATACTTACTAAGCTTTAATGATGAATACTTTGTAGTAGATGTTAACAAAATTATTGTAATCGACTTTTGATCGATTTTTTCTTTAAAATACTCCTCTGTGCATCGTCGGCAAAATCACCTTGTCGTGGCGATTCTTTCATTCCGACCTCGTCTCATGCTGTGCCCGCTTCAAAGGTATCAATTCCAATCGATAACGATTCCCTGGGGTCGGTTGTGACTATTTCAGCACCGCATCAGACACGACACCCATTTTTCAGGTAGCCGCGCTCTTTATTGTTTATAGAGAAATCACCATATTGGAAGCGGCGAAACCGCTCGCCGCACGTTGTACTCTATGGAGCATATTCATGTTTCTGCGGCCGATTTCTTTGCTAGAGCACAATGAAGCCCAATTTACTGCGAATATGATTTATTTGGAATAACACTTGCCATTTTAAAGACCATTAAAATAGAAGATGTTAACGCGATGAACAAATATCTCCTTTGGCGTTCAGCGTGGCTGTATGTACCGATCATCATGCGTATTGCCAACTTTACTCCAGGAAAATATTATACCTATCGTCATTTATAACCAGCGTGCGGTTTTATATGCAACCATAAATACTTTTCCCATTTCTTATGCAGTTTCTTTTCATGATATCTCCTTGTATTCAGTTAAAAATAAACCTGATTTATTTAGAATTTCCCACTTTCAAGAAATACTGGCATTGCCGGTCCAAACGCAAAGCTTTGAACCTTTTATATAAGAAAAGAATAGGTAAATATCAATAAATATGCGAACAAAACGATCTTTAGTAACTACTACTTGTTAATAAGCCTCGAGTTCCACTTGCGACTATCCGCAACGGCCGAATTTTTAATCAATATCGATTTTTTATTGAAATTTCATTACATAATATTTTATCAAATGTTGTGCATTCAATTCGTTTGCCGTTAATAAATAACGAAAAATATATTCTATTTTACCCCTATAACCTTTGAATAAAGTTTCTTTTAAATCGTAGAACGCACTCGGGAGTCGAATTATGCGAGAAGGAAAAGAAAGAAAGATCAGTAGGATACATTAGGCCTCGTAAAATGTTTTCTCGTAGTCCCTACTCGTAAAGCAATCAAATTTGTGTGCACTTTACCAACCCCACAGGGTGTTTAAAATGTCTTAAAGTTAGTGCGACGACGGAGCAGGTGCGAGGTAAGGGGCAAAACGTCTTGACGGTAAATGGACTTGACAATGCTGGATAGAGCACAGATGAGATCACGGCGTAGGCTGGGACGTGCATCGCCCGATACTTTGGGTCCTGCCGGTTTAGGGATCGTAAAGTAGAAGGGTCGGGTCACGAAGAGGCGGTGGGTGAATATTCAATATTATTGTACAGCTGTTTTATTAGTCACAGTATAACAATTCAATCAGATAAACTAAAAAGCAAATCAATTCGACCGAAGTATTTAATTTAATTTTAATATGTTTAAATATTTAATAGTTGGTTTAATGATAATGAAATATGTTGGGAAAATTACCAGTCTAGAGCCCGGCAAAAGAGGTGAATTTTGTCAATTTTGTATGGACACCGAGTTGATACCATAAAAATTCCATTTAACGGCCTCTGTTCCAGATATAATCAAGTAACTTTTTTTAAATTACACGATTTTGGAACAAAATAGCAGCGCTGAAACTGGATGAAGCGAGTCACCTTCGTCTGACAGCCTTCTGCGGCCGACAGCACCACGTCGCCAATGCTTTACCGCTCGACTTGAATTATGTTTTTGAATCTCATAACAATACTTTGTATCGAAGTAAGTAGGGAATTTTTTATATGTTGGGAACTTTATCTAACAAAAATTGTATTCAGCGAGTTTTTTAAACCGAAAACAGCTTTTTTCAAACAAGCACCATATTGTGAAAAATGTATATTTTTCCATTTCCCCACGTCCGTCGAAGGCAAAGCTTGTCTAGACTTCAAATTATTTTAAATTGTCGCTCCAGATAAAAAATGTGGAACTCCTGCCGTTCGCAGGACTCTATTGTACAAATGTGACAAACTTGAGGATATATAAAGGTCGCCAACCGAAATTTTCATTCTGTTAACTGGATATCTATGAAAAAAATCGGATTCCACCATCTTCCGGGCCCTAAACTGATAGTCTCCCTTATATTGGGAGTACAAATAGGTCTCCAGCGTTTGACAAAAGATGGCCCCACCACCCATCGTTTGCGGGAACTCTTGCATTTGGCGCGAATCTGCCTCCAATAATGCTTCCAATTCCGCGCCTTCGTACACTTCGTTCCCGCAAATGACGCTTATTCTGCTCTAAACTCGACATTTTCGCACGAAAAAAGTATGTGATGCTGATACAAAATCTCTAATATTTCAAGGTTATGGTCTTGCCAAATGTCCAACCTTACGATATGCCGTTTTACATCTGTCAATTTCAACCATAACCTCCTAGTGGGGCCATCTTTTATCAAACGGCGGAGACTTATGTGTACTCCCAATATAAACCGTCAACATGTACGCGAATAAATTATTATAGCTGATTCAGATGTGTACACACACACACACACACGCGCGCGCGCACGCACGCACGCGCGCACACAAGTCCCCGAGTAGAAATCTTGCTCCAGCTACAATAAGCACCTGATCAGGCATCCTGACTTCTTTTTCCAGCCTTGATCAGAATTTTTTATCAAGCCCTGATCATTTTTGAAACACAATCCCTGACTTCCGTCTGATCAGGGTAAAAAATCAAGGCCTGATCAGGGTAAACTATCAAGGCCTGATCAGGGTAAAAAATCAAGGCTTGGTCAGTGTAAAAGATCAAGGCCTGATCAGCGTAAAAAATTAAGGCCTGATAAGGGCTTAATTTTTCACGGCTTGATCAAAATGAAAAATCATATGATTTTTCACGGCTCAGGATGACCGATTTTTTCCTGAAATAAAAAATACAACGCATACACAAAAGAGAAAAAGGTACCACGTTATAAATAACGCTGATCGTTTATTTTTTAATCTTAATATAAAATTTATCACATACATTTTTCACATATATCTATATGGAAAACAAACATCATTTTTCTTGTATTTGTAATAGAACAAAAACTCGAAATAAACTAAGATATATCACCGTATTATATTCCACTTATCATCCCGAAATAAACTAATATATTTTTCAAACAAAACTTAAGAAACTTCGTGAATAAAGTAAACCGAGCTCAACGTTTTTATGACCAGACGTTTTTAGGAAACGTTATATTGGGCGTTCTGTTCGTTTTTTTACGCGACGCTCGAAACTTGTCCCAGTCTTTTGCTGAATTAATCAGACCTTGATACCGCTCCAACAGCTTGTCCAATTTGCTTCGAAAGAACTTCTATTCCGTGTTCCCTATATTTCGAAATGACAGCCACTGAAAAATACGAAAATGTTCATCCCACTTAGAATTCAATGTCTACATATATATCTATATAAGGTATGCACATTATTTTATTAGGGTGGCACAAAATTGAGCTCTATTTTTTTTTCCTTTTTCTCACCATCCAATTATCTACTTTAAAGAAGAAAAAAAATTGTTGCAAAAGCTGCGAGCGGTCATTTTTTAACGAAAATTAGAATCGAAGCAGGAGAGCCCGTACAGCGAAGACCAACCAAATAATGGTGAGTTGACAGCGTAGTGCAGTTCAGTGAATGTAATGTCCATCCTAAGTGCATTTCTTATGGGCTAACTTTCACCGATGGAAATACTTTCACTTAACTGAACTATGCAGTCAACTTATCATTATTCGGTTAGCCTACACTGTCCGGGCCCGTAGCGAAGACTAACCAAATAATGGTAAGTTGACAGCGTAGTGCAGTTCAGTGAATGTAATGTCCATCCGAATTGCATTTCTAATGGGCTAACTTGCACCGATGGACTTACTTTCACTTAACTGAACTACGCAGTCAACTTGTCAGTGTTCGGTTAGCCTACGCTGTCCGGGGCCGTACAGCGAAGGCCAACCAAATAATAGTAAGTTGACAGCGTAGTCAGTTCAGTGAATGTAATGTCCATCCGAAGTGCATTTCTCATGGGCTAACTTGCACCGATGGAATTACTTTCACTTGACTGAACTGCGCAGTTAACTTATTATTATTCGGTTAGCCTGCGCTGTCCGGGCTAATCAGCACCGATGGCAAAACATTTACCAGATTGAACTACGCTGTCAGCTTACCATTATTTGGTTGGCCTACGCTGTCTCTTCTCCTCTGACAAAGGAGACGGACCAAGTAAAGAAACATAAAAGCGATACACAAAACAAATTTAAATCTACTTACATAGTGGTGGCGCCAACACATGCCAATCCTCAGGAATTTCGAGTTGTTCCTCGCTGAGAGGATTTGTTCTGGATCTGTCAAATGTATCATAATAAATATTTCAACCAACGCATATATAATTTGGCCTATGGTTAATTTACAGTCAGATTTAATACAATTTATATTTATAGATTTAAGAATTGTAAGTCTTTGAAAAAATTAATTGTTATACTAACCTGCTGCTGTATTATTTCTTCGTGTTTTCCCTTATTTAGAGCCCGCTATTCACGCAGACACAGTCGTTGCGCAATCTTCTTCCGATTGTGTTTGTCCATCTTATTCACACCGTACACGTTATATGTAAAAATGTATAAAGTGATTAATAATATGTCTCGTGCTTCTCTCGTGTCTGTGTATCATTTGACAAGATGAGGTTAGGCACGTTTTTAGCGCCAAACTGTAGAAGTCCAGTTACATGATGATTGCTTGAAATTAGCTGGATCAGGCGAATTGAAGTAAGCCGTAAGTCCAGTTGCTTGACATCGCCTGAAGCTAACCGGGTCAGGCGAATTGAAGTAAGCCGTAAGTCCGGTTGCTCGACCACCGCCTGACCCCAGCTTGATCAGGCAAATTAAGGCAAACTTAAGTAAGGCCTTCGTACTACAAGCTGATCAGGCGCAGATCAAATATCAGGCCAGCCTGACAATATTTCTACTCGGGTCGTTGTTTTATATTTGGTGGTTGCCCACTCGCACTTGGGAGAAAAAACATACAAATCTGATAAATGGATTATACATTTTATTGAATAAATGATTTAGGCCCTGCTCATTAAACTTTGGCAGCTACTTTTTTTCTAGTATGCATAATTTGTAAGATTGATCGTACTTTTTTCGCCGCGCTCCACTGTCCCGCCGTGGAATTTACGTCACGAACGGGATGGGCCCATCGGGTCACAAATACTACGCGAGATCGGGCAAGAAGCTCTAATACAAATCAAAGAAACGTACATCTACGAGGAATGTGGGGAAGAAAAATAAGAAGCAAGAGCAGCAATCTTGGGCTCGCCAGAAACTGACTGACATGTGGAGGGTGTCCTATTTTAATCTCCCCATGCAAATATCTTCCCAACAATGCATAGCGTAAAAAGTGTACAATTTTGCGGAGACCTTCGTTATCGTAAAATGGCAAGTGATGTGCAATGCAACCCCCTTTCTCTAATTGTTCAACTACTGATATTGAAAATCTGAAAAATTCTAGTTACTAGCATTTGATTAGACTTTTCAACATAAATTATTTCGGTCAAGTTACGTTAGCAAATGCTGGGGATATGGACAACCAAATCATCGACCAGTGGACTTTACGGAAACTCAATAAACGAACCGTACATCAAATGTCAAACAACTTCACCCCGCCTGTATTATAAGCGTTCTGATCGCGGCTTAAGCGCGACTTAATATATTATTATATTAAGTCGAAATTAGTTTGCAATTAATCATTGTGGTTCAGTGTACATAATGATAATAACTGCACAAACAAATTACGACGGAACCCGAGTTTACGCATGTTCCTACTTGGCAAGTTTCTCTTACTGTACCCTCTGTGTGTGGAGTATATTTTTCGAGACACGCTGTGTAAAGTTGCTCTTTTATGGAGCAGTCAAGCTGGCAATGTTTTCTATGCTTTCAAAGAATCCGCAGATTTTCATAGTTACTTCTCGTCGTAGAACAGAATTTGCCAAAGTAAAAATTTAAAAATCGTTGGTAATCACTATTGGGGTATGAAGCTTGATAGATGGCGAACGGGGCTTAAAAATAAAAAATGGCAAATGGATCCACAATTTTATTATTAAAAAAAGGATGAGAAAGTGAAGTATGGTGGGGCATGTAATAGGGGGAAAGACCCCGTGCAATTGAAAATTAATGATTAATTATATGAATTATTATATGGAAAACTGGAATATGGGGTTATGTATCAAGGGGGAAGATCCCTGTACAGATGGAAGTGTAAAAAAAATATATATATATGAATTATTAAAACAGAAAATGGTAAATGGAACCAGAATTTCGTTCTAAAAGAAAGTTGGAAAAATCCCGGATTTTTTTCAAGATTCTGCTGTTTCTTAATTAAGATCCCCATCGGAAGCATTTTCATTGCAAAGTATCATGCACATAGGTTCGGAACGGTAAAAACTGTGAGGCTGTGATAGTCGGACGGAAGAACATGACGAAATTATAAGGTTTCCTTTGTCGAGTATGAAACCCTGAAATCCAAATCCTCACAGTCGGAGCTTGTAAAATTTTTTAAATATTCTACATAGCAGACTGCTCGCTATATTGTATTCCGAAAATCCCAATGCACTTTTACTTCAAATCAAGGTCCACAATCTTTTGCAGCCCGGACTAAGTCAGCGAAAATTATAGTTTACCGCGATAACAAAATGCGGCAGTTAAACCATTTTTATGGAGAAAATCCTCAAGATACCGTAAAAAACGTAGGTAAAAGATACCAGTGATGCTGAAAAATTAATTTTGTTTGTTTTCGTTTTTTTAATAAAAAAAAATTCTTTTTATTTTTAACAAATATACCCTCTCAAAGTAAAAAACAGCATTGGTTAACGCTTTTTTTCTGTTTTAAATTTTAGTTTATTTTTAAACTCATGTACCCCCTGTATTTCCTTTCCTTTTTTTAATACGAAATTTCTTTTTTGCTTCCTTGGAATATTGTGAACTTAAACTTTCGAAATCAGAACAGCCGTTTTGAGTACTCAAACAATTTTATGAAGAAATTTACACACAACATTTAAAAAAAAATTATATTGATTATGGCTCGATGGCATTTGAGTGACAATAAGCAGGCATTTGAGTGACAATAAGCAGGAGCAATTGCCTGTCTGGCAATCCTGATTGAAGAAGGCTACCGTTACCGCGTAATACAGGGGATATAATACATCTTTCAAAACAAATTTAATTTTGAAATAGAAAAAAGCGTTGCGCAATGACATTTTTTACTTTGCGATGGTATAATTGTTATTTTTTAATGAGGAATTGGCAAACGAATAAAATTACACCTTTAAAAGTAAAAGTATTTTTTTAAATTAAAAGAAGGAAAACGAATAAAAATTCGATTATTTTCTTTCCTGAAAAAACACTCTACATGAGCGAAAATACCAATAAATGTCAAAATACATTTTTTTACCTCAAACGAATTAATCTCAGTTAAAAACAATATTGACGTTCCGTTAATATTTTATATAGAATTTCGAAACATTGATCATTCGGGCCACCGGGGTAAAAAATCGGAGAAACTTAACGCTTTGCATACTTTTTGTGGAAATTATGAACTTAGAAAAAATGCCTAAACATAATGGTTGCGATGGTTATCTTCGAAAATATCGTAACTTTTGTAATTTGAGGAACAAAAGCCATTTCTACATCGATATACCGTAGCGGAAAAAAATGTTATTAAGAATTGTCTGCTTCCCCTTAAAGAGCATACTTTCAGCTTTCCGTAACTACCCGTCAGCCTTCTATCCAATGATTGGTTCATAAGGTATTGATTATCAAAGTTAAAAGCGTGATTTTGGATTTCATGGCTTATAACTGTGCGAAACATCATCATACAGACCTCTTTCAAAGCTCAAATTAAAGGGCAAGAATCAAGAAAAATAATTTAATTGCGTCATTGATTTTAAAAAATACCTTGTCTGTAGATCTTTTAGAAAAAAAATAAAAAATTTCCTTCGCAATTCTTCTCTTGGTTTGCTAGTTACAAGGGGACAAAGAAAATTTCGAAGCTGAAGCTCGAAAAATGGAGATTAAAGAATTAAAAATACTTTTAATTTCTCCTACGATAATTTTCCGCGGAGATAGAGCAATTTAAGAGTGACGCAAAAATTTGGCAAATTTGTTTGCTTCCATAATTTTTGTCAGTAGTATAGTTGCGCTGCCGCAATCCAGTAAGGTCACGGCGTTTTGCATGAAGTTATAGCAGTGAGTCCCGTAGACTACGCCCGAACTGGGTAGTTTTTTATTTTTTTTTAATTTTTTCCTGGCGCGTTTAGCCCCCAGCAAGGATTCCGGAAAGAAAGGCAAAAAATATGTCTCCGAAGCCGTCGCAAGCATGAGAAGTCAAAAGAATTAGGAAACAAACACATCGGCGAAAAGAGAAGAGAAGAGAGAGAGAGAGAGAGAGAGAGAGAGAGAGAGAGAGAGAGAGAGAGAGAGAGAGAGAGAGAGAGAGAGAGAGAGAGAGAGCTAGCGAGCGGGAGGGAAGGAGAGAGCCAGAGAGAGGGCGTGCACGTTAGTGCGGCTCCTACAAAGAGAGTTTTGCCCACTTGTGGCCTCACTGCTGGAGGACCCCGCGGAAACGAAGAATACCGAGGGAGACACGAAGCAGAAAAGAGCGCAGAGTAGGGATGTAAAGAAGACGAGCCCTCTCTATTTGTCTCCCTTACTCTCGTTCCTTCTCTCTCATACGGGAAGTTTTTCTCCTACCACAACGAGAAACGCGAGGCTCAGGGCATTGAGGCCCTCGACAGGTAATCGTTGAGGGCCTCCTCCTCCTTTCAGCTCCCCACCACCAACATCCCCAAGAACGAGAAAGACGGGCAGCGTGGTCCAGCCACGAGATCTCGTCCGGCCCAGAGAAGTCACGACGTTACTCGAGACTTGCTCGACACTCGGCTCGTCAGTTTGCACAAGGCTCCGGTCCGTGCTGGGGATGTACAGGAAACACCCTCAACATAGAAATACGAATAACTCGCTACCCCACAATTGTTGCAAAGTTGCGCACGCCAGAAAGCAACATCATTTTTTTTTCAACACAACTCCTTAAGCTTCGTTACCGGAAGAACTCGCTAATTGTTAAACTATCGCTCGTTTCAAACGTTCGCGGAAAAGTGAGGATTTTCAGACCGCCCGGGTCATTAAAGCCATCGTGTTGCGTGTTGTTCGAAGTTTGATCGCGAATCACTTGCCGAGCCCACCGATGACATTGAGAGAGTACGAGAGAATCGAGACTGTCGTGCGTGGCTGCTGAAAAATCCGGGGCCCCGTCTGTTTTCGTATTGATAGCGCAATCGCACTCGAGTCAGTGAATCGAAGGGTGATAAACATAACGAGGGATTCATAAGACAAAAGGCTCTTTTCCGTTCAAGTGTACGATGACAAGTTACGCGCCCTACCAGCGATACGACCTATTGGATTCAGAGGGTTACGGATCGGCGAGCAGTCCCGAATCGAATCCTCCCCAAGGATCGGGCGGGGGCTGTGCTAGTTGCCCGGTACATCACCATCAAGACTCCTATCCTCAGCCACCAAGATCACGTGGCAGTAGTTGCGGTAGCGTCAGTTCCGTCGACAGTCGTCACAACAATAATTACGGCAACGATCACAATCGTGGTAGCAAGGTACCGGAGAGTCTCTTCAATTTCGCCGACTTCTACGAGGGCTATCATCAAGAGGGCGAAACAATCAACAAGTCGTTATCTATAATGGAAGTCGCCACGAAGAGTTCCAAAATGGAGCACACGAAGTACGGATACAAAACGAATTCTCACAGTAATCATCAGTTTTACGAGGTTGTAAATCCCGCTATCCGCGCGTCCTACGTCAACGCACATCACAACCGAAAGACTAGTCTTGAACACGGTCTTCATCATCACAATAACGCAAACGACCAATTGGAAGGTTATTTTAACCCTAAAGTGCCTTGCAAACCCTCCAAGAACGAAGTTTTTAACCGGAAAAGTGAAGTGGCACCTGACCTTTACGTTCCCTCAAGGACAGATGTGGTTTTCCTCACGGGAGAAATTTTTCCGACCGCAAAGTGCGACAGTCCCGCCCAAGGTCACGGCAACATCGCGCTACGAGTGAACCATATTCCCAACGGATATCAGCCGTTGGAGGAGGACATGATGAGCGAGAACGGTTTGGACTCCGAATACGGCTTATCTGAGACCAACAACGGCGTGAAGATTACCGGACACGTGCAAAAACCCAAGAGCACCGGAACACCCGGCATTGAAGTAATCAGAAAGAGACGTCTCGCTGCTAATGCCCGAGAGAGGAGGCGAATGAACAGCCTCAACGACGCATTCGACAGGCTACGCGACGTCGTTCCCAGCCTCGGGAATGACCGGAAGCTCAGCAAATTCGAGACACTTCAGATGGCGCAGACTTACATATCGGCACTTTATGAACTATTGCAGCGGGAATGACGAAACCCCCCGCCCGGTTCTAGGTATACGTATGAGTTCATGTACAGAACATCTCGGAGAGAAGATGCTCAAAAAAAGTCACGTTCTAAAACGAGAAGAACCAATTGTTGTTCAAGCGATATGTCGTCCAAGCGTAGTCGATTTCTTAAAAATAAACGCACGTCTGTCTTTTTTGAATAGTAGAAAGTAAGAGGTCTTGAGTCAACGCATTTACACTTGTAAATAACATGTAAAAAAGCGGATTTTTTTAAGTTATTGCGGGACAGTAGCTTCATTTGTAAATATATATTTACGGCGCCAAAATCTTGATTTTACATTTTCTTTTAAATTCCTATAAAATACAGATCGATCACATATACTCGCCGAAAAATGGTCTCGGCTATCGTTGGGTGATTCACCGTGTAAGTTGCCGCTTCGAGAAAGCTGAACGAAATACAACCCCTGTACACAGGAACAATGGTCGACTTTTCCACGAACAATTTGCAACACCCCTAGGCAAAAATTGCACAAGTACATCTCGTATTTAATCTTCCTCTCGTACAGTAAGCAAAAGTTGGCACTAATATACAAACCCGTACGTCCGTTCCAGTATTCTCTCTTTTATCTTCACTTAGCGGTCAATCACAATCAAATACAATTTTGCACACAGAGGTCCGCCCGGTCTCGCACCAGGGCCCGGCCTCGCCCTCCTCCTCTCCTTTCTCATCTCTGCAACCCCCGGACCCTTCTTTCGCGCGGCAATGTCGCACAAAGAGAGCAAATTGAAATCTCATAGCTGACAGAATGATAGATAGTGACTCGCGGGGAGACTGGATTGTATATGGGCTACCGCGTTTATCCCTCTTTCTCGCTCTTGCCTCGTCTCTCTGAAGTTCAAAATGTATGCAAAGCCACTGCAACATTAATAATGTGAGAAAAAAATGTTAACTTAGAATCGGGAGAAATAAGAACAAAATGCCACTACAAATAAACTTATGCCAGTATACAGAAGTTGCAAAAAAAGAAACATTGTAATTGTATACGGACTTTCACTCGTTATTTCTAAAATGACATGACGAAAATTCCGACAGGGTATTTTTAATATTTAGTTTTCTGGTATTTTATTATTTAGCGGTGCAGATAATACACTGTCGGCCAAAATAGCACCAAATTTGGCTACTTAAATTTGTCGTACTTCTGAGCTAGAAGAAGAAAAACGACGACGAACGGAAATGTTTTCTCTGCCTAATATATTAAAAAATTCCATGGAATCGTTGAAAAAAGAACTAAACGACTCGTGTATATGGCAATATAAATCAATCACGTACTTGCATTAAAGCAACGATTTCGTCGTCTTGACGGGTCTGCATAACCTTGGGGCCAAAAACACAGGTTGATTTTCAAATATTTCTGTCCGTTGAGAGTATTTGGATGACGAGGTCGGGATTTTATACACAATTGGTAGGGTCTTGCCAAGTTTGGGTTTTTTAAATATTGGAATGCATTGATAAACGATAGAGTTATTATTATTTAAACAAAGTCTCGCCGTTGCTGCATGGTCAATCGGTGTAGGTGGTTCTGGCAACGAAGGTAATGTGGAATGAAGAAATAAAAAATATCCTTTTAGTTTAATAATAAAACTTTTTATAAGCGGATACTTTTTTGAAATTTTGTAAATTATGATAATAGCAAAATGTATTTCTTATAATTTATTATTAACAAATGGATAAACATATTAAACTTAATTTAACGTATTAAACATATTAGAACGGTTAAACGCAGTGGGGCGGTCGAACCCTTCACAACAATCGTCCAAAGTCGGTAAATTTGTTTTTATTCATTCGCAATTGAAAGTTAAACGTGCTATAAAAATGCGCAATGAAAAAAATCGTAATTATGAAATATCAAGCCTATGCAGGCCCCTCAACTGGCCTGTTAACGATTACGACAATAATAACAATAATGCCAATCGCAACGATACGAACCACAAAACCACCACCGACTACACTATTGTTTTTCCACCTTCCGGATAATTATACAAGAACCGGAAAATAAATACTGTATTACAAAAATAATAGTTTTAATAATATAACACGCGTAATACAAATAGCGTCGTATTGTGTATGCTCGGGTTGGTTGTGTAGAGAGTGGATGTGTCGGAAAACTGTTTGCGTATTCATATTATAAGTGTCCACGGAGCTCCCGCGTAGCCAGATGAATAGAGAAGAGAAGACTCTCTGCGGGTGATTAAACGCATCTATGCATATATATACTCCTGTACGTTGGTTACAGAAGATGTGCCATACGGTACATATAATCGTAATGAATAATCCGCATTTAAAAAAATCCTAATGATATTAATGCGCAAAAATGCGTGAGTGTGCTCTTCCTCAATTAAAGGACACAAGGATTGATATCGTGAACGCGTGAAGAGAGTCTCCTCAACTCGAGGCCGGTTCGTATCCGTAATTTCTAAGCAACAAAAGCGCTCATGGCGCCCGCGGATCTCGTCTTCTTCTTGTGAGATCAATACGCTCATCGGACACCAGCGAAACGCACGCTCATTACTTCTCCTCAGTGCTCATAACGTCTTCATCTGTGTTCGCGTTTACGCGTTACAGTCGATTCACGCGGTACATACAATTATATCTGTGCAGTGGCCATTCTGCGCTGATTCTGACATTCATACTTTTTCCACACTTCTTTCAACCTCTCTCCAACGTTCAACGGCTAGTAAAAGAAGTAGAAAAAACCAATTTAATTTCCCACTATTGTGAACGTATACTCCAGGCTTTAATTTAATTTTTTCGGGGCACGTTTCGACCGCAGTGGAATATTTCATTTCAACTTTCGCACCACTTTTGCGTTCGAAAATGTTTACATGATCATTCAAAATCATACCTAAACTTAGCATTTCTACATTGTGCATTTTGACATGTATTTGGATATTTAATATTTTTCTAGTAGACAGAGCATGTGTGGAATATTGTGTCTGATTGGCGAACATCTTCAGGCCGTGGGACCATTTTCTTTCATCACTGCCTTAGCGCGGAATGCCCCACACATTATCTATATAAATGATATTCATTCACGTTCATCTATTATATACATGTCTATATAACGCGAGGAGAATGCATTAACCGAGTACAAGACAGATCGCCATCAGCTGCATCCCCAAGACGTTTTGTCGTATCAACGTCATTCGTCTTTGGTTACACCTTGACATCATTAACGTTCTCTGGGAGGCTTTCCGAAAGCGGAGAAGCAAAATAAGATCTACATGTTTCCGTGTCCAACCTCGACAAGGGACCGAATCCCGCTTTTCGCCTGTCTGGCAATTTCCAATTGTAGCTTTTGCTATCCGTGCACCAGGGATGGGCCATAACTGAAACAAAAAGAAAAATTCATTTGATACAAAAACACTATCAAAAATAATGTTGCGTGCTGTGTATAATTGTTCTGGAAGAAAGTGATCGCGATTATTGGGAAAGAACAGGGACAGGATTTTTTGTTAAAACGATGGAAAATTTGTCGGATTCTTAAAGATTCGTCTTACACGAGCGCAATCCACTCTGGCTCCCGTTAAACGTTTTTTTCATCAAAGTAAATACACTACAAATACAATATAAAATGATTAATAGGCAATTTAATAATCATTTCTCCCCTGTAAAATCTTCTATAAATGACGTATATTAATTAGTGTCTGTGTCGCATAAAACAATTTGTCAATAGCCAGCACATAAACTAGGTTGAAGGATTTAAATCGTACAATTGTAAACCTTTCATTTAATTTGATGTATTCGTATTTCTTAACGTTTCCTTATGTAGACTGAACGAGTTCCCACCAATGAAATGTTCTTCCAACGAGACCAAATGTATTATTTAAGCAATATGCAATGACGAATAAAAAAGAAAAAAGAACGGAGCGCGAAGAAAAGCACTCCCTAAATTAACAACCCGTGTCATTTTACAATTATTTTATCCTTCACTCCTGTATATGATTCGAGCGCCATTTTCTCCTACTTGCCAAATTTCATCAAGATGTCGGTGACTCTAATTTCGGGGTCTGTAAAATCTACGGACATTGAAGCGACAGGAGAACCCAATTATAAGCAGATGTGACAAATACCGATAACCGCAATGCCAAACGCAACCAAATCTTCTGTTCCAATCAAATTTGGATAAAATACTTGAGATCGATCAAACGTTCGTGTCGACTGATTCATAATCATTTCTGCGATACTTCTCGCTTCTTCCGCCCTTGCTCTCTCACCAAATGCCTAGAAATATAATAATCAAAGAGGTCGGATCAAGGCAACTTTTGCTATAAGGAAGAGAGAAAAGGGAGAACAAGTGGCTAGAATAAAATAACAGCTTAGAAATTATTTAAAATAATTTATTTTGGAATGAGTTCAATAAAAGTAACTGCCGTCTCAGCGATCGATCAAATAATCATTCAATTCTGGTTGCAATTATTTTAGTCAAAATTCATACTGAAATTATTGAAAATGCATATGGTTGCTCTCATCTTTACTCATTTATCCTCACTATATTTAAATAAAATACACTTCACAACGATGACATAGTTGTGACAGTTTGCGGCGACCTAAAGCACAGTGGCTGACATTTTGCAAAGTACCATTTCAATAGAAAATTGCAGTACATTATTCTACAGCAACGATTAGTTTTTTAACCCGCTTTAAAATGTATACAAATTTGAGAAAATATGAAATTTCGGACGATTGCCATTCTACGGAAATTTGAGTATTTAAAAGAATCCTAATATTTTCAGCACGACGAAAATCGTTTAAACGAGCGTTCTGTAAATGGCACACTAACACGATGTCGTCATAACTTTATGAGTATTCACAAAATAATCCGTAGTCCTAATAGATGTCTATGAAACCGGAAACGATAAGATCGCAACGAAGTAAGTGGGTGATCTTTACAAACTTCTCGGTTCTTGCGTCAATTAATATGAGTTGAGTGACTATGCAAGATATTTCGAATGATATATTTTACGTCCTAACGTTCCTTTGCCATACTGAATGATTGCACATTATTTGTGTCTTGCCGGCCAGAACATTGGCATCTCCTGAAAAATGGAGCCTGTCTCTCAGAACTGGGTAAAGCTACTTTGCTTTTCACCTCATCGAAGATATGAATAATTGTTTAGGAACAAACTAATACATCTGTTGTAATTCTATTCACCATTAAAAGCATTCATTTCATCAATGACAATCGACGAGGATTGGAATGCTTATCAAGAGACGCGGCAGCGTCTTGACGCCAAGTAATAAAAAATAAAAAAATTCGACGCCACTGACGTCGCCACCGATCTCGACGCCACTGACCGACTGACGACACGCCGCGACTCTTATACAATAAGATGGGCTTTTAGCAGACGACTTTTAACTTTTAATCGACATTACGCGAAAATGCGGCGGCAAATCGAAAATCTAATGACATTTTACCAATGTTATGTGATTTTTTCCTATCGATTTTGTTTGGGTCATTTTTCGACCCGTGTACTCAATCCCCTTGATCTCATAATATTCACCGAATTTCCGACCGAATTCACGACAAGAAATTTTTCCACCCTCGGGGGGTTTTCCGAATCGAATAAAGTCTTTCGGCCATGTCATAAACACGAAACATACGCCCTTATTAGGGTTGATCAACATTTGCCTGTCAACATCCGCAGTAGACGCATTTGAGACGCTCTGCGCGCCGCGAGAGCGCCACATCCGGGCGAACGCAGCGCCTCCGAGTAGCATCGCCTGCTACTAACTTTTTCGTTTCAATTTTTACCGTGATCTGACAGCTTAACCCCGAAATAGGGTTAGGCTGTGCAAAGTTGAGAAAAGTTAGAAGTGCAAAGTTAAAAAAAAGAACTGGCCCTTTTTAGGGCCATATTAATTTGACGACGGCTGTGACCTCAAAGAAAAATAAACGGCTCTTTTCAGAGTCAAAATAAATTTGACGAAGGTACTTTAAATCGCAGATTCTGATCTCAGAAAATTCTCTGACATGGACACAGCAATAATCGATTTACGTGATAACGGAGAAAATAAAGGCCAACCACATGAAATCGCCTAGCATCGGATACAGATAAGAAAAAATCAGATACTGGAAAGTGAAGATGAAGAATAAAGATCAGTGCCCTTCCTTGTGCGATAGAAAGATCCTCGTATTTTCATTAATTGAATAATTATTCGCGACCATTGGAGGGGTACTCCGGTATGCATAAGTTCAAGAATCGAAAGTATCAAGATTTTCCAAGCATCTAGCCACCCCACGTTGCGCAGTCGCAGTGACCTACATCACTGGCAAGCTCGAGGTGGAGGCATTTGCGACCTCAAAGAACAATGCGAAGCACGTTTAGGGCCAAGTGATGTTTGACGAACGCGTGAGAAATACAAGCTTGAAAAAGCCACATGACCTGATGACCAGCGATGCCCGGTAAACTACAATCGACGTCACCGAGCACATGGCGAATCTCAACACGCTGGACCGAACTGTCGATAGCGGTCTGCGAGTCGGTCAGCAGAGCGAAGAACCTCTATCCCAGTCTGGGACATTACAGCGGTACAATGAGAACCTCCATGACAATGAAGCCCAACGCGACACTCGGTAATGCTTCTCTGATATTGGAAGGTAGCTATGACCCACTCCTCAGGTTAGCCGCAGTTGATTCATATTCATAATATTGAAAATCAATTCGATGCACTAAATTGAGCAAAAAGCCAAAATTATCAATTGTGGTATATCTACCACAATTCATATTTTTGGTTTTCGATAAATTGATAAATTGCAAGAAATAAAAAATGTTTCAGGTATCGAGAGGCTGCAAAGATGAATTTGGCATCGACCATAGGCAATGAAAATTACCTTACGCTAAACAGCACAGGATTCCAAAAATCTGGATGTCGTTGGGCTGCCCGCAATAAATGAAAAATGATTTCAGGCGTCGGAAAGAGGCAAAAGAATTCATATAGCCTCGCAAGTAAAGCAGACAACAAGTGCCTGCTCAATATTACATTTGGGATCGTTGGTAACTTTCGACTATGCGGCACCCGGAAACACGATAGAAAACTCGTTGGTCCAGCACCATGGACGTCTGGTTCAGTGTGTAAGCCAGAGTTGGGCGTAATTCTATTTATAAATACGAATACGAATTTGTTCACATCCTGATATTCATGTGAATATAAATACAAATTTATTCATACTTCACTTATTTGTATTCACATGCATGCATACAAATACAATTGTATTCACAAATATTCTGAACATAAAAATAAGTTCACAGAAAAAATTGTGAATATTCACAAAAAATGTGAATATTTACAAAAAATCTGGGGATTAAAAAAAACTCACATCAAAATCTGTGAATGCAAATGTATTTACAAAAAATTGAAAATACAATAAAAAACACAAAATAAATTGTGAATTTTTTCGTATTTAAGAAAAAATTAAAATCAAATTCACAATGATTAGATGAAATTTGCACCAAAAGTGAGTTCGTACGTATTTTGAGAGAAAACATTGCCTCGAGGCAAAGAAATTTTGGCACAAAACTTGTTCTGCGAAAATTTCTTTGCCTCAACACAATGTTTTCTCTCAAAATACGTAAGAACTCACTTGTCGTGCAAATTTTAATATAATTGTCGTGAATTCGATTTTAATTTTCTTCAACTTGACGAAATTTACAACTCATTTTGTGAATTTTTTCATATTTATAATGTAATATTTAAAACTCACAACTTTTTTTGCAAAAATTTCTTTGCCTCGACGCAATGTTTTCTCCCAAAATACGTAAGAACTCACGGTTGGTGTAAATTTTAATTTAGGTTAAATATAGGCAACTAAGAGCTTTACATGTCAAAAGGTTAAAAATGTTGATTTCTCTTTAATAAGTTCGACAAAGAATATACACTTTTTATGCGTACTCCAAAGTAGGCATTAAAAAATAATATATGTTTCAGAGATCACCGGCAGGGCCAGCGAGATCCACCATCCAACGTATGAGGATTAAATTAAAAAGATGAAAAGATTTAGAATGAAAATTATGCTGTGGATGCCATTTCCTAGGCTCCGACTGATTCAAATATCTTGAAATACTTTTCCCTGTTCAATACGAACATGAAATCGCAGAGGTCTAGTTTAAACCGATACATTGAAATTCCCCTTCCAAAAAGATATGAAATCCCCCTTAAAAACGTTTAAAAGGTAAAAAAACGCCAAGTAATAAAAATCCCTCAAAATCGTTATCGCTTGTTTTACTATATACAAAATTCTGATTTATCTCAAATACCTCAACCTATACTTATCATTTAAACTCACAAAATGGTTTTATTCTACTTCTTTAATGCAAATGTACAAACAAAAAGTGAAATCACTCTTATGAAATACCCAAGCAAGTTTACTAGACATGTTGTACACAACATTTTTAAAGCTTAGGAATAATATTTTTGAAAATTCTTAGTTTGAAAGAGTTTTAGCAAACCATTATAGCAAAAAATGATATCACCATTAGTTAAAAGTACAAAGTAGGTACTCCACAAGTACACTGGAAATGCTGTGCAACGACTCGGCGTGCATGGTTAAGAAAAAAGCTCGGCGAGGGATTTCGTCATCTCAACATGTCGATTTTCGGGTTAACAAAACATAAATCGTCACGATTTATTATGCAAGTGAAAACCAGATTCATGTGGAGTACGGCTCAAATAAGTGATTTATCCTTCGACCACACGGCATGTGAAATGTTATTTTATTTGCATAATACAAGATAATTATATAAAAGCAATTTATCGAGTCATTTTTTAAGCGAATATAACGTAGCTTCGTACCTGCTGACTGACCTGCGTACCGATAAAGCTCCATATCAAAGTTATTCTGTGCGAATGACACTAGCGCGAGCGGCAGTAGAACATAATTGCTAATAGACCTGGTAGTCGATGACACGTTATTGTGTAAAATTATATTATATATATATATATATATATATATACATACATATATATATATATATATATATATATATATATATATATATATATATATATATATCGACGCAGAAGTTATTTTCGCGCGCGGTCGGAACGGAAAATTCTCTGACTTCCTGAGCTTTTTTCTTAACCATGCACGCCAAGTTGTTGCACAGCATTTCCAGTGTACTTGTGGAGTACCTACTTTGTACTTTTAACTAATGGTGATATAATTTTTTTGCTATAATGGTTTGCTAAAACTCTTTCAAACTAAGAATTTTCAAAAATATTATTCCTAAGCTTTAAAAATGTTGTGTACAACATGTCTAGTAAACTTGCTTGGGTATTTCATAAGAGTGATTTCACTTTTTTTTGTACATTTGCATTAAAGAAGTAGAATAAAACCATTTTGTGAGTTTAAATGATAAGTATAGGTTGAGGTATTTGAGATAAATCAGAATTTTTTATATAGTAAAACAAGCGATAACGATTTTGAGGGATTTTTATTACTTGGTTTTTTTTTTACTTTTTAAAAGTTAATAAATACCGGGATTACAATAACCAATGACTGGAGCATTTCGGATAGGAAAGTTATTTACTGAAGCAAAAAAGTAAAGCAGGCCATTCGTGGTTTTTGAACGCGTTGTCGACATGTTGGGAAATATCAATGTTTTGGCCGGGAATACATCACCTAAATGTATTTCGCCAACAATCCGCCAGGTGGCTACATGCGAAGCGCTTCTCGTAAGCAAGGTACTATCGTACGTGGATAAAAGTTCGTCGTGTGCTTGTACCGATCTGTTTAGAGTGTGCACTTACGCTTATGATTTGGCGATACTTGTGAAATAACATTTTGCATTCGAGGCCTTTTTGGCTCGGATAGTGAGCGAGAGACACCTCTCGAGTGCAAAGGGATAACAAGTATCAGTATACCACCCAATACTATATATTTTACTCGGGTAGATTGCCAAATGCCCCTCCAGATCTCCAGTACTTGATTGATTCCCTTTCGCGTTCCTAATCAGTTCTCGAAAAAGGGTACAGCGGATCGGGGCCTGACCTAAGACCGGTTACATTGCAAACCAAATCAACGCTGGACGGCCTGACCATGACCTGATATTATTTAGGGAAGGCAGGTGTAGGGCTTTTTCCCGAGTCAAATTTCTACAGGGCATTGGTTGATATTCTAAAATTTCTCCGTTCATACGTCAATTAATGTCAATTACATGACTGTGAAATACATTTGCAGCGACATATTCTATATCTTAACGATCCTTTGCAGTTCTGAAAGCTTGCGCATTGTATAGGTTGAAACTAATTAATATTCCAAAATTCCTCCGTTAACTTTACTACCTTCATCTCCCCGTGTAGAAATTTGAGTCGGGGAAAAGTCCTGCCCCTGATCTGCCTTCCCTTAATAATATCAGGTGATGGTCTGGTCGCCCAACCTGGATCAGGTTCGCCATGTAATGGGTCTTTAGCCAGGCCTTGATCTGCCGTTCCCTTTTTCGGTAACTGATTGCGAACTGATTAGGAACTGAACAGGGCAAGGGTCAAGTACCGGGAAGGCTTTAGGCGATCTACCCGAGTCAAATAGATAGTATTCGGTGGTATACTGATAGTTATTCCCATGTAGAGGTTGCCATGAGTTGCCCAATGTTACGATCAGGCCAATATTGGGACCATCGTATAAGCCAACAAAAGAGAAATAATATTGGCCCATTACTGTTCCGCTCTAAACTGAAAACTGGCACAATATCGGCCCATCCCTAAAGTCTGTCCTGGCCCATCTTTAAAAACTAATAAATAGCCGTGATAGTTAAACTAAATTTGCCAATTTAAAAACTGGGGATACTAAAATACTGACAATTCCATTGGCCCAATATTGTTCCGTTATAAATTGAAAACCGGCACAATATCGGCCCATCGTTTAAAACCAATAAATAGCCGTGATGGTTGAACTATATTTGCCAATTTAAAAACTGGTAATGCTAAAATACAAGCAATTACATTGGCCCATTATTGTCCAGTTATTAATTAAGAACCGGCACAATATCGGCCCATTACTAAAGATTATCCTCGCCCATCTCTCAAAACCAATAAACAGCAGTGATAGTTAAACTAAATTTGCCAATCCTAAAGCTGGCAATCCTTAAATACTGGCTATTACATTGGCTCACTATTGTCTCGTTCTAAATTGAAAACCGACACAATATCGGCCCATAGATAAAACCTATCATGGCCCATCTTTTAAATTCATTAAACAGTCATGATAGATAAACAATATTTGCCAATTTTTAAACTTGTGATGCTGTAGTACTGCCAATTACATTGGCCCATTATTGTTCCGTTATAAATTGAGAACTGGCACAATATCAGCCCATTACTAAAACCTGTCCGGGCCCATCTGTTAAAACTAATAAACAGCCGTGATAGTTCATCGAAATTTGCCAATTTTGAAACTGGCAATGCTAAAATACTGGAAATTACATTTAATTAATCTAAGCCCTTTATTGGCTAAGTGGATCAGACTATACCTGCTTTTATTTTATTTAAGCCTTGGGTTATTCATTACCTGTATATTGTGCCAGAATAGGCAAATAACTGGCACGTCATATATTAATCGTCTATATTTTGTAGTTCAGTTTTTGTAATCAAGTCTTGGCCTATTATTGGCATTTGTAAATAACCAACATAAGTAAGTAAAATATGCCAATTATGAAACCTGTCATATACGCAAATCACAATTTATTTCAAGGTTATTAAATGAAATATGTATTCATGAGGACCAATCTCGGGCCAATCTTGGCCCGATATAGGTTGAATATTTATCACGCACTCAAACAAACCCAAACAAACTCACGGCCCAATATTCTAGATAGACTAACTTCTAGATTGACCAACTGTGACGGCCCATTATAGAGCCAGTGGTAAATTTCTACATAGGCCCTTTAAGAGGGCCCACATAGCGCCAAGTGCAATCACTTTATATTGCACGCTTAACATTGCCGCTACAATCAATTAAATCATCGGCCCAATAATTGTTGGCTCTGTTGGCCGATATCGGGCCGTTCTTATTATTGCTACAAAGGCACCTCATTGGTAAATACTCACGGCCCAATATTCTAGAACGGCTAACTTTGAAGTCCCGTCCCAAGCCCAACGGTCAATCTCTACATGGGTTATCCCTTTGCACTCGAGAGGTGACTCGCTAATCATTCACTATTCGAGCGAAAAAAAGCCTTGAGTGCAAAGGGTTATTTCACAAATATCGCAAAATCATAAGCGCAAGTGCACGCTGTAAGCAGCGCTGTAAGTACCTTGCTTAAGCGAAGCGCTTCGCTTTTAGCCACCTGGCGAATTGTTGGCGAAATATTTTCAAGTAATGTCTTCCCGGCCAGAACATTGATATTTCTCAACATGTCGACAAGGCGTTAAGAAACCACGAATCACCTGCTTTACTTTTTTGCCGCATTAAATATTTTGGCTATTCGTTATCCTCAAATCATTAGTTATTGTAATCCCGGTATTTATGATAAGCATCATCATCCTCGTCGATTAGCATTAATGAAATGAATGCTTTTAATGGTGAATAGCATTACAACACATATACTACTTTCGTCCCAATCAATTATAAATATTTTCGATGGGGTGAAAAGCAAAGTGGCTTTACACAGTTCTTAAAGACAGGCTCCACTTTTCAGGAGATATCAATCATCTGGCCGGGTAGACATCACGTGAAAATGTACTTGCTCGCAATATATCCTGGCCAGAAGATTGTAATTTCCAAACAAAGAGGGTAGGCCGTAAAAAACGATTTAGTGATCTTCCCGGTTTGTTCCATGGGAGAGCCAGGTCAGGTAAATCAGACAAGGCAGAGTCTGGTCTGGTCAAGCCTGGTCAGAGCCCGACACAAAGTAGGGAATGCCTGGTCACATTTCTGCACGAGTCCTACCACTGTAAGGAGGTGCAGGATATAAACAGGCTAAACATTTTAAGTCGGCTTCTTGCGTTAACAATTTTATGACTATGAAATACATTCCCCACGATATATTCATACGAAAAACTGCGCGTTGTTAAGGCGGGATATACATTTGCAAAGATCGAAAAATCGATTTCTTTTTTTTCTTTAAACGATAGAACACGATATATTCCCACGAAAAACTGCGCGTTGTTAAAACGGAATATACATTTACAACGATCGAAAAATCGATTTCATTTTTTTCTTTAAACGATAGAACTATATATGTAAAATATTTTCCTTAAAGTTTCAAAGCGAAATTCGAAAAACTTCAAACGTTACAGCCCGTCAACGCTGTGCCTCACCGCTCGGATTCGGAGCGGGCGTGAACTTCAAACGCGTTTTTTCTTAAAACTGCATTATCGAAATTGGTGTGCAGGATTACTCAAAAACTATTGAGCCGATTGAGTTGAAAGTTGGTAGAAATATTGGTACCTTCTACTTGACGAAAATTGTTTTTGAAAAAATGGAAAAAAAACGACCTGTGTAATCCACATTTTACAGAAATGTTGCGTGAAATGTTGATTTTCTTTGTAAATGCGTGCCATTTTATTAAATTTGCATTTTTTCATTATAATTACCGTCACATAGAAACTATACATGTTCTAACTGAAAGAATGTTTGAACTTTTTTGCAAAGTCTACGGGAAGCTAGACTGCACGCCGACTCGCAACTCCCGCGGCGACCTTGCTGTAACACTCTGCCACAGCTCGGCCATTTTAATGATGAATTAATTAAAAAAAAATTGTTTCGTATACTTAAATATACTATTAAAGTATACCTAAAGTTTTATAATTGTAGAATAATTATTTCTTAGTTTAAAAAATCCCTCAATATTGCTTATTTGTTTCCTGTGTAAATGTATATCCCGCCTAAACGTTCTCGAAATCGCGATTATTCAAACTTTACTTTCCGCGCATATAGGGCAAATCGAGCCCTCGGTACGAGATGAGAGTCTAGAATGTAGAGAGAAAATTTCATGGCTCGATTCGCGTCCTGCAAAAGGAGAATTTTGATAAAATGTCGGATAGCGGCTTGGACAAAGCGACCTTCGGCTCGCGCCGCTCGTTTTCTCCCGGGGACTGAATCTCTAGGCCAGGTGACTGCATAAGGCATACATACACACGAGCCAGGACAAATTGATACCAGGCAACGTACTATTCACTCTCAGCTTCCCCGCCGCAAACTCTCCGATTCTCCTTCTCTGCTCTTCTCCCGATCGAGCTATGCTCAGAGCTCATATACACCGCTGCGGCTCAGGTATTACCTACCGTCGTTCTTCGAACTAAGCGTTCTACCTTCGTCTAACGACAATGCGCCGCCGTCCTACTACATATTTATTTAAAAATAGTTTTGCGTGAAAATGATTCGGTCAATCATAAAGATGTTATTTATAGGCCGGCGAAGGTAATGTGCTCTCGTTGCTTCAGTGCTTGCTAGTATCGAGGATGAGTTTAGACAGATTTACTACAGAATTTAATAACATCCAGATTTGACGGGATAGTTAAAAATAGCGGCACTATGACAAAAAAGCTTATTATATATATATATATATATATATATATATATATATATATATATATATAAATATTCAAAATATTCAATTCAATTCAATCACTCAATTCAATTCAATTCAATTCAAATATTCAATATATTCAAAATATAAAAATATTCAAAATCGACCTGTCTTTTAGCCCCCGAGCTTATACAAACTCGTTAATATATATGTAATAATAATGAAATATATAAGCTTTAGATAATAATTATATATATATATATATATATATATATATATAATTATTATCTAAAGCTTATTATATATTTAATTATTATTACATATATATTAACGAGTTTGTATAAGCTCGGGGGCTAAAAGACAGGTCGATTTTGAATATTTTTTTCTGTTGGGAGTATTGGGATAACGAGGTCGGGATTTTACACACAACTAAATACATAGTCGTGCCAAATTTAAGTTTAAAAAAAGGTGATAAGTTATCTCTATTTAACCAATGTGCCGCCGTTGCTGCAATGCTTATCGATGTAGGCGGCTCTGGTGGCTAGGGTGATCTGAAATAAAAAATGAAAAAAAATCCTCTTAGTACAATAGTAGAACTTTAGTATGACCGGACACATTTTGTTAATTAAAAAAATTACGAAAATGGCAAGCTATAAAAAATAAATTTCTATTCACGATCAACGCAAAACAACTTTTATCATTTGTTATTAATAAGTGGATAAACATATAAAAAAATTGTTTGGTGATTCGATGGGAAATGTTATGAGCTGTCCGAATTTAAAAGTCAATCGGACGAATAAATTTGAGATACGACTTACAACATTTCACAAATCATGGTTTCGAGAAGAACGGAAAAACAGGATAATTCGCGGTGAAGTGATTCGCCTCAGCGCAGTCACGATCTGGTCCTTCACAGAAATCTTCATAAATCGGCCAATTTTTTGAATCTTCACAAAATCTCCATTGCAAATTGAAGTTATGGCCCGAGATATAAAACTATGCAATAAAGAAAGAGTTCCATTGAAATTCCAAGCTTATGCAGCCCCTTAATGGATTATCTTCAAAAATAAATGTTTAACTCTTTCCGCGCTGGCTTTTCTGTCCATAATTATTCGTTCTTTTTGTTCTATAGTATCTCTTGATATCGAGGGTGGAAGAGATTTTTTCTTTGGAGATTACACATAAAAATACAAACTATTTGTTACAAGGACGTCAATCCTATAATTTTCAGTACAAATGGGTGACAAGCGAGAAGAAAAAAATCAGTGACAGCGAAACAAAATTATCAATATCAAAGTATGTTGAGCCCAATCAAATAATTGCTTCGAATACCTGGGTAAACGTTTTTGACAATTCGGAAACAAATTTAAATATGATTTTACTTACTATATTCAGTGGATGAACTTCTAAGGATATTCATGGATCGGCAGCGCTGGACAAATGACGATCTTGGCCGCTTCGACACGTGTGCCACGCGCGTTTGCGATAAAACACCGCTACGTTGTAACGGTGTCATTTAATGCACCAAGCACAATTCGCGCGATATTATCTCTTCGGTATGTAAACATAGACATAATCAAAGTGGAAGAATGTAAAGAGAAGGTTCCTCGATGTGGGAAGAACTCTCATAACAGCTTTCCCGTAATCCCAACATCGAAACCAGATCTCTCCAAAATCCGTCACAGAGGAGAGATGCGGAAGAGCTCGGACTGGTGGCGCAGCTGCCGATGAATTCCTTGGAAACGACGCTGCTTCTGAGTTTTACTGCGAATTTACCGTTAAATTATAATATTTCCTATTTTCACGGCTAAATTACCGGTCACTTTACAAAAAACGGATGGTTGAATATCTGGAGGCACTTAAAAAATTCCAAAGAAGGTAATGACTGCAGATCCGTCACCATAAAACAATGCTATAACGGCTTGATAAAAAGTATTATTTAGGTAACATGAACTTTCATAAAATTAAAACATTAATCAATTAACACCGTATCATAAAGCATATTTTTGAGACAAACGCAAAAGACAAGAGCGCTGGAGGGGCGATTCGGCATAGCGCAGTGGGCGATTTGCCCCTTCACAAAAATTATGATAACTCAGTAAATTCTTTCAATTTTTACGAAATCTATATTGCAAATTAAACTTAAGGGGTGAGATGCAGTCAGAGGCGTGAAAAAACGAGCATTTTCAATAATTTTTTTTTATAGTAATTAAGTTTGTTCTACAAAAGTGATTACACAGACTTTTTATGTTATATTTCAACTTGACTTGTACAAATTTTCAAAGAAAAATATTGATTATTTATAAAAATATCGCCATCTTTATCGGACCCCCTTCGGCATGTAGTGATATGCGGTGACCATCATAAAATTTAAGGCGTCTGGCCACCTTGGCCGATCGAAAAATGGGTATACTTGAAAAAAAAATAATAAACTCGAAAGTATGGGCCGGAATATTTTTATTTTTTTTACACAACGTCAGAAAGGGCTTTAAGAATAACATTAATACATTTCCGTTCAGATATTAAAAAATGGCGCCGTTATGCACATTGCCGCGGAGGCCCTCCGCACGATACGCGCGGTCGTTGTCCCAGCTGTTACCCGGTCATGTCACATCTGAAAAAAAACAGCTCATTCGTGAGTAGTGTCGCTACAATGTAGCGGTTTTTTCGACCATTAAAACAATTATGGTGAACCGAAGAAAAAAATTTGTATTTTTCACCGAAAGTTTTCGAGCAAGAACAATAATAAAACAAAAACTAATCAAGATATCGCAAAAATCCTACGTAACATTTTAGATAATGTATCTAAAAGTATTGTGTACAAATTTGAAAGCAATCGGACTGATAGTTTACGATATTTCGATAGTACCAGTTCATAAAATGTAGTTTTGAGATAATCGCAAAAGAAAGTAAATTTGCGGTTATTCAGCTGACGGTGCGGTTTTTGCGAGTCTTACCTTCGATCAGCGATTCCTGGGCCATAGACGTTTCCTTCGGCAGCTGATTGAGAGTCTTGGGCCTTTTTTGAAAAGCTCTTCGTGCTGTTCGTGCTTTTTTTGTATTTTTTTTGGGCGCGAACGTTTGCTGTAGTGCAGCGCTCCTCATCGACTGCAGTGCAGAAACTGTAGCAGCGATTTCCGATGGTTAGTTTCAACACATTCACCATCAGAAGAATACTCTTATACCCATCGTTGAAAGTGCTGGTAGCAATGTGAGTGACAATTTCGACGATATTCGCACCGCTAGAATTCGTTTTTAGAGCCATCGACCAGATGACGGCGTTGACGCTTTCATTACTGTTTTGCGTGAAGCCTCCTTCACACCGTTCTAACAAATCATCTGAAGTGAGGTCCTCATAAATAGGTCGAATGGCATCTTGAACAATTTGAGGTAGTGCATTCTTATGTGTATATTCATCTAAAGTGCCCATCGCTTTTGATATTTGCCAAGAGCACCACGAATAATTTCCCGAAGGACAATTGTCATGCTGCGGATTTTCGTCGGTCGAGATCTTGTGCATGCATGGTGCCCAAATCGCTTTCTTCATTTCGTCTTTTGATTGGGAGAATCTTCGAATAGCGAGACCGTAATATACCGTTAGCTCGTTGATTAGCTTGTCGGTTAGCTTTCCCTTGCCACCAAGACAGCTTTTTTCTTTTTTCACTTTACGAAGTCGTGTGCCCATTCTTTTCTGCACCTGACCTATGCTTTCTTTTTTCATCACTTTTTCTTCGTATGGATTGGCGTCAACAATTCCTTTATACGTTTTTGAATCTCCATCTCCAATGTAATTTGCGTAACGGACATTATATTTCGCTATCGACCTCGAAAATATTTCCACTATGCTGTCAACTTCCGTTTTTCCAGCGGACCCTTCATGATTGGCAGAACATTCTTCATTGTGATCTTCTTTCCACAGCTCGAATTCAATGGTGCCAAGATTCTTACTCCAATACTCACAAGCTTTGCAGTAAGAAGATTTAATTATTACATATATCACTTTCCCTGAGTAATATCCAATAATCGTCGATACGCCATAATACGAAGAGTAACCTTGTTTGCGACAAGTTCCATCGCCAGAAACAGTCAACCCTGTGCCTTTGCCCATTTCTGTTGTTAATTTTTGTTCTTCTTTCACAGTATTTTCCATTGATATGTTGCATACACTTTCTGCAGCAGTGTGAATTTGTTTGACAACAGTGTCGTAATACGAGTGATATATCGCTTTCGGTAAATCCATGATGCCACAAAATTTATCAATTCCTTTGTGACCAATTCCCAACAATGGAAATGCGAATACGATTCGTCGATTTATATCGTACGCCTTGTGGTTAAGAAGAGGACTTGAATCGACTGTGGTTGGTTCACACAAGTCACACGACACCACTAACATGAAACCGAATCCACGAATACTCGATTCCGAAAACATAATGTCACCGTTGCACTTTTTGCACTTCACGACATTACTAATCACAGAAAAAACGGTCACAAAGTTGATAGTTCGATATCCGAAATTCGCACTAATCGGTACGTCGATTTCTTCACTGGCCTTCAATTTTTTGCCGATCGACTCGTACTCGCCTCTTCCTGCTCCATTTCTTATCGGTTAGGAGGGTGATTCTTATTTTGTATACTACTCGATCGACGTCTTCGACTCCTCGAACCCTTTTCGTCCACATAATGTCGAGACGTTGGTTTTCCTTCCATTTTTTTCGTGACATTATCGTTAGGATATTTTTCACGTGCTTCTGTGTTGCTTGTCGAATATTGACTGACGTTCGTGAAATTAGAAATAACGGGTCTGGCTTCAGGAAAGCGTTCTCACACTATACTAGGTAACACAAAGTAAACGACTAATCTATACAAAAGGACACAATAGGACAGCTGCGTGAGCTAAACCGTGCGAGTTATAAACACGGATCGAACCACACGGTCGACCGCTCGCAGCGGCTCAACGTTCCTGCCGAAAAATAACTGTAACTTGGTCAATTTAGCGTTTTTCAATACGTGCTATTGCTTAAATTGTTCTTAACAGTTCAGGGTTTATTAAGGCGGTCCTCTAGTTCTCGGGTCGAAAAAATCGATTTTTTGTTCATAAATCACATCTACAACATGTGTAGAAAATGTGTGCCAAAGGATTTTTCGATATTCGAAGTGGTTCACAAGTTACGGCCCTGGAACGGAGCAGGTATACGGAGCAGGTATACTTTCAAACGCGTTTTTCTCGAAACACCATTTTTCGAAACGGTGACCACGATATTTCAGAAACTACTGCACCGATCTTGTTCAAATTTATACAGCATCTTTAATATGTTATAAGCCAGCGATTGAACTAGGATTATCATGATTGCTTCGATAGTTTTTTTTGTACGAGCGAAAAACTTAAGAAAAAATGAGTAAAAAATAGAATGTAATTTTCAAAAGTGTATAAAAAAGTCAATTTTTGTAATTTAGAATTCACTCTAGTTCAATCGCTAGTCTTAAATATGAAGATTAAAATGCCGTTTGGTTTTTTGATTTCAGATAAGCAGAACAGCCGCAATCTTGGTCACCATCAAGCACCTCTTTTACTTGATGTCTTCCTGTCGGCCACTATAACGTTTTTTCTTTATATATTTTGACTTCAAAAAAATTGTAAAGCTTATTTAAATGTTAATAAAGGTTATGCAAAAACAATGAGATTGATTATTTCGATGCTTTGCCCGTAAAAAATTATTGAAAAAGCCGTAAAAAACAGCCGAGAAACGAGAGGACCGCGTTAAAAAAATATATTTAAAATACCGAAAAAAAAACATTACATGGTGGCCAGATGCCTTAACTGGATCATCTGAAATTGAAAAACCAAAACAAAATCATTAGTTTAATTATAAATCTAGTCCTTAATCGCAGCTTTTTTTTCAAAAATTAACAAAATAGCGGCTTCCGACAGATAACTTTCGATTTTCGACCAAAAAATCGCTCGTTTATTGTTAAAAAAAAGAAATTTTCAACAAAAAAGAAAATCCTTCGATTAAGGACTAGTTTTTCATCCTATCAATAAGCATCCCAAATTTCATCAAAATTCATAGAGTGGTTTTTGAATCATAGTGGTCACAGACTTGAAAAACATAGTTTCGAGAAAAACGCGTTTAAAGTTTTTCGATGTGGATACGGTATCATATATTTGTAAAATTGTGAGTTCGATGGATAAAGCTAAAATTTTTGTCTGCATTTTGAACCGCTGAATCCGAATATCACAATTTTTTGCCGGAAAGCCGAGCATTCAATTGTTTATAGCCAATTGTTAAAACATTTTCTCAAAAAATTAAAGTTTTTCGGCATGCATTATTTAAAAAAAAAACATTTTGGGCAATTTTAAAATGAAAGTTTCTTCATAAAATTTCGCTAAAGTACATAGTTCTTGAGTAATACATTTTTGAAAATTTCTGAAACAGTTTTCCAATTTTACACTTGATTTATGTATAGAAATACTAATTAAAAAATTACTTTAATCGAATCATCAATTCCTAGCCCATACAATAAAAGGCTTCTGCCGATGTGGAAGCTTCCAAAATATCAATTTGTTGTTGTCTTCGAAACATTCTGCCTTCCCGGGTATTATCGTTTGCGCGTTTGTCAGCCGCTACCTGCCATGGGGACCCGATGCCCCTTCACTAATTGTGGGATATCCCGGAAACTATTCATCGGATTGATTTGAAATTTTCAGGGAATTTTTTCGAAACATCATACTTCAAGAAATTGTTTTAAAACATCGATTTTTTTTTAATTCTGACTACACCTCACCCCTTAAGACCCAACGCAGCAAAATGATCCAATAGAAACACATATTTTCTAAATTTCGAGTCCATGCAGACCCCTCGACAGCCCCTGCGTTTCTTCACAAATGTGTACCGCACATTTCTGCGAATGTGAGAAAAATACTGAACACCGCCTAATCAACCAATAACTCTATTACCTCGAGAGTACAGAAGGACAAGAAAACGTGACTTCCCGGGTAGAAATTGCTTGAATTTCCTGGTGCGTTATGGGTAACCATTATTATGCACGTTCTGATTTCGCTGTGCGGACGTATTTAGGCACGGAATCCGGCTACACCAAAATGGCCCTTCGGAGGCTTGTTCTAATTAGGCTCTGCCAGAGTCTCGCTCAATTGGCCCTTACTGATGCTTAGACTAATGAGGACCTATTGAGGCTTGCCTTACACCACCTCAGTATGTCATGTATGCACATAACCTCATCGAAGGAACAAGGTATGTATAACCTAAACATGTATACGGGTGTTTAACACGTTATTAATGCGAAAATTCGAAATGTACATACATAGTCGTATATATAAACATGTTGCATGCAAAAGTTTTGGGGCATCTTATTTTTCAGGCATATTGCATTGAAATGCGACGGTGGGGAAAATATAATCGAGTTATGACAACATGTATTCACTTCTATATTCACGACAACATGTATTCACTTTTATAAGAGTTATTAAGAGATGCGGAATCGTCTCGACGCCAAGTAATAAAAAATGCACCTCAATAAATCGCGATGTCCCTGACAAGCTCGCCGCGCACTCTTTATACACTAAGTTGACGTTCAATCTGTTATTTTTTAATTTTTAATCGATGCCACGCAAAAAAGCCGACGAATAAAAAATCTGATGACATATGGTAAGAATGATGCGATTCTTCCCTATAGTTTGGTGTAGGTTATTTTCCAATCCATCCACTCAATCCCCAGATCTCATAATTAACGGTCGAATTTCCGAGCGATTTGGACATCGAGAAAATTATTCCACACTTTGTATCTTACAAGGGGGCATTCCCTACTCCCCATCACCGATTTCGCTCAAATGTATATGACATGCAGGGCTTGGCTAGAAATGAAAGTACCTGAAGTCGGAACTCCAGATGGCCAAGCGTTTAGAAAATAAAGATGTTGACGTGGCTCTCGTGGCGTAGAAGCCATTTACGTTAGTATGTTTGCCAAGTAGCGGCTGGCGTAGCGGTAAGAGCTCGGACTAGTAATTCGATGGTCGTGGGTTCGACCCCCGTGTGGAGACTTTTTTTTCTATCTTTTTTTCAATTTTTATATTATTCATTTTTCAACTAAGCAAAGAGGTGAACAATTTATTCAATTTATTTATTGTTACGCAACAGGCACATAGGACGTCATTTTTTAATGAGCGCATAATCGTAGAAAATTTGGAGTTGCTGATTGACTCGTGGGGAGGATAAACAAATCCGTAATTATACGACAAACTCTTCCAAGATAGAGAAGGATTGCCAACGTGTAGCATCAAAGTAATTCTCCCTAAATGTACTCCACTGGTGCAACCCTGCGATGTATATTTTTAATGTCAGGTTAAAAACTTTATTAAAAAACTACAAAATTGCTCTTATATCATCGAGCAAGAAAAAGAAATAACTTCCCGAGAAGACTGCATAAAAATACATTCGATTGTTCATCATCAATTATCCGCGCCAATATTCGGTAACATGTTACGTTACGCGTGGTTCGCTTCTAAACTTTGCGATGAGAGAGAATGCTTTGTGAATGCCAAACAAGTATGTTTTTCTATGGAGACGTTGAAACAACGATGTGGTTGTAAAAATGCGGCGTTTATAACGTGTGCTAGATGCAGAAATAATTATTGTTTCCTCTGTTTCTACGATAAATATCATCCCGACACATGTAATTCATCGAATGTCAACGAAGAAAGTTTTGAATTTTCATGTACAAAGTCTTTGCGTATGAGCTTGAATTATAATCCCTTGTTGAAAAGTCCGAAATCCCAATTTTTTACCTTTTCTATGCCTTTTGCGTATAAATAAATAAATAAAATAAAATATTCACCTCTTTGCTTGATTGGAAAATGAATAATATAAAAATTGAGAAAAAGATAGAAAAAAAAATCCCCAAACGAGGAGTCGAACCCACGACCATCGAATTACTAGTCCGAGCTCTTACCGCTACGCCAACCGCTGCTTGGCAAACCTGCTAACGTAAATGGCTTATACAGTGCGAGAGCCGCGTCAACATTTTTATTTTCTAAACGCTTGGACATCTGGAGTTCCCACTTCGGGTACTTTCATTTCTAGCCAAGCCCTGCATGTCCTATAAATTTGAGCGAAATCGGTGATGGGGAGTAGGGAATGCCCACTTGCTAGTGGAATAAAAGTAATCCGTCATATCCTAAACATAGTACATACGTCCGTATGAGAATTTATTGACACATTTGTTAACAGGTGCAAAGAACCACGCGCTTCAGACTCGTCTTGCGAAGATCGACAACTGACTGCCTGCTATATACGAGGGTGGGGTGAAAAGTTTCCGGCCTGACCAAGAGATGGTGCCACTAGGTCTAGTTTTGGAGCGGCGTCCTACAGTACCATTCCTACCGAGCTTGTATGTACAGTTTCAGCCCAATCGCTACGTTAGTTTGCGTTTGAGAGCACATTGCGCGAGACGCTTCCGTTGTTCTCGTAAAAATGGAAAAATTGGAAAAACGTGCTGTCATCAAATACTTCCATTTAAAAGGTTTTACACCAAAACGAATAAAAGAAGAGATGGATTCAGCACTAGGAGACTCCTCCCCATCATATTCAACTATTAATCAGTGGGTTTCTGAATTTAAAATTGGTCGCGTGAGCACCTCTGATGAGCTTCGCTCAGGACGGCCCGTTGAAGTCACAACTTCAGAGATGATTGAAAAAATCCATAAAATAGTGTTGGAAGACCGCAGGTTGAAAGTGCATGAGATAGCTGAGACCTGTAGGATGTCAGCTGAACGTGTGCGAAATATTTTGCACAACCATTTGAACATGGAAAAGCTGTGTGCAAGGTGGGTGCCGCGTTTGCTAACGCTCGACCAATCGAGCGTTTGCCAACGCTCGACGCTACCGACAATTTGGCGCTGTATAGACGTAATCCAAACGAATTTTTGCGTCGATTCATAACTGTTGATGAGACATGAGTCCACCACTACACTCCTGAAAGTAAAGAACAGTCAAAACAGTGGGTTGGAAAAGGGGAACCAACCCCAAAGAAGGCAAAAACAATTTTATCGGCAAACAAGGTTATGGCTACTGTTTTTTGGGATGCGAGAGTTATGAGAAATGTATCAGTGTTGATGGAGATTATGTTGAAAAATAAAGAAAAAAAAAATTTTAAATATCGTTTTTCTTGGTCAGGCCGGAAACTTTTCACCCCACCCTCGTATACATATAATCTCCATACCTATAAATGAAAATCCGTTTTCTGTCTGTCCGCGTTAAACTACCGAACCAATGGTTCGATTTCATGCGGTTTTCACCAGTGTGTGGCGTATATTACAGTGCAGGTTATAAGCTACGTACCCTCACAGTAGGTCATGGGAGGGCTGAGCAGCCAGATGACGTTACTTACAGCACTTACTGAGCAACAAGATGAGGTTACTTACAGACTTCAAGGAGCTTGGAGTGATCCACTTGAGTGAAATGACGGTTTATAATTTTTTTCAATGAACCGCAATAATTGCGCACGAAATATGGATTTATTCTGTCTATCTAATATTCCATGAAATATATAATTAAAGAGACCGATACTGGTAGATGGGCGATCGTGGTTTGGCTCTGGCGGTACTTCGAGGTAAGCAGCATTGTGCGTGGCCAATACTTGGAGCGGAGACCGCTTAGCCGTGTATCGGCTGTCGCAACAGCCAGTCAGTGGAAGGCCAATATTTCTGATACCTCGGTGTAGATACTTGAGCCTGTGTACCAGAGAATCAGAAGAATATACGGACGTCTATATAGACACAGGTTGTCCACAGTTTTCCCGTACCCTCCGCAAATGCGGTATAGTGTAACTTAAGACGGCTGTGGATGCAACGGACGTTAGGTTAAATTAGCGAAGTGCGGCTAAGAAGTGATAGGAAAGGGGTTAATTGGGAAGGGTTATACGCAGGGTTGCGAAATTTGTAATGAAAATGTAATGCATTATTCATTACTTTTTTAATGGGTAATGAAAAAATATTTCATTACTCATTACATAACATTCAGTAATGTAAAAAATTTCCATTTCTCATTACATTGGATTTTGTAATGTGAAAAATTTCCATTAACCATTACATTGGATTTTGTAATGTAAAAAAATTCCATTACTCAGTACATCGGATATTGTAATGTAAAAATTTTCATTACCCATTACATTGGATTTTGTAATGTAAAACATTTTCATTGCCCATTACAATGTAATGGGTAATGGAATTTTTTTACATTACAAAATATAAAGTAATGAGTAATGGAATTTTTACATTACTTTTTCGCGTTGAGAAGGGGGGAGAGAGAGAGAGAGGGGGGATAGATGGATGGATGGATCGATAGATGGATGGATGGATCAATAGATAGATAGGATGGACAGATGAATAGATGGATGGATGGATGGATGGATAGATAATGTATGGATGGATGGATGGATGGATAGATTGTGAATGTATAGATGGATGGATGGATGCATAGATTGTGAATGTATAGATGGATGGATAGATGATGTATGTCCAGATGGATGGATAAATGGATGGATGGATGGATGGATAGATGGATGCGGAATCATTTGTAGGTAACAAACACATCGATGAAAATGTTCATTTAATATAATCAAATGTTGGTTTGGAAATAACCAAAAAGCAGATACACGTTTTTCTTGGACATCCTTCATATTTCGAGGAAAATAAGAGTTGCACCTCATTTTCTGACGAAACGATTACAACTTAAATTTTCCTTTCAATAAAAAGCCTCTCCGAACAAAACGTGCAGCCGCAGTTTTACTGACCGGGCAACTGATTGATCACCTTAAATGCAAAATAGAAAAATGAAGTTTGACCAATTTCTCAGCATTGTTAGGTCCAAAAAATTCATTCGCATATATAACTTCGACTTTTTTCCATTATAATCTTTTGGCATTCGTTTGACCGTGATTATTTGATTAAGGGGTCTACTCACTTCAGACGCTAAAAAAGACTATTTTCATTAATTTTTTCATGGTTTACATTATAGTTATTGATATAAAAGTTGTTACACTCAATAAATACACTTTCGAAATAAATTTAAAAAAATTTGTTATGTATTTATGTAACGAAAACAAACTTTAACCGCGTTTTTCTCGAAACGACGTTTTCCGACGGCTTGTTGATGAAATCTTCGAAAATACTGAACCGCTCCTTATGAAATTTTAATCACATATTCTTTACAAATAAAGCTATAGCGCATATGAAGGATTTTTAAAATTTTCATATTTACTATTTTTTTTGCCAAAAACGGTGAGAGAAACCCGTTTTTTTCCTTTTTTTCGGAAAATGTTCGCCGTTTTGTTTTTGTTGCATATCTCAAAAATCTTTTGATATACGCTGTAGCCATTAACATACTGAATGTTTGAAGAACACCGTTTGATTCTTTTGCTTCGCATGATCCATCTCTGAGATTTAATCAACAGCCCAGACCTACATATTTTTAGGAAATTTTTTTAATTACCATTTTCATCGATAAGGGGTGACTTAAGGCAGAACACCACTGTGACCCCCTGTTTTTTTGCCATTTTTCAAGAATTTTTTTTTGTGGGAAAAAAAAGAGATATTCGAAATTTTTTTTGTTTTGATCGTTGTTTATTCAAGATACATAAAAAAAAATTTTCAAATTTTTCACGCCCCATGGTAACGCTGGGGAAGCTCCCGCGTCAGGTACTTGCCTCTGCAGTGGTTCGCGGCACGCAGCAGAACTCTCTTGAAAGTCGATCTGAAAAAAAATACCGAGTGTTTTCGTTAATAATATGATATTTTGAAGAGAAGTACACAGGGATTTGAAAAAATATTGATTTTTAAAAAATAAGCACGCTTTTGAAATTAAAGGACGATTTTCGAGCAAAATTTCTCGTCGAAAATAGGTTATAACTTTTTTTACTATTGAGATATCGAAAAAATTCTATGTACTTCTTTAGATAATCTAGTTTTATTGATGCAGTCCAAATTTGAAGTCGATCGGATAAAAATTGCTCGAATTCTGCTGCGTGCCGCACTCAAAAAAGTGGTTTTGAGAAAAACGCGTTCAAAGTTTTAGGTTTGTTGATTTATGCGATAAATTGGAAAAAAAATGTTTTACCTTTAATCAGCGATGCCGGCACCATATAGCTGGCCTTCAAGAAGCAAATCATTGTCCCTAGCATCTTTTCTCGAACTTGTAGAGGCTCTTCTTGCCTCTTTTGCAGCGTCTGTGAGCGAGCGCTCCGCCAGCTCGATCCGCGCTGCATCGGTTTCAACGCAAAAATTGAAACAATTTGGGCCGATAGTTATCCCCAATGTCTCCAAAACTTTCATGAGGCTTCTCAGGCCATCATTGAATAATAATACCGCGATATTAGCTGCAATATCGACGATTTTTTTGCTCCCGGACTGACACTTGGGGGCTATTGCCTAAACTGATTTGTTGTAGCTTTCGTTATTGTTTTGCGTGAAGCCGCCCAAACAACGCTGCAGCAAATCGTCTCTGCTCAAATTTTCGAAGACTGGCGTAATTGCCTCCAATACTTTCTCAGGAAGAGGCGGCTTATGGCGATATTCAGAAATATTACCGCTTGCGACCGCTCGCTGCCACGAACACCACGACTCGGCTCCCTCTGAGCAATCGTCATGTTGTGGCTCACTATCTATGGATATTTTATGTTTGATAGTTGCCCAAATTGCCTTCCTCATTTTTTCAACATCATCGCTGTTCCTCCGAATAGCCAAGCCGTAATATGTGCTCAACTCGTCAATCAATTTTCCGGTGAGCTTTCCTCTGCCAGACAATCCTTTTTGTTTTTTTCACGATTTCGCGGAGGCGCGTCCCCATACATTTTTGGACATGATCGATGCACTCTTTTTTTTAATCTCGAAACCGTCGTATGGATCGCTATTCGATATGCCCAGAAACGTTTTAGAATCGTCGTCACCAATATAATATTTATATTTTATGCCATAGAGCTCTTCAGACCGTTGAAACATTTCGACAGCTGAGTCGACTTCCATTTTTCCGGAGGAGCCCCTATGGTTCGCCTGGCACTCATCGTCGTGGGTACTTTTCCATTCCCAGTACTCCCCGGTGCTTTCTTTTTTTTCCCAATGCTCGCAAGCTTTGCAATATTTCGATTTCACCATAACGTCGATCACTTTTTTAGTGTACCAGCCGATTACCGATGTTATGCCGAAAAGCGAGCTGAAACCGCGCTTACGCCACGATCCGTCGCCTGAAACGATAATTCCGTCCTCCACCCCATTTTCCAACGAAATTGTCTCCTCCTCAAGTGCAGCCTTTTGTTTGCTCACTGTGCTCACAGCTTTAGTGGCAATCGAAATCGAATTTAAGATTCGATCGTAGAAAGACTGAAATATGGGGCGCGGTAGGTCCATAAATGCACAAAACTTCATCAGGCCATTCAAACCGACGCCAAGAAGACGCATACTGAATACGATCCGACGATTTATTTCGTATGCATTGTCAATCATAGGACACGAATTGATTTGCACTTTTTCACAATGGCCGCAATCGACCTCGATTTTGAATCCGAGTCCGCGCAAACTTTTTTCAGTAAACTTTATGTCGCGATCACACACTTTGCACTTCACTAACGTCGATATAATGTTCAATGCATTGACGAGGTGTACTATACGATAACTGAAATCGTTAGTAACACCGACCTCTAAATCGTCCGACGATTTTAACTTTTTCGCCGACGTGCTCACATACTCTGCAGAACTATTTTCGGAGCTATAACGGTTCGGAGGTTTTCGATTCGAAATTTTCGTTCGACTCCTCGTCACATAGCTCCGTTTTGTTCCCTTTTCCCCCGCGTACACTTTCGGATTATCCATTTCGATGTGCAAAGAATAATTCTGAGCATTCGATATTTATAAACGAAACGATTCGGAGCGTTTAGACACGAGTAGCGTCGCTTCTATTCGCAAACTGACGCTATGACGCTATCCCTATACCTGCCTTGAACATTTTTCAATTATCGCCACCTATGGCTTTTTTTCGAAAGTATATTTATAACAATAGCCGGTTTTTGTGAAGGGAGACAAAAGAATACCTGGGAAAGACCCGCAGGACCTGGGAAAGGCCCGGTATACCTGCCGACCTTGAGGCGCGCAGCTGCGCGGGACCCCGAGCGTCACGGAGCGCTGCACCGCTCCACAAAATATTAAATATCTCCGAAAATAATTATTTTTTCGACCTGGGTCCAACGGCATCTTAATCTTAAATGTATTTTAGATTTTTCTAGATGGTTTTCAAAAAATCGATTTTTTGAAGCCGTCACAGTGGTGTTGTCCCTTAAGTAAATATATATTTTTTTTTAAGTATTTCGACAGGGTATTTACTAAGTGTAACAACTTGTATATCAATATCTGTAATATAAACCTATCAAAACAAATCATGAAAATAGTGTTACATCCTAGCGAATGTGCCTTCTCTCGGTTATTTCCAATATCCTCATTTGCCGTCATAAGCGTATTAAATGTATAAATCTAAGAATAAGACGCGTAACAATATTAAACCGAACTTGCGTACGTTCCGCGAGCATATTTTTCGTTTATTTTATTCAGTCGGTCCGCCTCGTGTTATAACCTCGCATTTCTTCAAGGCGTAAATATCGAACTCCCAGAAAGAAATACGAGGCACCACTCGAACGAGACGAGAAGACTTTGCCTCTAGCCTAAATAAGTCCCGGCCGATAATTATTTAACATGGTGCCGGCAGGAAACGAGAACTCACCGACGCTCGATCTCTTCGCGCACCCAATATAATCTTTTGATATGAGAAGTCACCATAGCCATAGTTTAACATAACACAAACCATGCGAATGCTTAGGTCTCAGATATCGAACTCTATATCCCATGCGCTTTTTCGCCGAAACACAGGACAAAGGTCCCCTGCCTTCGACACGTGCAATTCTATATAAGGAATGATCGAGATCGATTCTGCGAATCATGAATATCGCGACCAATCACGCTAAACCTTAAAGTTCCTTCTCCCTACTATCAAACCCCTCCTAATTTTCGTATCAAGAAAGACTTCCTTCCTGAAGTCAGTCTTCCAACAGTTTCCATCGCGTACAGATCTCAGTCTTGCAAAATCTTCTATCAAATTAACTTCGCTTCTTAAACTTGTTCTGACAGAATTCGAAGTGTAGTACCGATATCATAGAGTTTTGAATATTATACATCTTCGGGTTTTGACCGAAGTGTCGTATAAACGTTTAGTCGACTCTCGCGGCCTCGAGTCTATAAAATAGTTCAAGTGCTGTTTACTACGCGTATATACATAAATAATCTCAGCGCCCCAAAAGTCTGGTGCTGGTGACCGCTTTCCGAACGCTAAGCGTAGCGTCCGTCAACGAGACCCTTATCTGCGAGCGACAACCGATACTCTTGCGAGCGAGCGAACCTACACACCGATACACTCACGAACACAGCGACCAATGTAAGTGACAAATTTCATTTTATGTTAATCCGATTGTTCCCCCGACTTCATAGTTATTTTCATTGTCATTTTGTCTGTATAAGTAACCTTATTCATCCGATCACTTAATTGTAATAAACCTTTAGTTAAGTTTGTACAAATTTGTCGGATTATTTCTCGATACCAAATCACTGCATGATTTCCTAATTTGAACTCATTCCAAGCACTACCCCTTTTTACCCTCATCCCGTGCTATTGCGCTTGTCGTAGGCAAAAAAGGAGGGAATCAAAAAAATATATGCCCACGTCCCTTCAGGACGTGACAATAGCCTTTTTTAAGCGTCTAAAGTGAGAAGACCTCTGAAATATATTTTAAACAAAAGCGTAACGAAAAAAATGATCAATTAAAAAGCACCGCTAAGTTAGCTCCAAAATTTTTATTTTCGATCACAGCGAAGTTTAATCGTAATGTAATTTAAAGTTTGACGACAAAAAAAATCAAGCTAAGTATTAAATCATTGCTGGTTTTTCTTTTTTCCTTTCATTTTTCTCGAGAATGCTGGTAAAGTCCATTTTTTTCTTCCTCTTTACGTTTATGTGCCACATTGCGGCAAAAGTCGGGAATTTGAGCTATCCGCAGATGACATTCCCCCCTCTCTCTCTCAAACGAATTCCAAAAGATTATAATAGAAAAACGGCGAAGTTATATATGCGAATGAATTTTTTTGACCGAACAATGCTGAGGAATTGGTCAAACTTCATTTTTTTATTTTTCATTTAAGGTGATCAATCAGTTGCCCGGTCAGTTAAACTCCGGCTGCACGTTTTGTTCGGAGAGGCTTTATATTCAAAGGAAAATTTAAGTTGTACTCCTTCCGTCAGAGAATGGGGTGAAACATTTTTTCCTCGAAATATCAAGGATGTCCAAGAAAAAAGTGTATCTGCTTTTTGGTTATTTCCAAACCAATATTTGATTATATTAAATGAACATTTTCATCGATGTGTTTGTTACCTACAAATGATTCTGCATCCATCCATCCATCCATCTATCCATCCACCCGTCTATCGATCCATCCATCTATCCGTCGATCCATCCATCCATCCATCCATCCGTCCATCCATCCGTCCGTCCGTCCGTCCGTCCGTCCGTCTGTCCGTCCATCCATCCATCCATCCATCCATCCATCCATCCATCCATCCATCCATCCATCCATCCATCCATCCATCCATCCATCCATCCGTCCATCCATCCATCCATCCATCCATCCATTATGAAAAAATACTGCGTCAACGAAAGTTTTATGCAATTTAGAATGAAACTTTGAGTCATTCGTAAATATGCCTATTTATATGTATGTCACGAGATTGTTTATTATTACCATTAATAACTATTAAACGTTGCCGAAATACAGCGATTTCGCGGATGTTGAGATTGGCAACAATGATCTTCATTCGTCAACCAAGATATGTAAAATTGAATATAGATAGTATACGATGGGCAAGATGGAGGATTTTATTCTAAATAATTACGAAGGCTTAGTTTGCGTTGATCCTTTGATAAAAAAAGGTAAATGTCCAAAAAATGATATCAACCGTTGCGTAAACGTCGTGCCCATCTAACCACACGGAAAATTACATACATTGTATGTAATGTATTGTATTATGTATGTAATGTAAAGTATTGTTTATCCCTGGCGGTGAAAGAATTTGAAAAAAATTGTTAAGACTCAGGATGGTCTAGACAATAACATAATTATTTTTAAATTTTATCTTTGATTGTGACGAACGCTTCAACCTCCTTTATATTGAGCAGCGAACAAAAATGTCAGACGTGCTAAAGAAAACTTTGACCGCAAAAAACATCAGCAAGCGAGCGAGCGTGTGAGTGTGTGAGTGAAATTAGCAGAGCATTTGCCAGCAGATCAAAATTGAGTGAGAGATCTCTTCGCATGCAGTTGAGTTCTATAGTTCTTGATCGTTTTTAGCAATAGTTCTGGTAATTTTGTTGAAAAAAATGGTTGTTGAAAAAATGGTCTGCAAACTTCCCGGAACAGAAAATTTTGCAGAAAACTGCAAAATCCATAAATTACCGGAAGTTATTGTACATGCGTCTAAGTTCTATAGTTCCCGATAGTTTTTAGAAATAGTTCTGGTGATTTTGCGAAAAACAAAAGTAAAGGATTTTTTTTGGGATATTATAATTTTAGTTTTGTTTGATGTATTTGAGAATAGTTGTGGCTTCCAGCTATTTTCAAATAATTATTAAAAATGTTTATCGGCATCTCAACGATACAAGTGTGCTCTGCTGATGAAAAGGCATAAGTTCTAGGTACTTTTTGTGTGAGATATTATAGTTTTGGTATTGTATTTGAGCATAGTTCTGGCTTCCAGCTATTTTAAAATAATTGCTAACAATGTTTATTAGTATCTCAACTATACAAGGATGCTCTGCTGATGCATAGGCGTTAGTTCCAGGTGCATTTTGTGTGAGATGTTGTAGTTTTGGTATTGTTTGATATATTTATGAAATGTTCCGGCGTACAGCTATTTTCAAATAATTGTTAAAAATGTTTGTTATTATCTCAACTTTAGAAGTGTGCTCTGCTGACGGATTTGGGTGAGTTCCAGGTGCTTTTTGTGCAAGATATTACAGTGTTGTTATTGTCTGATGTATTTGCGAATAGTTCTGGCGTCCAGCTATTTTTAAATAATCAATAAAAATGTTTATCTGCATCTCAACTATACAATTGTGCTCTGCTGATGAATAGGCGTGAGTTCCGGGTGCTTTTTATGTGGGATATTATAGTTTTACTATTGTGTGATGTATTTGAGAATATTTCTGGCATTCAGCTATTTTCAGATAACTATTAAAAATGTACATGAGCATCTCAACTATACAAGTGTGCTCTGCTGATAAATTGGCAGGAATTCTAGGTACTTTTATGTGAGATATTATAGTTTTGGTATTGTTTGATGTATTTGCGAATAGTTCTGGCTTCGAGCTATTTTCAAACAACAATTAATATGTTTTTCACCATCTTACCGCAACCCCTGTGCTCTGCTGCTAGATAGGGGTCAGTTCCAGGTGATTTTTGTGCGAGATGTTATAGTTTAGGTATTGGTTGATGTATGTGACAATAGCTCTGGCTTCTAGCTATTTTCAAATAATTATTAAAAATGTTTATCAGAATCTCAACTATACAAGTGTGCTCTGCTGATGGATAGGCGTGAGTGCCAGGTGTTTTTTGTGTGAGGTGTTATAGTCGTAGTATTATTTGATGCGTTCGTGAATAGTTCTGCGATCCTGCTATTTAAAAATAATTATTGAGATTGTTTATCAGCATCTCAACTATACAAGTGTGCTCTGCTGGCGGATAGGCGTGAGATCCGGGTGCTTTTCGTCCGAGATACCAGGTGGGTAAGTATGAAACCGGAATTTTTGTACAGAAAAAACACGTTTATTGTAATGATATGATACAAAGTAACTTATTCAAGTATTGTCCGTCGCTATCTATACATTTTACCCATCTTTCTGGCAATTTGTGGATTCCGCGCCAAAAGAACTGTTGCCCTTTTGAGGCAAACCAGTCATCGAGCCATTTTCGTACATCTTCGTAAGAAGTAAAGCGCTGCTCAGCAAGTGCGTGTCCCATCGATGCAAACAAGTAGTAATCGGATGGGGCAAGGTCCGGTGCGTAAGGCGCGTGCTGAAGAATCTCACAACGGAACGACTCTATCGTTTCCTGGACCTGTTTTGCTTTGTGTGCTGGTGCATTGTCATGCAGCAAAATCACCATGTGTTGTCTTTGTTGGTATTCTGGTCGTTTTTCACGCAAAACTCGATCCAAATCGGTCATTTGTTGTCGGTAGCGTTGAGTATTGACAGTTTCCCCAGGTTTCAGCAGCTCGTAGTAGATTACGCCCTTCTGATCCCACCAAACACACAGCATTGTCTTTCGTCCGTAGCGGTTTGGTCTTGCCGTCGATGTTGATGGTTCACCCGGAGTAACCCATGACTTTTTGCGCTTAGGATTCTCGAAATATATCCACTTTTCATCGCCAGTCACAATTCGATGGAGAAATGACTTTCTTTTGAACCTGGCGAGCAGCATTTCGCATGATGTTTTGCGGTTTTCCTGCTGTCTTTCGTTGAGTTCATGTAGAACCCATTTCCCCACCTTTTGTATCTTTCCCATGGCTTTCAACCGAAGGGAGATGGCTTCTCGGGTCACCTTTAACTGATCCGCCAGTTGTTGTTGTGTTTGAGCGTCGTCTTCGTCCAACAAGGCTTGCAGGTCAGCGTCTTCAAACTTTTTCGGTGGTCTTCCACGTTCTTCGTTCCTCACGTCAAAATCGCCACTTTTGAACCATTTGTTTGGGTTCATTGTCGAGTGGTTGACAATAGTTCTGGCTTCCAGCTATTTTCAAATAATTATTACAAATGTTTATCAGTATCTCAACTATACAAGTGTGCTCTGCTGATGGATGGGCGTTAGTTCGTGGTGCTTTTTGTGTAAGATATTATCGTCTTGGTGTTGTTTGATGTATTTGAAAATAGTTCTGGCATTCAGCTATTTTCAGATAATTATTCAAAATGTACATGAGCATCTCAACTATACAAGTGTGCTCTGCTGATGAATCGGTGTGAGTTCTCGGTACTTTTTATGGGAGATATTATAGTTTTGGTGTTGTTTGATGTATTTGACAATAGTTCTGGCTTCCAGCTATTTTCAAATAATTATTAAAAATGTTTATCAGTATCTCAACTATACAAGTGTGCTCTGCTGATGGATGGGCGTTAGTTCCAGGTGCTTTTTGTGTAAGATATTATCGTCTTGGTGTTGTTTGATGTATTTGAGAATAGTTCTGGCTTTCAGATGTTTTCAAATAATCATTAAAAATGTTTATCAGCATCTCACCTATACAAGTGTGCTCTGCTGATGCATTGGCGTGAGTTTTAGGTATTTTGATGTGAGCTATTATAGTTTGATGTATATGAGAATAGGTCGGGCATTGAGCTATGTTCAAAGAATTATTAAAATGTTTTACAGCATCTTATCGATGCCCCTGTGCTCCGCTGAATAGGTGTCAGAGGGGATTTTTGTGCAAGATGTTATAGTTTTGGTATTGTTTAATATATTTGAGAATAGTTCTGGCTTCCGGCTATTTTTAAATAATTGTTTAAAATGTTTATTAATATCTCAACTATACGAGTGTGCTCCGCTGAATAGGTGTCAGTTAGAGGGGATTTTTGTGCAAGATGTTATAGTTTTGGTATTGTTTAATATATTTGAGAATAGTTCTGGCTTCCAGCTATTTTTAAATAATTGTTTAAAATGTTTATTAATATCTCAACTATACGAGTCTACTCTACTGATGGATATGCGTAAGTTCCAGGTGCTTTTTGTGTAAGATATCAGAGTTCTGGTATTGTTTGATGTATTTGAGAAAAGTTCTGGCTTCCAGCTATTTCCAAATAATTATTGAAAATGTTTATCAGCATCTGAACGATACAAGCGTGCTCTGCAGATGAATAGGTGTAAGTTCGGGGGGCTTTTTGTGTGGGATATTATAGCCGTGATATAATTTGATGTTTTTGAGAATAGTTCTGGCTTCCGGCTATTTTCAAATAATGATGTAAAATTTTTATCAACATCTCAACTATACAAATGTGCTCTGCTGAGGGATAGGCGTGAGTTCTGGGTGCTTTTGGTGCAAGCTATTACAGTATTGGGATTATTTGATGTATTTGAGAATAGTTGTGCCGTCCAGCTATTTCCAAATGATCATTAAAAATGCTTATCAGCATCTATACTATACAAGTGTGCTCTGCTGATGGATAGGCGTGAGTTGCAGGTGCTTTTTATGTGGGATATTGTAGTTTTAGTATTGTTTGATGTATTTGAGAATAGTTCTAGCCTTCAGCTTTTTTCAGATAATAATTAAAAATGTTTATCAGCATCTCAACTATACAAATGTGCTCTGCTGAGGGATAGGCGTGAGTTTGTTTGGGTTTGTTTGGTGATATTACAGTATTGGTATTGTTTGATGTATTCGAGAATAGTTCTGTCGTCCAGCTATTTCCAAATAATCATTAAAAATGCTTATCAGCATCTGAACTATACAAGTGTGCTCTGCTGATGGATAGGCGTGAGTTGCAGGTGCTTTTTGTGCGGGATATTATAGTTTTAGTATTGTTTGATGTAGTTGAAAATAGTTCTGGGTTTCAGCTTTTGCAGATAATAATTAAAAGTGTTTATGAGCATCTCAACTCTACATGTGTGCTCTGCTGATGAATTCGCGTGAGTTCTAGGTACTTTTCATGTGAGATATTATAATTTTGATATTGTTTGATGTATTTAAGAATAGTTCTGACTTCCAGCTATTTACAAATGATAATTAAAAATGTTTATCAACATCTCAACTGTACAAGTGTGCTCTGCTAATGGATAGGCGTGAGTTCCAGGTGCTTTTTGTATGAGATATTATAGTTTTGATATTGTATAATGTATTTTAGAATAGTTCTGGCTTTCAGCTATTCTCAAATCAATGTTAACAATATTTATCCGCATCTAAACTATACAAGTGTGCTCTGCTGATGAATTGGCGTGAGTTCTATGTACTTTTTATTTTAGGTCTTATAGTTTTCGTTTTGTCTGATTCATTTAAGAATATTTCTAGCTTCCAGCTATTTTCAAATCATTATAAAAATATTTTTCAGCATCATATCGATACCCCTGTGCTCTGCTGATGGATAGTCGTGAGTTCCAGGTGCTCACGCCTATTTAACCTCAAACAATACCAAAACTATAATATACCACACAAAAAGTACCCGGAACTCACGCCTATCTATTAGCAGAGCTCACTTGTATGCTTTAAATATTCATAATCATTTTTAACGATTATTTAAAATAGGCTGGAAGCCGGAACTATTCTTAAATCCATCAAACAATACGAAAACTTCAATATCCACACAAAAAACACCAAGAGCGGTGCTTTGGACGCCGGAAAAAGCACGGCTATTCATCAGCAGAGCACACTTGTATCGTTCCGATGCTGATAAACATTTTCATAATTATTTGAAAACATCTGGAGTCCAGAACTATTCTCAAATACACTAAATACTATGAAAACTATAATATCTGAAACAAGAAGCAACTGGAACTCACGCCTGTCTATCAGCAGAGCACACATGTATTGAGACGGAGAGGTCCGTCTCCCGCGCGCGCGTTAAGCAAGCCGAGCGAAGGGCAATAATGTGTCAAGAGCGGTCACTACCGTCTTTATCGCTCGTTGGGAAATTAGCTGAAAAATCATACAAGTGGTGTCATCCCTCGGGGGAACCCCAAAGTACGGGATAAATGTCAAAAGAAAAAGAAAGAAGAAAATATTAAAGCGACATTCATTGTAAAAGGCGCTTGGGAAGGGGAAAGAATTAGCGGGAAACAAGGGGTATAACAGGGCCTTCCTGAGGATAGGAAGGCACTTCTTGGTTGAAATCCAAGAAAGGATTATGTTCGAAAGAAGGATAGGCTGAGAGTGGAAACAAAAAGAATCAAGTCTTGAGCTTCTGATTAGGGACCCGAGTGTCTGGAGTAGTGAATATTCGTCCGAGCTGAAGAAGTACAGAAAATATTCGCCAAAGGATGGGATCGGACTCGAAAAGAGAGAAAGGCAATAATGAATAAGGAGCGAGGATCGGTGGCGGGACTAATAAAAAAGAGAAAAACAGAAAAAGGGGCTAAAGCTTACAAGAAAGATTAGAGAAAAATTTCAAGTTGGAAATTAAAGTCGAGAATTCCCAGCTGACCTAGCGCCTCGAAATATATCATCGATCTTTAAAGCCGGACGGTAAAGGCAAGGAAAAACAAAGAGCATTTCCCCACGAGAGAAAGAGAGAAGGAAGGAAAACAAAAGGGTTAGTGGCCGAGCAAGGCCCAACGCGAAGATTCGAAATTTTCAAAATACACACACGAAGAGCATACACCATACACATAGAACGAAACTGGAGCAAACGACATCAGCGACACACACATACACACACAATCGTACTATACACCGAGCTATACATAAAGCGAATTCGAAGCGAGCGGCACCAACAACACCTCTCGGTGACAAACGTCAAAGCGACAATACCAGCAACGATACGCAACTGCGGTAAAGTGGAATGTACAGGATGATTCACATTTGATGTACATGATCTGGGAAAGGTATTACTAATAAAATCCAATCTTTTGCGGGATAAAAAAGGTCTCAATTAATATGCTCCCGAGTCGAGTCCCGAATCCAAATAAATTTAATGTAATTAGGGGTTGCCCGTTACAGTATAAATGAGATGTTAATATACATTTTTGACGATCATTTGAAAGTGGCTGGAAGCCAGAACTATTCTCCAACACATCGAACACTTCCAGAACTACAATATCTCACATAAAAAGCACCTGGAACTCTCGCACATCCATCAACAGAGCACGCTTGTATTGTTCAGACATTGTCAAACATTTTTAACCATTATTTAAAAATAGCTGGAAGCCAGAACTATTCTCAAACACATCAAACAATACCAAATCTATAATACCCCACACAAAAAGCACCTGGAACTCACGCCTATCCATCAGGAGAGCATACTTGTATCGTTGAGATGCTGATAAACATTTTTAATCGTTATTTGAAAATAGGTGGAAGCCAGAACTATACTCAAATACACTAAGCAATACGAGAATTATAACATCTCCCACAAATAGCAACTGGAACTCACTCATGTCCACCAGCAGAGCACACATGTATAGATGAGATGTTAATACCCATTTTTAACAATTATTTAAAACTGGCTGGAAGCCATCACTATTCTCGAATACATCAAACAATACCAGAACTATAATATCCCATACAAAAAGCACCTGGAACTCACGCCTATCCATCAGCAGAGCACACTTGTATAGTTTAAATATTACTAAACATTTTTCACAATTATTTGAAAGTAGCTTGAAGCCAGAACTATTCTTAAATACATCAGACAATGCCAAAACTATAATGTATAACACAAAAATCACCCCAAACTGACGCCTATCCAGCAGTAGAGCCCAGGAGTGTCGATAAGTTGCTGAAAAACATTTTAATAGTTATTTGAAAATTGCTGGCAGCCAGAACTATTCTTCAATACATCAAACAATACCAAAACTGTAATACCTCACATAAAAAGTACCTAGAACTCACGCCATCTCATCAGCAGAACACACTTGCATAGTTGAGACGCTGCCAAACATTTTTTTATAATTATTTCAAAATAGTTGGAAACCAGAACTATTCTGAAATATATCAAACAGTACCAAAACTTTAATGTCTCACACAAAATGCACCTAGAACTAACGCCTATCCATCAGCACGGCACCCTTGTACAGGTGAGATACTGATAAACATTTTGAATTGTCATTTGAAGATAGCTGGAAGCCACAACTATTCTCAAATACACTAAACAATACGAAAACTATAATACCTAAAAAAAACAACTAAAACTCACGCCTGTCCATAAGCAGAGCACACTCGTATAGTTGAGATACCTATAAACATTTTTAATAATTGTTTGACAATAGCCGGAAGCTAGAACTATTCTCAAATACATTAAACAATACCGAACCTATAACATCTCGCACAGAAATCATCTGGAACTGGAGCTTATCCAGCAGCAGAGCATATGGGTATCAATAAGATGACTATTCTCAAATAGTCCAGCCAGAACTATTCTCAAATACATCAAACAATACCAAAACTATAATATCTCACATGAAAAGTACCTAGACCTCACGCCAATTCATCAGCAGAGCACACTTGTATAGTTGAGATGCTGATAACCAATTTTAATAATTATTTGAAAATAGCTTAAAGCCAGAACTATTCTCAAATTAATCAAACAATATCAAGACTATAATTTCGCACACAAAAAGCACTTGGAACTCATGCCTATTTATCTGTAGAGTACACTTTTATAGTTGAGATACTGATAAACATTTTTAATGATTATTTAAAAATAGCTGGAAGCCAGAACTATTCTCAAATACATCAAACGATACCATAACTATAATACCTTACACAAAAAGCTCCCGGAATTCACCCCTTTCCATCGGCAGAGCACACTTGTATAGTTGAAATGCTGATAAACATTAGGAATAATTATTTAAAAATAGCAGGAAGTCAGAACTATTCACGAACTTATCAAACAATTTCATGACATAAAGCACTTGGAACTCACCCCTATCCCTCAGCAGAGCGCACTTGTATAGTTGAGATGCTGATAAACATTTTTACCTATTATTTGAAAATAGCTGGAAGCCAGAACCATTCTCAAATACATCAAACATCACTAAAACTATAATTTCCCACACAAAAAGCACCTGTACCTCACGCCTATCCATCAGCAGAGCATACTTATATAGTTGAGATGCTGATAAACATTTTTACCTATTATTTGAAAATAGCATTAAGCCAGAACTATTCTCAAATACATCAAACTATAATATCTTACACACCAAGTACCCAGAACTCACGCCTATCCATCAGCATATTTCTATAGGAAGTTACACAAAAAAAATCCGTTACTTTGTTTTGGGTAAAATCACCAGAACTATTACAGAAAAATTATCAGGCATACCCTGTAATTTATGGTTTTCTGCAAAATGATCTACTAAAGGAAGTTAGCCGGTCATTTTTCCAATTACTTTTTTTGGACAAAATCAGCAGAACTACTGCTAAAAATCATTAAGATCTATAGAACTCCACTGCATGCGAAAAGAACTCCTACTTTATTTTGATATGCTGGAAAATACTCTGCTAACTTCGCTGACACGATACGTCGAGTCGACTGTTTCTGTTTTCGTGATCAGCCGACGTTACTTACGTACTTGAATATCACAGAAATTAATTTGCCGTTTTCACAATGCTGAAAAGGAAATCTGCACTTGGCCGCAACATTGGGAGTGCGAAAAAGAAGTGCATAGGAAGGAATAGTGTAGGGTGTAAAATCATTCCCACCCTGGTGATCGGATATTCTATCTACGGATTGGACTGTTAATGTATGTACACATAAGCTGGCCATGACTGAGAGACGATGTTTTTAAACATCCGAAACGCTCTCCAAGGGTACGTGTTACGGGCAGTCGTAGCAAAGACGAGGTTCGGTTCACACGTACTCTAAGCTGAATTAATTACTGTATCGTTCATAAATTATAATAAAGCTATCGCCTTTCGTTTAAGGCGAGAAATCCTTTCAGGGGCGTGAAAAATAGGTATTTTTCGGGAATTTTTTTTGGAGGGGATAAAATAATCTCATCATTTTCAATTTTGAACATGAGTTTACTATAACTGTCAAGTTAAAATTTTTTTTAATGACCAACAAAACGGCGTCGTTAATAATGGTCTTCGGACGCCTGTTTTCTGCGACATCGAAAAGTGCTGCAGATGTCACTCTTGTTCTGTTGATCTGAAAAACATTTAATAACTGTCATTCGTTTACTGACATATTAAAGGGAAGTATGTACCTAAAAAATGATGAAAAAGTGCAAAATTGAAAATTTGGGAGCCTTTTTACTCCAAAGTTTGAATTTTCAACAATTTTTTCGACATATTTGACCCCAAAAAAATTATTTATTTACACGCTACCTTTCAAACTTCAGGTATATCCTCCCAATAATATTACTGAGAGTAACCTCCCAATATTTCTTCCAAATCGGTGGATAACTTTTTGAGCTACAACACGAGAATTTTTTGAAAAAGTCGTTTCGAGATAATGGCGTTTAAAGTTTCAACATGTAACTCGCTACCTGACCGCATGCTGTCCCCGCGTTCTAGACTATATGCGATAACCCCGCGAATATTTAATATTTCGAGTTTTCCTTTGGTCAGTATCTTCTTTGGATATCATACTTTCGAAATATGTTTAAAAAAATCGATTTTTTGAAAATTCTAAAGGGATTTCTCGCTTTAAACGCTTCTGGCTCAATGATCCCAAAATAAGAGGATATAATCGACATCCATATAATATCTTACAAATGAGGGCTCAGCCGGGATCGAGCAGGAGTAATCGGACGACAGGCGAAAATATTAACGGTGATGGACATTTGTGTGACACATGAACGTGAAAAAAAGTGGACGACGATTAAGACGATAAAACGACGAGCGCGAAACACCAAAACGTTTTTAAATACGAATAATGATAGCGACGATCAAATAATGTCGATGGACTCTGCGAAGGACCCGAAGTTATTTACTGTAGTTGAGCTAAAGGAAATGTTGAAGTCGAAAGGCCTCAGCACCACAGGGACCAAAAATGAGTTGATCGCAAGATTAATCACAGATGACCCAAGCGATGCGTGGTTAACCATGACTGACAAAGATCATGAAAACGCTGGCGGTGAAACAAAGCTGCAGGAAGGTGATAGCGGGAATCTGCGGAACAAGCACGTCAAAGAACCAATCGCGCGACGAAGAGAAGACGAAATCAGCCGACGAGAGAGAGAGAGTTATTCGAAAAAGAACTTGCTCTAGCCCAACGAGAAATCGAGATGCTACGTAGAAGTCAAAGTAGTTATTTACCAAATAATCCACGAATGTTGCCGGATCACGATTAATCTACGAGTGCACCGCCGCTACAAGAACTTCCATTATCGACGAAAGTTAATATGAATTCGATCGCTGATTTGTTGAATCACTTCGACGGAAATTCAGAAACTTTTTCAACGTGGGAAAAACAGGTGAAATTTCTTAGAACCGCGTATCGGCTAGAAAACGCCTTAACGAAGATTTTGATCGGCACAAGACTTAAAGGACGAGCGTTGGAATGGTTTCACTCGAAGCCAGAGTATATCAGCATGACGTCAGATCAACTACTCGACGGGCTTCAAGGTAAGTTTTACCACCGTCCAAACAGGATAGCATTGAGACGGCGATTCGAAGAAAGGGTATGGAAGAAAAGCGAAAGTTTTCATGATTATGTCCATGAGAAGTCAATAATGGCGAACCGCATTGCGATAGACGGCGACGAAATTTTGGGATACATTGTCGACGGCATTCCAGATCCGAATCTTCGCGATGTAGCGCGAGTTCAAGAATTTACGACGAGGGAACAGATACTTCAGGCGTTCGACGAGATTTGGCTGCAAGACAGGTGTTATCCAGCAGTATCCACCAACGCGAAGATCGAAGACAAAAGTGGCGCAAGCGTAAGACTGATAAGATTTCTAAGGACGATACAGGCGGAAAAGGTGAGAGAAAAGATTTGAGCGCGAGAAAGGAGCAAAGTACGATGAAGCGTTGTTTTAATTGCGGTGCGAAAGAGCATGTACGTGGGTCATTTGATAAGTACCTAGCCTACAAATGAAAACACCAAAATTTTGCTAAAAATAAAATTTATTTTTCAATGAAGTCTCCTTTTAGTTAAATACACTTGGCCCAGCGGTGTTCCAATTTTTTAACCCCGTTGACAAAAATGTTATCTCTTGGTCTGCAAAATAGGCCTCCGTGGCGGCGATTATTTCGTTATTGGAGTGGAATTTCTTCCCGGCGAGTGAATTTTTCAGATTCGGAAACAAAAAAAAGTCGCACGGAGCCAAATCTGGAGAATACGGTGGATGGGGCAGCAGTTCATAGCGTAATTCGACCAATTTAGCCGTGGCGAGCGCGGAGGTGTGAGCAGGTGCATTATCATGGTGGAAAAGCACTTTCTTTCTCGACAAATGGGGCCGTTTTTCTTTTAACACGGCGTTAAATCGGCTTAATAGTTCGGCGTAGTACTGTCCTGTGACCGTCTTGCCCTTCTCCAGGTAGTCAATAAAAATCACACCTTGAGAATCCCAGAAAACAGTGGCCATCACCTTTCCATCCGACGGGACCGTCTTCGCCTTCTTTGGAGCAGGTTCACCGGGTAAGGTCCACTGTTTTGACTGCTCCTTGGTCTCTGGAGTATACCAGTGAATCCATGTTTCGTCGATGGTCACGTAACGACGCAAAAACTCTTTTGGATTGCGATTAAACAGCTCCAAACACTGCTCTGAAGTGGTCACACGAATGCGCTTGTTGTCTGCAGTCAGCAAATGCGGCACTCACCTTGCCGACAGCTTCCTCATGCCCAAAGTCTCATGTAGGATATGCCACACGCGTTCTTCTGAGATGCCTACTATCACAGCTATCTCGTGCACCTTTAATCGGCGGTCTGACAAAACGATATCGTGTATTTTTGTCACGTTCTCCTCCGTAGTGGCTGTTTTTGGAGCACCTGGGCGTGGATCATCAAAAACCGACGTACGACCACGTTGAAACTCGTTATACCAAAATTTAACGGTCGCCATCGAAGGAGAAGCATCCCCATACACTGCATCCAAGCGTTCTTTAATTTCACTGCGCGATTTCCCTTCCAAAAACAAGAATCGAATCACCGACCGATATTGTTCTTTCTCCATTCTTTCAAAAATCAACGGACACACTTGCTTTCACACGCTCTCAAAAGAGAACTACAAGTCCGATCCGGCTGAAATTTTGTCAGTAGCCGTCTACAAGACGGTACTACACTATAGTGTATTTCTCTTGCAATAGTGGCACCATCTAGCGGTGAGGCTAGGTACTTGTCAAATGACCCACGTAAGCGCGGATTGTCCATCAAAAGATAAAGGCATGAAATATTTCAAGTGTAATGAGTACGGCCATGTTGCACGTGGTTGTCAGGTGAAAGCTAATGCAACAAAAAATAGTTTTGCAGTCAAACTCGAAACAACGCAAGTATGTGAAAGACGTATTGATTAATGATATTTATGTACAAGCGCTCATAGATACAGGAAGCGACATTATGATTACGCGCGCGGACGAGTACATAAGAATCGGTTCGCCGCGACTTTAGAATAAAGTAACACCGTTTAGGGGGCTAGCCACTGAAGAAAACGCAACGTTGGGAAAGTTCCATGCTAAGATTACGGTCAACAGAAATTCATACGCGATACCGATTAATGGTAATTGAGATGTTCTTTCGAGATATCCGTTGCTCATCGGTAAGGATTTCCTCGACGAGATCGATTTAAATATCAAGCGTGGAGAAGGCACGATAAAACCATTGAGCATAGAAGATTGTACTGTCGCGGAAATTTGTCAAATCGATGTGGTTTCTGAGCAAGAGGTCAATGCTATAGATCTATGCCAAGTTCGAGACAATGTACATAGGCAATCGGGATAAATAAAATATATTTATTCATCCCGAAATTACCTTTACAAAAAGTACATTCTAATATAATGATGCATTTTAAAAATACTCTGATATAACGCAATTATGTTTTCCTCGCTTTTTCATGCGTGTGAACGGTAAACGCCTTGTTATAAATTATTAATAAGATAGTATATTCAGATATGCTGATACATTTCAGAGTTACGTTTGGTGTCAACGGGGGCTACGCCCCCTCCACTCCGGAGGCGCGCGTAGTGCAGCTTCCATGTGCGATACAACTTCCAAATGCAATACACCTTCTGCACGTGTTTGCGGCCATATGTATTTAACAATACAGAAGCTCGGAAATCATGGTTTTTTTATATAAAGAATCGTGTGCACCGTGGAGACCGGGGCTTTACGCCTCGCCCGATGTTTTCAGTACTCGTCTTCGCCTTGCATGCTCGTCTACGACTCGTATTGAAATGACCATCGCGCTCGGCATAAAAGTCCCACTTCGTCTCCTTGGTACACATTGTACTATTAGAGACTCCGAAGCGAAGAACATGGATTTTTTGCGGCCATCAGAGACATTAACAAATTGATATTTCTCGGTACATACAGGAGCTAATTCATTGACTTTTCTGGCATCAAATTAAGGCAATAAAAAATGTATATCCTCAGATGTATACTTTTTTTGTTGCCTTCGGTTGATGCGCGGAAAATTCATAGAAATGCTCCCCGATAACTAGAAATTTGAGGTCTTCGATTTTTCCGATCGCTGTGCATTTTTTTACGTCGTATATTTATGTACAAGCGCTCATAGATACAGGAAGCGACATTCTGATTATGCGCGCGGTCGAGTACATAAGAATCAGTTCGCCGCGACTTTAGAATAAAGTATCACCGTTTCGGGGGCTAGCCACTGAAGAAAACGCAACGTTGGGAAAGTTCCATGCTAAGATTACGGTCGACAGAAATTCATACGCGATACCGATTAATGGTATTTCAGATGCTCTTTCGAGATATCCGTTGCTCATTGGTAAGGATTTCCTCGACGAGATCGATTTAAATGTCAAGCGTGGAGAAGCCACGATAAAACCATTGAGCAAGGAAGATTGTACTGTCGCGGAAATTTGTCAAATCGATGTGGTTTCTGAGCAAGAGATCTATGCGAAGTTTGAGACAATGTACATAGGCAAGCAATACAGGTTCTCGTCAATAGCTATGAACCTAAACAGACACGCGAAGTAAGTATAAAAATGCATCTCGTATTAAAAGACGAAGAGCCGATTTATCAGAGAGCGCGACGATTGTCGTCTGCTAAAAGGGACGCGGTAAACGAACAAATCAACGAGTGGCTGGAGAACGGGATTGTGCAGCCATCCGTTTTCGAGTACGCAAGCCCAGTTGTTCTAGTTAATAAGAAAGACGGTTCTAACAGACTTTGCGTTGATTTCCGTTTACTAAACAAAAAAGTTGTTAAATATCGATATCCCCTTCTACTCATAGAGGATCAATTAGACGCACTTCAAAATGCAAAAGTGTTCAGTACGCTGGATTTAAAGAACGGAGTTTTTCATGTTCAGGTGGAGGAATCAAGCAGGAAGTATATGGCGTTCATAGTTCCCGATGGGCACTACGAGTTTCTTGGAGTGCCATTTGGTCTCTGTAACTCACCGGCTATTTACCAAAAGTTTATTAACGCCGTCTTCAGAGATCTCATTCAAGAGAACGTGCTGCTAGTTTACATGGACGACTTAATAGTGCCTTCAGCCGATTGTGAAACAGGATTGAAAAATCTTGAACGAGTATTGAATGTGGCCAGCCAGAGCGGGCTTGTCATTAATTGGAAGAAATGCACTTTGTTGCAAAGAAGAGTACAGTATTTGGGCCAGGTGGTCGAGACCGGATGCGTTTGGCCCTCAGAGCGGAAAACAGAAGCAATGAGGGATTTTCCGACACCCGCCAGTGTACGGCAAGTTCAATTGTTCTTGGGATTAACCGGGTATTTTAGAAAATTCAAAAGCCGACACGAAATTTAAATTCGAGACGAAATAAAAAGGCGCGTTTGATCAGTTAAAGCTTATGTTAATCAGCAAGCCGGTATTGAACCATTATATAGTTGGTGCAGAGACCGAACTGCATCCTGACGCATCAACGCACGGGTACGGCGCGATATTGTTGCAGCGCAGTAGTGACGATAATACGATGCATCCGATATGTTACGCGAGCGGTAAGACGACTCCGGCCGAAGAAAAATACACAAGTTACGAACTCGAAGTTCTTGCGATAGTAAGATCGTTGAAAAGTTCAGGGTATATCTGCTCAGCGTAAATTTCAAGATTGTCACTGATTGTCGCGCTTTTACACAAAGTATGTCAAAAAAGATTTATGTATACGCGTAGCGAGATGGGCGTTGTTACTAGAAGAGTTTCACTATGAAATCGAGCATCGCCCAGGAAAGAAAATGGCTCATGTAGACGCGTTGAGCAGGAATCCGGTGCCGAATTGCCTGCTCATCGATGAAAGCGACGCGGACATGACTACGAGACTGAAGAAAGCACAACTCAGCGACACCGACACTAAGAAAATTATACAGCTGACTGAAGGAGAGCAAGCGTGCGGCCGTGTGATGAGAGGTGGATTGTTGTTCAAAGAAATAGACGACGACATCCGACTCTTCGTTCCAAAGGCAATGTGTTCCCAGATAATCCGAAGAGCTCACGAGAGAGGTCACTTCGCTGCTACTAAAACAGAAGCAATCATCAAGCGAGATTATTACATCCAACATCTGCGTGAGAAGATCGCAAAGTCGTACGAAACTGTATCGACTGTATATTGGCCGAAAAAAAGCAAGGGAAACATGAGGGCTGCCTATGCCTAATCGACAAGGGTGATATTCCGCTCGACACCTATCACATCGATCATCTCGGTCCCTTGGCGTCGTCGAGGAAAAATTACAGGCATATATTTGCGGTAACTGACAGCTTCTGCAAATACACCTGGCTCTACGCGACAAGGTCGACGGGCACCGCGGGAGTGCTTGATCTCAAGAAACAAGCGACGATATTTGGCAACCCGAGAAGAGTCATATCTAACGGTGGCACAGCCTTCACGTCCAAAGATTTTCAGGAGTATTGCAAGAACGAAGGGCTACAACACGTTCTGACGAAAACAGGAATTCCGAGGACGAGCGGGCAAACAGAGCGAATAAATTGAACATTCATACCACTGTTAACAAAGCTGGCGGGGCCGAAACCCGAAGAGTGGCGTGAGTACCTAAACACCGCTCAACAGTGTTCGAATACGACAATTCATAAAAGCATCTCAACAACATCGTTCCATTTGTTGTTTGGGACTCATGCACGCCTACGCGAAGATGATAATGTACGTGAGCTATTCGAGAGAGAGTGGGCTGTTACGTTTCAATAAAACCGAAATGAACTACGTGCACAAGCAACAAGGAGCATCGCGAAGATGCAAGAAGAAAATCGACGCGGGTATAATAAAAAACGCAAAGAGGCGCGGTCGTACCGCGAGGGTGACTTCGTTGCTGTAGAATGAATCCAAGAAGGTTCAGGCTTAAAGTTTGCTCCAAAGTTCTTTGGGCCATACGAAGTCACGAAGGTTCTGCACAACAATCGCTACCTTGTTCACAAAGTCGGCGAACATGAGGGACCGCAATGGACATCTACCGCAGCGGATTTTATGAAGTTATGGGTAGATGAGGACGAAGACGTCGAGCTTGAAGATGACGAAGAAAACAAACTTTGAGTGTCAAAGCAATTAAGAAAAAGAAGATATACGAGGCCGTATGTGACCGCAGAATGGCGGAGTGTAGGGTGTAAAAACAATCCCACCGTAGTGATTGGATATTCTATCTACGAATTGGACTGTTAATGTATATACAAATAAGCTGGCCATGACTGAGAGGCGATGTTTTTAAACAACCGAAACGCTCTCCAAGGATATGTGTTACCGGCAGTCGTAGCAAAGACGAGTTTCGGTTCACACGTACCCTAAGCTGAATTAATTATTGCATCGTTCATAAATTTTAATAAAGCTACCGCCTTTCGTTTAAATGTTTCTGGCTCAATGATCCCAAAATAAGAGGATATAATCGACATCCATATATCCTACAATAGTGAAAACCGTCCGCACCCGAGCGGGGCTGGGTGCACCGTCTAGTATAATATATTACAGACTGAAGCGTTTTGACATCTCTAACCTTTAGTCATGGTTAGAGCATTTCGAAGCGTCAAAGAAACGGTAGGGAGAATACAAAGTTTGCCCAAGGTTCCACGTGTTGCAAATTTCTCATCCGGAGAATTAATCTAATACGAAGAACAAACAGCCCCTTATTAGGGTCAAAAATAAGTTTGACAAAGATTCTTCGTGTGTCATATTCATACCTCAAAAAATTCTCATACTTTACCCTGGAAAGAATTAAACGGCGAAAACATGGACTCGTCTTGCATTCAGCATAGGTAATGTTCATATCATTCAATAGGTATTATATCGTCGAACGAATTTCTGGTTGAAAGTAACCAAGATGTTCTTCAGAAGCACAATAAATATAAGTTTTCTTAAATCAATCAGAGAAAAAATATACATCATACGTACTGCAAACTAGAAAATCGTTCGACGATAATAATAAATTTGTCGCGTCGATATTCTTTTTCAGCGGCTCCAAGCAGACTCAACGAGACGAACCATCCTCATGTATCCGGTTCCCTTTTCCGTATGCTTCGTATTCTTCTCAACGTGCGAAAGGAAATACCTCGGTTTGTTTATAATATATTTATTTATTTATTTTTCAACAGTATCAACAGTTTATATCTTTAGAGACTGCAAAGCTAAAAACATGGATTCCTTCGCAGCGATCACAGACATTGACAAATTCATATTCCTCTGTATACAGAAGCATCTATTAAAATTTTTCTCACATGAACTGAATGCAATTAAAAATGTATATCCATGGGAATATGATTTTTTATTGCCTTTGGTTGATGTGACAAACATTCAGAGACTGGCTTCTCCATATCTAGAAGCTTGAGGTTTTCTATGTCTCTGATCGCTGCGAAGAAGTCCATGATTTTGGATTTGCAGTCTCTAAAGATATAAAATGTTGATTGTTTTTAGTTAATGTAAGACAAATACATATTTTTGGCTTCCCAGTGTCTAATTATACGAGCCTTTTATTGTTTGTCTTGCATTCACTAAAAGCAATGAACATTTCATATCTTCTGAGGCCGTCAAGCAAAGAACATGGAGACATTGAACATTTTTCTTTTCTCGGTATACAGACGTCAATTGAAGAATTTTTCTCACACCAACAAAGGCAATGAAAAATGTATCTCTGTAGAGATGTACATTCTTAATTGCCTTCGATTGGTGTGAAAAAAATTGATAGACTTACTCATCGATATCTAGAAATTTGAGATTCTTGATAACGCCGGTCGCTGCAAAGAAACCCATCATCTTGGCTTCGCGGTCTCGAAGATATCAAATTTTGATTGTTTTTAGTGATTGTGAGACAAATGCATATTTTTGTTTTTTTAATAAAAATGATCAATGTTTTACATCTTTAGAGACTGCGAAACCAAAAACCTGAAATCCTTCGCAACGACAGGAGACGTTGGCGAATTTACATTCCTCAGTATACAGAAACAAATTCTTAAATTTTTCTCACATCAACTGAAGGCAATTAAAAATGGATATCCATGGGAATATCATTTTTTTATTGCCTTTGTTTGATGTGATAAAAGTTTGTAGACTGGCTTCTCTATATCTAGAAGTTTGAGGTTTTCTATGTCTCCGATATTCAATGTTGATTGTTTTTAGTTAATCTAAGACAAATATATATTTTTGGCTTCCCAGTACCTAATTATACGAACATTTCATTGTTTGTCTTACATTAACTAAAAGCAATTAGCATTTTATATCTTTATATACCACAACCATGTTTTCCTCGCTTTTTCGTGCGTGTAAATAGGACCAAAAAGAGGTATTTTAAAGCCTAGACCTTAAAAAATTGCGCGTTTGCATTTGTCACGCTCGCGGGCATTGAACGGCGCTGTGGAATGGTTGTCAGTCTTTCAGCTGTCACTTTCACCTGACACTGCGACAAACTTTAATCGGGATAAATAACATATATTTATTCATCCCGAAATTACCTTTACAAAAAGTACATTCTAATATAATGATGCATTTAAAAAATACTCTGATATAACGTAATTATGTTTTCCTCGCTTTTTCATGCGTGTGAACGGTAAACGCCTTGTTACAAATTATTAATAAGATAGTATATTCAGATATGCTGATACATTTCAGAGTTACGTTTGGTGTCAACGGGGGGCTACGCCCCCTCCACTCCGGAGGCGCGCGTAGTGCAGCTTCCACGTGCGATACAACTTCCATATGCAATACACCTTCTGCACGTGTTTGCGGCCATATGTATTTAACAATAAAGAAGCTCGGAAATCATGGTTTTTTTATATAAAGAATTGTGTGCACCGTGGAGACTGGGGCTTTTACGCCTCGCCCGATGTTTTCAGTACTCGTTTTCGCCTTGCACGACGTCTACGACTCGTATTGAAATGACCATCGCGCTCGGTATAAAAGTCCCACTTCGTCTCCTTTACACAATGTACTACTAGAGACTTCGAAGCGAAGAACATGGATTTTTTGCGGCCATCAGGGACATTAAAAAATTGACATTTCTCGGTATATACAGGAGCTGATTCATTGACTTTTCTGGCATCAAATTAAGGCAATAAAAAATGTATATCCTCAGAGGTATACTTTTTTTTATTGCCTTCGGTCGATGCGCGGAAAATTCATAGAAATGCTCCCCGATAACTAGAAATTTGAGGTCTTCGATTTTTCCAATCGCTGTGCATTTTTTAACGTCTGTATTTGATGCGCATCTGGGCTTACTTTCGCTTATATTTTCTTCCGTTTCCAATGCTACAGATGCGATTCCCCAGATTCCGATGAATTCAAATGTCTCAAAATACTTGTTCCTACTCAATACGAATTTGAAACTACACTCATTAATAAAATAAGAGGAATAGTAAAATTTCAAAATGTTTTCAATGATTTTTGAATAGCTGTAACTTCGTGAAAAATGGTCGTATCCCAAACAAAAAAATGGGGTTTTAAAGCTTGAAATCTCTAGTTTACGAATCTTACCGGTAAACATTTTTATAAGCAACACGCTCGGCGGTAATCTAAGAAATAGCGCGAGGCAAACATTTTCGAAATTTTTATATTTTTCAAAATCGCCCACGGGCTCAACATTTTTTTTGAGCTTGATCAATACTGGGGCCATTTAGCCTGATTCTTCAGCATCAAAACGGTAGTTTTTAGACCTCTGTACGACCATTTGTCGCTGTGATATCAGCGTTTTAAGAAAAACGGAGCTTTTTTCGTAGATCATCAATATCTCATGAACAAATGATCGTAGAGCAAGCTAAAGGTGGGTTTCATAAACTGAAATAGATTCTCTTAAAGCACATTTTGGTAGTTTAGAGAATTTTTTTTTAATCTTAATATTGTTTAAAAAAAGTACGAAGTAAAATTGATCGGCTGAACCGTTTTTTTACCGAAGCGTCAAAGTTTTATCAAAAATTAAAAGGCTATTTTTATTGATCCTTAAATGTCAATTAATGATGATTAAAATGAAAAAAAAATCTGTTATTTTTACTTACAGTTTCGCAATAACTTTTCTTTAAATCTTAGGAAAATAAAAAAATTCGAAATAAAAAAAAATCCAAATTTTAGAAAAAAAAAATGTACATTATTTTTTTCACAATTTCTCATGATTGATCTTTTGAATGCTGAATTTTTTTTTCAAAGTTTAGAAAAAAAAAATTCTGATCCATTTTTTTACCGCCAGCATTAGCATTACCCAAAGCGTACCGCGTGGAGGTTGCATAGTTAAATTTACGCTTCTTGTCTGTATGTCCGTCTGTCTGTATGTTTGTCTGTTTGTCTGTCTGTGTTTATGTATTCATGCACATTCGTTTAAGGACATAGGGCCCCGCGGCTTGTCACTTCCGCAGTATTTAATGACTCCAAACCTATGCCTTAAGAGGGAATGGTACCCCATCGCCGTCGGTATGGCAGATCGGAATAGTAGATACCCACGGATTTCCTAAACGGCTCTTCCAAATTTCACGAAATTTGACCAGACAATGTCAAATTGATAGACGAACGGCTGTCGTCTCATCAAATTTCTTGAAACGAAAAAAAATAAAGTAGATTGTATTACCATGCTGACGCCGTGATAAAAATGATATAAAATACAAAGTTTAGCTAATGCCACCACTCGGAGGGAAGAAGAGCCGCGTATCCACGTTAAAAACACGTATTTTGGCACCTCGATCATCTCATTCCTCCGCATATTTCACGCAATCCGTGGGTGTCTACAATTAGTAGATAATTGCTGAGAATTTCGATAAAATCTCGCACGATGATGGTGAGATTTCGTTCCACCGAGGCGCTCTGGACGCATTCTCTGCAGACGACGTTTGTATTTCGAGTTGGCTCGAAATCCGTGAGCCGAGAACGTGAAGGCAATGAAAAAAATGTCGAAAATTGTGCGGTGGTGTTCAACAATTGTGTTTTTAAATTGTTTTTCAACGAAAAAGAAAATTTGGTGCGGAGTGTTCGAGTTGTCTCAAGTCCGACGGGCTTACGCATAGTTTCATCGTGCGAGCCGCGTTGGTGACGTATTCGTCGAGCGACGTTGAGGTTGTGTACTCACATCGCTCATTAATTTTTTCCCTAAGAACGAATTTCTTTATTGTGCTGGAAAAGCTGCAATTCGCAGTGTGTTTCCTACGCTTTGCAAAAGACACAAGTTTTTTGCGGATACTTTTGTGTCGTGAACAAATTTCTTCTACAAACTACAAACGATTTAAAAGCCCAGGCGGCGTTCGTAGTTAGTTAGATTTTTACTACAAACGGACATATCCCTCTTAAATGTCTGAAAAAATATTTTCACGTCATTTCCTCTTTTGTAGTCACTGTCTCTGCAACTACAAACGATAAATACGGAACTACAAACAACTACAAACGCTTTAGAAGCCCGGGCATCGCTTGTAGTTACCTAGTTTGCTACTACAAACGAACATATCCTTCGAAAATCGTGGAAAAATCATTTTCAGGTGATTTCCTCGTTTGTAGTTACTTTCTCTGCAACTACAAACGATAAATATGGAACTACAAACAATTACAAACGATTTAAAAGCCTCGGCGGCGTTTTGTAGTTACTTCCCGAGTCGAAATTTTCGAGCCGCGTTCAACCCACAAAATGAAGGCGAGCAGAATTCGGCGTGAGCGGGTTATTGGGTATCTAAAGGAGGGTACAATGTTTGAAAGTACCATGCGTTAGAGCCTCCGATGAACCTCCGGCATGGCAGAAAGTAGACTTTTTGACTCAAAGGAGGTCAGGGAGGGTCACAATTGAACCTACGGAACCTCAGGTGGGCCTACTTCGAGCGCTCCCGCAGAACCTACTGCCCCCCCTTTCGGCCTACTGTACACGGCTAAACAAAAAAATTAATTTATATAGAATCTATTTAAATAAAATAGGTTTTTTTCCTTGTCTCCCAGCCTACTACGATCATATTTCTTTCAAATATATTTATATATGTTAATAAAGATGAGATTTAAATTAATCTTCATTTGCTTACAATGTACACTGTAAAGCTTAGTGTACTATATGCAAAAAATATTTCATAAATCGAAAATAAAATGAACGCATTATTTGAGAGCTTTACTACAAGGATTTTTCATCGTAATTCGTCATTCCCTGGCCTTTGGAAATTATTTTTTTCGAAGAAAATATGTGCCCTATATGCGATTTGAACCTAGTCCTACCTACTCAGAACTACGCGCCGCTGCCCCTATGCTACCGAGTGCTTATAACATTTTGACCAAATGACATTTTGACATTTTGACCAAATGAATACCTCCAACTATTTGTTGTATCACATAAGCTATAGAGTTTTCAAACACACAGACACACACACACACGCGCGCGCGCGCGTGTGTATGTGTGTGTGTGTGTGTATGTATTGTGACGTTGCGTCACAAGGAAGTTTGAGAAAAAGCCCGCGTGACCGCGCTCGGGCTTAATCTCCGCCACGCACCTTTACAGAAAAATGTATTTGTTAATTTTACGGTAGTTTTAAGGATTTCTTTGTATAGAGTCTGCGACAAATCCCTCCCGTTCCTCCCCTGTACCCCCTTTACGACGACCCACAAAAGGACCACGCGGACCGTCAACTGGGGCCACGTCGGCCCGGCTGTCAACTCGACAACGCAGAAAGTGGACTGGCTGTCCGAGGGCATCCGGCTGCCATCTCCCGAGGCTCCGGCTTACCGCGCGTCAGGAGAGACTGCAGCTCTCGCGCGGTATGGCTGGCGAGCGCCGTACCGACTGGGGCGCTCAACGACTCGGGAGAGAGAAAAGCCATCGAGGATATCGGCCGGAAGAGCGAGCCACACCGATCGATCACGAAAATCAATCGGAGGTCCGTCATCTAGCACGGGATTGGGCGAGACGAGGAAGCCGGCCGGCGTGGTCGAGTATTGAGTCTCTGAGCGTGGTCAGCGATGGACGCGATGGATCGCAAGCCCCGGCGTAGGAAGAAGGGAATCGAGTAGAGTCGAGGACACAGGGTTCATTGGAATTGACTGAGAAAGAGTTCTCAGCGCAACCTGTAAGTCCTTTCCTCTTTTCTTATTTTGCGAGAGCGGCCAGCGAGAGCCGCGTAATATTTGTCCGGAAAAATGTGTCGCTTGGGCGACTTTAGAATCGTTCCCTTTCACCCCTCCCCGTATCCCCAAATCGACGTCCCTCTTCCGTGCGCGTCGCCGCGAAAAGTCATTGTAAATTTTGTAATATTTCCGAAACGTTAATACGAGTAATTGAGAATAATTTGTGCCAGTCGGGAAAAATTAAGGATCAGTATGATTTGTAAAAAGGTGCCGTGGTGGATCCCCGTTGTCCCTTGAGAGAATTTCTCTCGCGCGCGCGTAGCCGCGGCCCGGCGGCGCGTAGCCACGGCCGTCGGCCGAACCGAATAACACCTTTCGCGAGAGGACATTGCGAAAGGTTGGATCGAGCAATTCGTATTTTGCTCTCTTTTTTTTTTGTACGCGGCATTCATCGAGTAATGTAAATTAAAGTTTTAAATAGTCGTGGTCCAAATAAGAGGCCATTGCGTTCGTAGAACCCCGTCTGTCCCCGATACCCCGAGATGTCCCGTAACGTTTAGAGCGAGTCTCATGCGAGCTAGCGTTTGTTTTGGTTTTTTTTTTTGGTTGTTGATACCTTGCGTACGCGGTCGGCCGCGTTGCCCGAGAACGGCTGGCGCCCAAGAATTTGTAACATGAAAAATATTCAAACGGGTCGAGAAATCGAGTAGGGACTTCGCGTGTCCAGTAACCCGTTAATTCGAGTCAAAATTATAGGAATATTATTTAGTGAATTTATTATATAGAGCCTTGCGTGAACTTAACTTTTTTTTTGTAATTAATCAGTTAACTTCTTTCTTTTTGTATCGAGCTTTCATTTCTTTATTGATGTAAAATAAATACTATTTGAATTTTTCCAGTTGTTGACCCATCAAGTTTCTCCTTCCCCCTCCCTCCGCCTACGTTAACACGCGATACCCGTCATAAAATTGGCGCCCAACGTGGGGCTCGAAAAAACTTTCGTTTTTTTAAAGATAGAGCCCACCACGACTATTGGTATTATGGAAATTGTCGTTGTTAATTTTTGCGGTTATTACAATAATTTATCGTAAATTATTTTTCGTTTCATTAGTAAAGGAACTATCTTTTTTTTTTGAACGGTTCACAGTGAATTGTTTTTTTTTTCTTTTTTGGCGTTTCTTGCGAAAATAGGAATTACCCCCACCCCTGACAGGTATAGCCTGTCCCGCCACGGCACTTGCGAACAGAACAAATTGAGAGGAACGGAAAAGTTCTGAATACAGAATTCTGTATAATTTTCGCACCCGATTATTTCTTTTTGTTTGGCTAACAATTAGAAAGAAAATACAATTGTTTTTTTTTCTGTGTTTTCGATTGGAATTTTCTTGTACGTTTTCGGCGACCGCACTTCCCCTTTTTCCCCTAGAACCCATACAGGCTTGTGTGTTTGACAATTTGCTTTTCGTTGGCTTGCGACTTTTCAGAACTTGGCGTACCAAGAAAAATCGTAGTTTTCTTTTGTTTATTGCTCTGGCAATTAAAGTCATTTCTGCGTTATTGCTCTGGCAATTGGAAAAGCCTTTCGTCTTATTGCTCTGGCAATTGAAGTAATTTTGCGTTATTGCTCTGGCAATTAAAAGTAATTTAGCGTTATCGCACTGGCAATTAAAAATCGTTTTTGTTTTATTGCTCTGGCAATTCAAATCGTTTGTCTTATTGCACTGGCAATTAAAAAAATCGTTTCAGTTTTATTGCATTGGCAATTAACAATCGTTTTTGTCTTATTGCACTGGCAATTAAAAATTGTTTTTTTGTTTTATTGCACTGGCAATTAAAATCGTTTTGTTTTATTGCTCTGGCAATCGCTCTTGTTCTATTACTTTGGCAATTTTGCGGTATTTAGTATCGCTTTTGGAATAGATTTTTTTTTTGTGGAATTATATTATTGAGTACCTGTTTTTTTTTGTTTGCCTTGGATCGCTTGCGCAATGACAAAATTTAGTTCTTTTAGCATTTTGCTGTATTTTGCGATGACTTCCGACTTGACAGTTAGGATTCCTCTTTTGTTCTTTCTCGTTTCTTTCGCTGACCACGAAAATGTCCCCCTTCCCCCAATGTTTGTGTTTCGCTAAATTGATGACCCTCACACATATTTTTGTTTGATGTTACGACGCCCTGAGAAAGACCGCGACACTGAGTTCCTCGCGAACGGTCACCTCCCCCCCCTCCACTTTGCAGCCCCAAAGATTTTGTTTTCTTTAAGGCCTTCCTGAATAATTTATGAAACACGTCGTTGTTTAGGCAGGGACACAAACATCCCTTTAGGTATAATTATCCAGTTGGACGATGTGGTACCATTGGATAATTTATGAAACACGTCGTTGTTTAGGCAGGGAAACAGACATCCCTTTAGGTATAATTATTCAGTTGGCCGATAAAAATTAAAGAATAGCAAAAACTTCCCATGCTCGACTTTTTGTGGTATTACTGAATAATTTAAGAAACACGTCGTTGTTTAGGACAGGGAAACACAAATCCCTTAGGGTATAATTATTCAGTTTACCGATAAAAACAGAGGATAGTAAAACTCCCAATTTTCGACCTTTTGTGGCATTACTGAATAATTTAAGAAACACGTCGTTGTTTAGGCCAGGGAAACACAAATCCCTTAGAGTACAATTATTCAGTTTACCAATAAAAATAGAGAACCGTAAATTCCTCCCCGTTATTAGCGAAATACGCCGAGTCCTTGAGCTTTATTTGTTGTTTAAAATTTACGATTTTCTTTTGTTTTAGTGTTTTTGGGGCATTTAAGTTTGTTCGGTTTAAGCCGTTTGGTTTTATTCGTTTTCTTTTGCCGGAGACTCAATCACCCTTTTTTTTTAAACCGTGCCGTAAGCTAACGGCGAGCGGTCTTCTCCTTCCCAGCCCCCCAAGTTTTACGTTTTTGTGCACCCCCGAAAATGGCAACGGTGAAAGGCCAAGGAAGCCTCGCCGGAAGTCCCAGAGAGCATCGAGTTAATCGTCCAATTTGTAAGCTACAAAACGACTGACTACACTGACTGAGAATGCGACGGACTGCTACCAGTAGGGCAAAGTTATCGCAAAAGTATAGACAAGATAAGGTAACGGGGCAGTAATTTATTCGAAAAAAGAATTTAGTCAACCGAGCGCTGGAATGAATTTGTCCTTAAATACCGATTCCGACCTCCTCCCCTGAATTGAAAAAAGCATAACTGAATAACCGCTCTTGCAGGAAAAGAGGGGAGTACTTCCGTTTAAGCAGGGGGGAGTTGTGACGTTGCGTCACAAGGAAGTTTGAGAAAAAGCCCGCGTGACCGCGCTCGGGCTTAATCTCCGCCACGCACCTTTACAGAAAAATGTATTTGTTAATTTTACGGTAGTTTTAAGGATTTCTTTGTATAGAGTCTGCGACAAATCCCTCCCGTTCCTCCCCTGTACCCCCTTTACGACGACCCACAAAAGGACCACGCGGACCGTCAACTGGGGCCACGTCGGCCCGGCTGTCAACTCGACAACGCAGAAAGTGGACTGGCTGTCCGAGGGCATCCGGCTGCCATCTCCCGAGGCTCCGGCTTACCGCGCGTCAGGAGAGACTGCAGCTCTCGCGCGGTATGGCTGGCGAGCGCCGTACCGACTGGGGCGCTCAACGACTCGGGAGAGAGAAAAGCCATCGAGGATATCGGCCGGAAGAGCGAGCCACACCGATCGATCACGAAAATCAATCGGAGGTCCGTCATCTAGCACGGGATTGGGCGAGACGAGGAAGCCGGCCGGCGTGGTCGAGTATTGAGTCTCTGAGCGTGGTCAGCGATGGACGCGATGGATCGCAAGCCCCGGCGTAGGAAGAAGGGAATCGAGTAGAGTCGAGGACACAGGGTTCATTGGAATTGACTGAGAAAGAGTTCTCAGCGCAACCTGTAAGTCCTTTCCTCTTTTCTTATTTTGCGAGAGCGGCCAGCGAGAGCCGCGTAATATTTGTCCGGAAAAATGTGTCGCTTGGGCGACTTTAGAATCGTTCCCTTTCACCCCTCCCCGTATCCCCAAATCGACGTCCCTCTTCCGTGCGCGTCGCCGCGAAAAGTCATTGTAAATTTTGTAATATTTCCGAAACGTTAATACGAGTAATTGAGAATAATTTGTGCCAGTCGGGAAAAATTAAGGATCAGTATGATTTGTAAAAAGGTGCCGTGGTGGATCCCCGTTGTCCCTTGAGAGAATTTCTCTCGCGCGCGCGTAGCCGCGGCCCGGCGGCGCGTAGCCACGGCCGTCGGCCGAACCGAATAACACCTTTCGCGAGAGGACATTGCGAAAGGTTGGATCGAGCAATTCGTATTTTGCTCTCTTTTTTTTTGTACGCGGCATTCATCGAGTAATGTAAATTAAAGTTTTAAATAGTCGTGGTCCAAATAAGAGGCCATTGCGTTCGTAGAACCCCGTCTGTCCCCGATACCCCGAGATGTCCCGTAACGTTTAGAGCGAGTCTCATGCGAGCTAGCGTTTGTTTTGGTTTTTTTTTTGGTTGTTGATACCTTGCGTACGCGGTCGGCCGCGTTGCCCGAGAACGGCTGGCGCCCAAGAATTTGTAACATGAAAAATATTCAAACGGGTCGAGAAATCGAGTAGGGACTTCGCGTGTCCAGTAACCCGTTAATTCGAGTCAAAATTATAGGAATATTATTTAGTGAATTTATTATATAGAGCCTTGCGTGAACTTAACTTTTTTTTTGTAATTAATCAGTTAACTTCTTTCTTTTTGTATCGAGCTTTCATTTCTTTATTGATGTAAAATAAATACTATTTGAATTTTTCCAGTTGTTGACCCATCAAGTTTCTCCTTCCCCCTCCCTCCGCCTACGTTAACACGCGATACCCGTCATAGTATATGTTTATTTATAGAAAATCACTCTATTTAATATCGTCCAATAACTACATATTTTATTTGATTCTAATAAATCTGTGATTCGGTTTCATCAGTTTAACATTTTCATCTGTTCAAAAAAACAATTTAGTCAAGTTCACTGAATGGATCTAGTTATTTTTTTTTAATTTACCTTAAATAAAATATTTGTAGAGTTAAGCATTTTTCTATTTGATTGAACTAATGGTCCATCTTTATTGTAACACTCATATCAAAGAGGCGGGAGGTAGTGAAGGTGGAGAGAGAGGAATTTTATATATATATATATATATATATATATATATAATAGGCGGGGGGTAGTGAATTCCTCTCTCTCCACCTTCACTACCCCCCGCCCCCTTGATATGAGTGTTGCAATAAAGATGGACCATTAGTTCAATCAAATAGAAAAATGCTTAACTCTACAAATATTCTATTTAAGGTAAATAAAAAAAAATAACTAGATCCATTCAGTGAACTTGACTAAATTGTTTTTTTGAACAGATGAAAATGTTAAACTGATGAAACCGAATCACAGATTTATTAGGATCAAATAAAATATATAGTTATTGGACGGTATTAAATAGATTGATTTTCTATAAATAAACATTTTTAAAATCAATCATTTTAATAATGGAATGCAATAGGAAAAATTTGGTTCTATGAAAAATCTAGTTAATACAAATTTAAAAAAAATCAAATAGACGCGGTTAGTTAATATCATAATATTTAGCGGGAAAAAATAAAAATATGCTCCATACATACACGTGGAAATATTTTTTTAATTTTCGACGTGCTAAAAATCAAAACAAGGAAAAATCAAACATCTTATTTGAAATCGACGGTAATCGGCCGTCGCCATTTATCAACTCATTATTGAATAAACAAAAAAAATAAAACGAACAAAAACAAAAAGAAAAAATCGAATGAGGTTGAATTCTAAACCGACAATTTCAATCCTTCAGAACATGAAATAGACTATAATTAACACCCTATCGTTCCATATAGAAATCAACATTATATGTTATTTAGATATACACTGCCAGCTAAAAGTTTTCGGACACTCCACATAATCGCAAAACTTTTGAGCGCTGGATAATTGCCAAATAATGTTAGAGTAATATAATTCATTTCATTTATTATTTCACGAAGATACTATAAAGATCTATATGATTAAGTAATTTCACAGAGCTTTATAGTATCTTCGTAAAATAATTATTATTCTACCATAAGTTTGCAATGATCCAAAGTGATATTAAGTTTTGCAGTTATCTGAAATGTCCGAATACTTTTGACTGGTAGTGTATATTCGAATATATTAACGCAACCACATATTTCGAGTATTATATATATATATATATATATATATATATATATATATATATATATATATATATATAAAGTATTATATAATATATACCGTCGCTTAAATGTTTGGATACACCAGTCGATATTTCTTGCTGCACTAAAAGTCATATAGCTTCGTAAAAAAAAGATAACCAAATTTACCGAACGGCGTTTTGACGGGAATAAATTCAGCTGTATGTTGCTTTTCTGAAATATTTTTTTATCATTTTCTTTTCGACCCGGTACGCACTTTTATACGTGACAGATTTTCGGCTTTTTTTCGACCATCAAGAATTGAACGCATGACTTATGGAAAAAAAATTGTTACGTTTATCCATGATGAACTTAAACGGAGTAGCAGGAACTTCATTTGCGTTTTTTATAAAGTTTTGTACGATTTTTTTCGCAATGTTATTTCATTTTTTGCTAAAAAGACTAATTCTAGATAATGCAATGTAACTCAAGAACTAGAGGGCTTAAGAAGAAATGTCAAGAACGAAAAACGTCGCGTAAGCTTATACTGGATAGACTGGCATTTTTTAAAGAATTTTCCTGTGAGATTTTTTCTCACAGGAAAATGCCTATTAATCCGATAGAATTGGAGTAAGACTGTATACACAAGCATTCTTTTATCAATTGCCTATAAAATAATAATAAATCGATATTGAGCAAATTTGATTGTTTTCGCATATTAATATTGGACTATTAATTTGATAAGGGAACGATGTATTTTTATTAATTTCGTATTATTTTCGTCATCGAACGGGTTACCGATCAGGTCACAATGGAATGATGATGGAGGAGATATCGAATTTGGGCCGAAAGCAGGTTAGGTGGGGTCGAGACAACAGTTTGAGATTGAAAGCAGGTTAAGGAGGCCTGTGCTCTGCACGTTTCACTGAAACTGGGGGTCGAGAGAAGGTTTGGGAGGTCTAGCAGAGGCTACCCTGGGCCAAGAGGAGGTCTCTTCATGGCACCGAACTCGACAAATGAGGTTTCGTAGGTTCAACGGAGGCTGGCGGCTTATGTATTACAAAAGAAATGGGTCCTGCGAGGGTTCAGAGGAGGCTAAAAATTTCGACTCGGGTTAGTTTTTTACTACAAACGGACATATCTTTCTTAAACGTGTGAAAAAATATTTTCACGTCATTTACTCCTTTGTAGTTTCTTTCTCTGGAACTACAAACGATAAATTCGGAACTACAAACAACTTCAAACGATTTAAAAGCCCGGGCGGCGTTTGTAGTTACTTAGTCTTTTACTCCAAACGAACATATCCTTCCACAATCGTGGAAACATCATTTTCAGGTGATTTTCTCGTTTGTAGTTACTTTCTTTGCAACGAAAAATTATAAATACGGAACTACAAACAACTACAAACGTTTTAGAAGCGCGAGCATCGTTTGTAGTTACCTACTTTATTTCTACAAACAAACATTTCCTTCTCAAATGGCTGTAAAAGGCTTTTCACGTCATTTCCTCGTTTGTAGTTATTTTCTCTGCAACTACAAACGATAAATACGGACCTACAAACAACTACAAACGTTTTAGAAGCCCGGGCGTCATTTGTAGTTACTTAGTTTTTCACTACAAACCGACATATCCTTCTAAAATCGTGAAAAGTTAATTTTCAGGTGATTACTTCGTTTGAAGTTACTTTCTTTGCAACTACAAACAATAAAAACGGAATTACAAACAACTACAAACGCTTTAGGATCCCGGGCGTCGTTTGTAGTTACCTAGTTTACTACTACAAACGAACACATCCTTCGAAAATCGTCGAAAAATAATTTTCTGGTTATTTCCTCGTCTGTGGTTACTTTCTCTGCAACTACAACCGATAAATACAGATCTACAAACAACTACAAATGTTTTAGTAGCCCGGGCATCGTTTGTAATTACCTAGTTCACAACTACAAACCTAGGATAGATCGTTTTCCTGCCTTTGCAGTTATTGCTAAGGAAAATCAGCTAGTAAAAATAGTGAAATATTGCATTTCAGTAATGCTGTTGTTTTAGTTCATGTTTTTTTATGTTAGACATTTGTTAATTAGCATTTAGAACTCACTCCAAAAATCGTTGCCAGCCGTTTTATTTTTCGATTTTCATTTTTGGCTAAAATAAAAAAAAAACCCTTCAACTACAAACGAAAATAAATTTACTACAATCAACTACAAACGATTTTGAACGAAAAAAAAAATTATAAAGGTTCGTTATTTTTATTTCGGGGGATGCCGTTTTTTTTGGTGGTCTCAATTTTTTTTCTGCGCTACTACAAACGAAATTAAGTTTAATACAATCAACTACAATCGAAAACCTTCGGAAATCACCAAAAAAATTGAGATCGGAGATACTCGGGTGCCAAGTTCACAGAGGTTCTGAACCGTGTAAACCAAATATACGTTCAGATATGGAAATTGGAAAAATCTCACCCTCCGCTGTATTCGCGATATTGTCCATGCGAACAATTACAAGTGATGGAATCAATGTTTCGTTCAACTTTCTCCACAGTATTGTTCATGTGAAAAAGTCTGACTAACAGTTTATAACTTTATTTAGAAGGATTCAGTAAATTATCAGAAGATTTTTCTTACCACTGAACAAGATAAACATTTTGACAAGCAGTGGCAAAGCGAATAACTTGCCGAGCTGCTTACAAAACTTGTTATTGTGTTCACCAGCGAGAGAAATATCCTGATGATTTACTGAATCTCTGTAAAGAATGTTTTAAAATATTACTCAGATTTTTCCACATAAACAGTACCGTGGAAATAGTCTAACGAATCATTTCTTCCATCACTTGCTGTTCTTCGCATGGACACTTTTGCGAGTACAGCGAAAGGTGAGATTTTCCTGATTTTTAAATGCGTACAAAGTTTTTTTGGTCCTCGAGGTGTAGAAAATTGTTTGCGGCACAAAAGTATCCGCAAAGAGCTTGCACCTCTTGTAAAGCGCAGAGAGCACACTGCGACATGCAGTTTTTTCACTCACTGTACACAGAGTTATAAGCGCTGATGCTAGGCAATTTATTTATCTTTCCACATTAAATGTAATTTTCTTAGTTAATTCTGACTATAGAAGAACTAATTCTAAACTCGTTCTCATCATTCTACAATGCATCCGCAATGTTTGAACCTAAAAGGTGGGAAATTATTAAGTGGTGAGAAAATTTAAAAGAGCACGTTGAAGCTGAAAATCCCTAGTTTTCTAGCTTCCACTTAGAAGATTGTATTTCTCCCTTTGTGATTAATAAGTCAAAAGAAACGTCGCAATGGAAAAATGCTCGATTTCTCTTTTTACAATAAAGTCTACAGACAAGGAAAAATTTGTTCGGTTAATAACGCAATCAGACCCATTTTCCTTGGATGACACTCTCTATTCTGAGCTTTTGTTACTTCAATACAAAAGTTATGATATCTTTGCGGGTGACTATTGCGACCATTATGTTTACGCATTTTTTTTCACGTTTTCCCCAGTTTTTTCCACTAAAAGTATGCTAAGCGTAAAGTTTCTCCTATTTTTTGTGTAATAAGTTTTAATTAAAGTTAAAGTTGTGTAATAAGTTTGTTGCAAAGTTGTACAAAGTTTGGTAATCCGGTAATCCGGATTACCAAACTTAGCGTTCATGGAAAGACTAAGGTTGCCGGGTTTTTTTTCAGCTTGATGTATCCCCAATAGCCCTGTAAATTTGCAAATTGATCTGTCGAACTGTTTTTCCGGACCGATTGATCAAAGTTTACAACACAATTGAAGGAACAAGTCCATTGTTCCTAAACATCGTGTAATCATCAAAATGAAAAGACCAGCTTTTTTTGGCTTTTTCACAACTTTACACTAGTTGCTTGTTAAAATTGAGAAAAAATTCGATAATTTTCCATTTTTTTTTAATTTGTAAAACTTTTCAGAAAACAAAACACTCATTCTAGACACGATTCGGTCTTCGCTCACCATAATTTCACTCGTCGTTATTTTCATTAACCAAAAGTTGATACCTCCAAGCTGTATTCACTACCCTATCTGAGAAGATTTTTGCGAGTAATTCTCGATATTTTCTGCGAAGGTTATCCGGGTTATAAAACAAAGTTCTTTTCAAACCGCATTTATTCGGAAGGAAAAATACATTAACAGTTTTTTCCAAAACTAATCTTTTTTTCTTTTCGGTAAAATTCCTCGGAGATTTGGCCAAAAAAATTCATCAAGAGTTTTTTTAAACTTTAACTTTTTTTTAAGTATTGCCTAGGTGACATTGAATTTTGCCAGTTTTGGGATTTCAAAAATGACAAAACTGGCAAAATTCAATGTCACCTAGGCAATACTTTTAAAAAAGTTAATTTTGGTTTAGCATTTCAAAAATGCCAAAACTGGCAAAGTTCAATGTCTCCTAGGCAATAGTTAAAAAAAAGTTAAAGTTAAAAAAACTTTTGATGAATTTTTTTGCCAAAACTTCGAGGAATTTTACCGAAAAGAAAAAAGATTAGTTTTGAAAAAAAAAAACTATTAATGAATTTTTCCTTCGGAAAAAAATGAGGTTTGAAGAGAACTTTCTTTTGGAACCCTAATAACTTCAGAAAATATCGAGAATTACTCGCATAAATGTTCTCAGATAGAGTAGTGAATACAGCTTGGAGATATCAACTTTTAATTAATGAAAATAACGACGGGTGAAATTGTGGTGAGCGTAGGACGAATCGTGTCTAAAATGAGTCAGTGTTGTATCCTGAAACGTTTTACAAATAAATAAATAAATTGGAAATTTTTCGATTTTTTTTCTCAAATTTAACAAGCAACTAGTGCAAAGTTGTGTAATAAGTCGAAACATGCTGGTCTTTTCATTTTGATCATGATTACACGATGTTTAGGAACAATAGACTTGTTCCTTTAATTGTTTTGTAAACGTTGGTCAATCGGTCCCGAAAAACCGTGCGACAGATCAATTCGCAAATTTATAGGGCTATTGGAGATACATCAAGGTGAAAAAAAAACCTGGCAACCCTAGTCTTTTCATCAACACTTGTAGTGTAGTGGTACATTTACTGAAAAGCCGTAAAACGTCAATTTTTTGTACTTTTTTCATATCAATGTTAACGGTGAAAAAAAAATTCTCAAAAATCAATGAAAGCATTTTGTAGGAATTGTATTCAAGTTTTCGAAGCTGCCCTTTAAATTCTCGGGCGATCATTGGTTGCTGAGATATCGATGATCAAAGACAAAAGTATCCTTTTTGATTCAAGTTTGGATATCTCAGAAAAAAATTGACGTAGAGGGACTAATAAAAAACAAAATTGAAGTTGAATGAAGAAGCTAACTGACCTATTCATTGATTTAAGTGAAAAAAATTTCTGGGCTCGTGAAACCTTGAAAAGAAACAAAAAAATTTGGACATTTTTTTCTTGCGCTATCTCTCATGATTGCGCGATAAACGTAGCTCACAAAAAATTTTTGCCGACAGATCTCAAAACTAGAAACTTGAAGCTTCAAAATGCTTCTTTTTACATATTGATACGACCATTTTCCACACAGATATAGTGCTTCAAAAAACACTTTAAAAAAATTCAAGAGGCTTTCTGTTCCTTTAATTTTTTGGACAAGTGTATTTCATAATATACTTTTCGCAACAATATTTTTTTTACATTTTGCGTGAAATATGATAATATGAATATAAGAAATACAGGGTGCGGCAGCATAACTTCCTTTTTCAGAACTTAATAAAACCCATTGTATGAATCAGAATATTTTTATTCGTTTTTTATAATGTAGGTGCATGCCTAAAGTTTTGTTTTACACAGTTTTGAAGATCAAATTAGATAGGTGACGTCCCCCATTCTCCATACACTGAGTAAACCGATTTCTGCCATTTGTCATGACTCTTGCCAGCATAGCAGGTGTTATGTTTGCAATTTCTTCCCGGATGTTGGCAGGGCCGGATTTAGGGGAGGGCATCCTGGGCTACAGCCCCGGAGCCTCCACAAAAGAGGCGCCCCCACAATAGAGACTTCGGAAAAAAAAATCTTTCAAATTCCGACGCGTAAACTAGTAAACACTAGTAAACAACTTTTCCTTCGATATTTTTTTCCGCTGTTTTACCTTCACCTATAGTACTTTGTACAAACATGATTATATTGTTCTTAAATATTAAAAAAAACGATTCATCTATATTTGTTCACTTCAATCAGGCAATCAGTAAAATATCAAAATCTCAAATGGCCCCGATAAGCTCTGTAGAGTATCTTTGATCGACGTGTACAAAAAGGACTATGGAAAATACCAATCTTCGGAGCTATTTTACTACCAAATTCTCAAAGACCAAAATTTCAGAGCTACATTCCCAAACCTCGAAATTGCATTGAGAATGTATTTGATTTTGATGGTATCGAATTGCACTGGAGAGCGCTCATTTTCAAAAATGAAAATTGTAAAAAATAGGATGCGACCCACGATGGGACAAAACCGTCTATCAAAGCTATCGCTCCTAAGCATTGAAAGTGATTTACTTCGGGAACTGGATTTCAGCGAAATCATCAACGATTTTTCGGCGAGAAAAGCTCGGAAGGGTCCGTTCGTTAACATTAAAATTTGATTTCAGATAATTCTCGTTTTCGATTATATTTATATATGTTTGTTAAATGATAAGAGAATCTACTTGATTTCACAGTAAATCATTTATTGAAAAACTCGAGTGAAAAAAATTGTTCATTTTATTTGGAAAATAATTTGGGGGGTGGGGCTCCACTCCTTTGTTGCCCCAAGGCCTCTAGACCTCTAAATCCGGCCCTGGATGGTGGTCTTCAGCTCTTGTAGGGTTCTTGGACGGTTCACATAAACACGGAATTTCAAAAAACCCCATAGAATTAATCACAAGGGGTCAAATCGGGAGAGCGGGTCGGCCACTCCAAATCGCCCCTAATTGAGATGAGGCGCTCTGGGAAGTGTTCCCTCAAAACAGCCATTGTTCCTGCACAATCGCTATTTTGTAAGGATGGAAATGAAGATCATAATGAAGAATTCTCCTCGCAGAACGATCAGAAATTCCAAGGTCAGACGCATGTTTGCGCGCAGAACGCCGTGGTGATCGCAACATTGAAGCTCTCACTGCCTCAATGTTATCAGGTGATCTAATGGGCTGAGGGGCTCCAGTTCTTCGTCTTGTCGCACTTGCAGTTTGTCTGAACGTAGTGATCCACGTAACAATTTATTTCCGGTCCGGGACAGGGGCCAACGGGGCTAAATTAAAGCGATTCCGAAAGGCACGCTGGGTTGCGATTACAGAACATCCACTCGAAAAGTAGGCCTCAACGGCAACAGCACGCTCCTTACTGTTCCAACGCATGATGGCGATTGAACTGTGTCGGGATAGAACTTTAGAGTCGCCCCTTTCGAACGAGACCACTGGCGCTCCGTTACGGCATCAACCGACTGAATGGCGCGCATTTTAAAAAACGAAGTTATGTTGCCGAACCCTGTATAATAGGGCGGGCGGAAGGGTCAGAAAATGAGAAGAAAAGTATCAATATAAAGGCAAAATATGCGAGCAAGATAAAAGAGGGAAACATGTAGAAAGCGAATAAAACTCAAAACATGATTTATGTAAATGCAGTCAATTATTTAGATAACTGAATCTATATTATCGAACTAGATTGAACGAGAGCGCTAATATCTTCATATGGGCGCTGTCGTTCGCAGTGCGTCACCAGCAAATACTTGTTGAGTGGTGCGAAGCTCTTCGCACCTACCGATTACAAGCGTAGTCGAGATAAAAGTCCATTGTTTAAATTATTGATTGCAAATATTGTCACTGTTTTTTGCAGTGAGCCGCTGGCGACCGCCAACGGTGTGACATTATTTACGTAAATATTTGGCGACAGGCTCTATCCGAGACGAAAATGCAATCAATTATTTAGATAATTGAATCTGTAGTGTAAAACGAGAGCGAACGAGAGCGCTAATATCTTCATATGACGCTGTTGGTCGCAGTGCGTTAAAAGCAAATACTTGCTGAGCGGTGCGAAGCTCTTCGCACCTACCGATCACAAGCGTGGTCGAGAATAAATGCAAAAACAATTGTTTAAATAATTATTTTTGCCAAATTTGGATTACACTGTTGTTTTTTGCAACGCGTAAGCAGCAATCTATATTTGCTGAGAGGTACAGAAAGTACCGTATCTACCGATCATATCTGTAATCGAGAATAAATGCAAAAATAATTATTTAAATAATTATTTTTGCGCAATTTTTACACGGTTGTTTTTTTGCAGCGCGTAAGCAGCAATCTATATTTGTTGAGAGGTACAGAAAGTACCCTATCTACCAATCATACCCGTCATCGAGAATTAATGCAAAACCAATTTATTAAACAATCATTTTTACCGTTTGTTTTTTCAGCGCGTAAGCAGCAATTATAATTGCTGAGAGGTATAGAAAGTACCGTATCTACCGATCATACCCGTGATTGAGAATAAATGCAAAAATAATTGTTTAAATAATTATTTTTGCGAAATTTTTGCACCGTTGTTTTTTGCAGCGCGTAAGCAGCAATCATATTTGCTGAGAGGTATAGAAATTACCGTATTTATCGATCATCCTCGTGATCGAGAATAAATGCAAAAATAATTGTTTAGATAATTATTCTTGCCAAATTTTTTGCATCGTTGTTTTTTTGCAGCGCGTAAGCAGCAATCTATATTTGCTAAGAGGTACAGAAAGTACCGTATCTACCAATCATACCCTCGATCGAGAATAAATGCCACAATAATGAATTAAATAATTATTTTTGCGTAATTTTTACACCTTTGTTTTTTTGCAGCGCGTAAGTAGCAATCTATATTTGCTGAGAGGTGCAGAAAGTACCGTATCTACCTATCATACCCGTGATCGAGAATTAATGCAAAACCAATCGATTGAACAATTATTTTTGTCGTTTGTTTTTTCAGCGTGTAAGCAGCAATTATAATTGCTGAGAGGTATATTATGTACCGTATCTACCGATCATACCTGAGATCGATAATAAATACAAAAAAGGGAAAAAACGTATATTGGCTTATGACGAGCCAATCTACGTTTTTTTTTCTCAAATTCAGAAAATTTGAGGGGCAGACAGCTGTTCGTCTATCTATTTGAGGTCGTTTGGCAAAGTTTCGACGGGATCTGAAGAACCGTTTCAGAGATTTTTGGGTATCTATAATTGTTCTACCATACCGACCGCGATGAGGTGTCATTCCGTCTTAATGGAAACGCTTATTGAAACCACTGTTTGAATGAAAACAACTCATACATTGCTCGAAGGCAATGTATGAAAAGTTAATATTTCTGGCTATTTAGTATCTAACCTACACTGAGAAAAAGAAATCGTTGAATGTGCAAAATGCATTTTGTTGCCTCGAAATTTTGTTGTTTTAACAGTTGCTCAGACATGCTAAATAAGCTACAGTTCACACCTCTAAAACTATCAGTTACATTAACAAAACGTTTACTATGCCAATCAAAAATCAAGTGGAACGTATTTGAAGATACATTTTGTTAAACCAACTGAATTTTGGTTGGATTAACGAATTTTTTTTTCAGTGTATGCTTATCAATTGTCACGCTTATAGAAAAATAAAACTTATGAACCGAACAAGTGAACTGGAAATGCCGTGCCAGGTCTTAGCGTGTATGGTTAAAAAGAAAAAGCTCGACGAAATATAAATATAAATTTTAGACAGTTTCTTCTAAATATAAATTAAAATTAATATAAATTTTGGACAATATAAATTTTAGACGCTTTTTTTAATCCCTCGGGGGAGGGGGACCCCTCTGTTTCGGAGGCGGCTGTATGCTTGGATATCATCTGGGAAAAGTATGGTTTTCGTGTTGTATTTGGTCTGGGGTATTGCCTGATCCATTGCTTTGTTTATTATTTTTGTGATGTTTGTGCTGTTATCTTCTACTTTTAAAAAGTAATAACGGACGCCAAGTACTAAAAAAGCTCTCAAAAACATTATTGCTTATTTGATCGTATAAAAAATTCTGATTGAATTCAAAATATTTTTTAATTTTTATTCAAACGACGTCTTTATTATTTAAATCAATTCAAATGTATAAAAAAGGTGAAATATTTTGTTGTCAAATACCCAAGCAAGTTTACTAATAATGTTCTACACAATACTGTTAAACCTTAAGAATAATATTTTTTCAAATATTCCATTTTCATTTAAAAAATTATTCCTATTATAACATAAAATTGATATCACCATTATATAACTGTACAACGTATGTACCACACAATTACACTGGAAATGCTGTGGAACGACTGGCGTGCATGGTTAAGAAAAAAAGCTCGGCGAAGGATTTCGTCTTCCCAACTACTTAACTCTCAGGTTGGAAAAACATCGACTGTCGCAATTCGTTATGCAAGTGGAAATCTAATTTATGATCCCGCAAAGTGCGGATCAAATCATTAATGTACCCCTAGACTACATGATACGTGACATCTTATTTTGTTTGCATAATTTAATACGATATGTAAAAGTATAAACTTCCTCCTCTATCACACAACTATTATACATTACATCAAATATATGTTGTCGTATAGACTTTAGTGTATAGGTGAGAGTATCCGTCTCTAAGCCACAGCATCGGCAAGTTTAAGTGTCGAATTACGGTGCCGTCGTCTTGCTGGTGGAAAAAGAAATATTTGAGTATTACTCCTGACTCTTATCGCGCTACATTCAATGGTTTGTCCGAGTAAAGTGAAATATTTATCAATAGTTGATATGACCTAGCTCTGACACGGTGATGTGAATTGTGTGGACCGATGTGTATACCGATAACACCACATATCAATATTATCTTGTCCGAATCGCACTAGCGCAAGAGGCAGGAGATCGCATTGCTAATGACTCTGGCAGTTGATGCGATGTTACAATTAAAAAAATAAAAATAAAATATATATATAAGCTTCTTTTTCTTAATCATGCACGCCAAGTCGTTGCACAGCATTTCCAGTGTACTGATGTGGTACATGTGTTGTACAGTTAGATGATGGTGAACAATTTTATATTATAATAGTAATGATTTTTTGAATGAAAATGAAATATATTGAAAAATATCGGTCCTAAGGTTTAACAACATTGTGCACAACATTTCTAGTAAACTTGCTTGGATATTTTGAAAACATTTATATCACTTCTTTTGTAAATTTGAAATGAAAAAATATAATAAAGCCATTGTCTGAATTCAAATAAAAAATGTTTTGAGTTAAATCAAATTGTTTCACACGATCAAACTAGCAACAATGTTTTTGGGAGAATTTTTATTACTTGGCATCTTTTTTTACTTTTTCAAAGTTTTTAAAGGGGATATCATATTTTTCAAAGGATGGAAATCCTTTTTTCGTTTAGTGTCAGTCCAAAAAGTCAATTTTGAATATGTCTGGAGAAAAAATACGTATATAGGTTCAAATTTGTATTGGGTACGGACAAGTATATGTATATATATAGCAGGTAAGATAGCAGTGAGCTGTCAATCTTCGCGAGGCGAGTCTGAAGCGCGTCGCTGTTTGCACTGTTAACCCACACGGAAATGAAATATATGTCAAAATATATTTTTCGATATATTAAAAATAGATGTACAATTAATTTCAGATATATATTATACATCTTAGATATAGATTAGAATAATGCAATATACTAGGGAAATTCATTAAAAATATATTCGCGATGTCAAACTTTTGGGCCAAAATAGATCTTCAGAATGTATGAACAGTATACGCGGATATGCGATTACATATATACAAACTATATTGAAAATATATTTACAATGTACTCAAACTCCCTTCGAAATATATTACAAATATATTTTGAATGTATTTAAACTACAGTAGAACCTCGATTATCCGAACCTTGATCATCCGAACCCTCAAGTATCCGAACGATGGCTTAGTTTATCCGAACGCTCAATTATCCGAACGTTTGCGCAAAAGATACATTATTGCTCGCTGCTACCGCCGTGAGCAACAATGAGCAACCCAACGCAACCTCTCCTTTTCAAACAGCTGCGAGACTTAGCCGCTCAAAAACGCGTTACAGCCGTTCGTCAATTAAAAATGTACGATTTTATTAAAAAAATATACATAAAGACATTCGACTTTTTTCAGGCGTTTAAAATACACACACACATATATGAATGTATATATACACTACCGGCGGAAAGTTTCCGGACAAGAGTTGGAAAAAGTGCCCGAACGGTTCTTTATGCCATTTCGCCGGTAGTTGGGCTAGGCCAATTTGACCAACGGCATTTTAAAGAGGGGGGATTTACCTACATTTTGGCTTATCAAAAAAAATTTACGATTTTTTTTACACTTGGCACCCAGTTTTGAAAACGACAATTTTTTGTCGTTTTTTTTGTTGTTTTGTGAGTGGACCCCGTTTACAGTAAAAATCTTTTTTATGCATTTCTCCTATTAAAATCATAAAAGGGGAAGCCTAAGCTTCAATTTCGTTTTGTAGAAAAATTTTTGCGATTTTTTTTCCCAAAAATATTTCGTTTTTTCGATAAAAATATACAATATGAAAATTGCTCCGGAGTACGAAAACGACGAGGTTTACAACAAAACCTCAAGACGGTAAAAAGTTGCGTTACTTTTTGTTGAGTTCATGAGAATTTTTTCAGATTTTTTATGCGAAATTTTTTTTAAATTTATTTCCGGTCGGAACTCGATTGATCTCAACACCATGATAATAATATAATTAATTTTTTATTTACATATTATACTTTGGTCTCGTCGAAAAAACCTCCTCTCGCTGACAGCACGCTCTTAATCGTCGTAATTGAAATGTTTTTTCCACGACTTTCGACAAACTGCGCTTGGATGTTTGCCGCCGTGAGTTTTCGATTCCTTTTAGATATCACAATTATTGATTAGTCTTCCGCTTTGGAAGTAACAGGAGGCCTTCCGGAACGATTTTTATCGCGGTTCGATTGTGTCTCTCTGAAACGTTTTATAGCATCCCCAATGGTTGATTTGGGTATTTTGAATCGATTTGCAATGTAGCGAATTTTGAACCCTTCATTGCAAAGTGCAAGGATTGATGCACGCTTTTTGATGCTTACGTGGGTCATTTGATAAGTACCTAGCCTACAAATGAAAACACCAAAATTTTGCTAAAAATAAAATTTATTTTTCAATGTAGTCTCCTTTTAGTTGAATACACTTGGCCCAGCGGTGTTCCAATTTTTTTAACCCCGTTGAAAAAAATGTTATCTCTCGGTCTGCAAAATAGGCCTCCGTGGCGGCGATTATTTCGTTATTGGAGTGGAATTTCTTCCCGGTGAGTGAATTTTTTAGATTCGGAAACAAAAAAAAGTCGCACGGAGCCAAATATGGAGAATACGGTGGATGGGGCAGCAGTTCATAGTGTAATTCGACCAATTTAGCCGTGGCGAGCGCGGAGGTGTGAGCAGGTGCATTATCATGGTGGAAAAGCACTTTCTTTCTCGACAAATGGGGCCGTTTTTCTTTTAACACGGCGTTAAATCGGCTCAATAGTTCGGCGTAGTACTGTCCCGTGACCGTCTTGCCCTTCTCCAGGTAGTCAATAAAAATCACACCTTGAGAATCCCAGAAAACAGTGGCCATCACCTTTCCAGCCGACGGGACCGTCTTCGCCTTCTTTGGAGCAGGTTCACCGGATAAGGTCCACTGTTTTGACTGCTCCTTGGTCTCTGGAGTATACCAGTGAATCCATGTTTCGTCGACGGTCACGTAACGACGCAAAAACTCTTTTGGATTGCGATTAAACAGCTCCAAACACTGCTCTGAAGTGGTCACACGAATGCGCTTGTTGTCTGCAGTCAGCAAACGCGGCACCCACCTTGCCGACAGCTTCCTCATGCCCAAAGTCTCATGTAGGATATGCCACACGCGTTCTTCTGAGATGCCTACTATCACAGCTATCTCGTGCACCTTTAATCGGCGGTCTGACAAAACGATATCGTGTATTTTTGTCACGTTCTCCTCTGTAGTGGCTGTTTTTGGAGCACCTGGGCGTGGATCATCAAAAACCGACGTACGACCACGTTGAAACTCGTTATACCAAAATTTAACGGTCGCCATCGAAGGAGAAGCATCCCCATACACTTCATCCAAGCGTTCTTTAATTTCACTGCGCGATTTCCCTTCCAAAAACAAGAATCGAATCACCGACCGATATTGTTCTTTCTCCATTCTTTCAAAAATCAACGGACACACTTGCTTTCACACGCTCTCAAAAGAGAACTACAAGTCCGATCCGGCTGAAATTTTGTCAGTAGCCGTCTACAAGACGGTACTACACTATAGTGTATTTCTCTTGCAATAGTGGCACCATCTAGCGGTGAGGCTAGGTACTTGTCAAATGACCCACGTATATTGGGTCGACAACCCATTTTCTTCTTAAAAAAAAACTCTAATGAAGTCAAAAATTTTATTTAATTAACCGTCAATAAATTAATAGTTAAACACACTTCAAATTCAATATATTATTCGACACGATACGACGGGAAAATCTAACGCGAACGTTTTTTCGATGCTTGCCGAAGAAGTACTGAGTCGAAATAATTTTTGAATATTTTTTCATTGTAACACGTAAAGAGTGCGTGAACGTTTCTCCCACTCTTTGTAGAGTAGGAAAAAAAATATATATATATATTGCTATGCGACAACCTATGCGACAAAGCGAACGCTCGACAATGCGAACCTCGCGAAAAAATTAACAAGGAACAAGGACAGACACTCCGTCGCGAGATTCGCTATGTTCGCTGACTACTCTACTTCAAAAATAAGAAGAAAACAAAGAGTGGGAGAAACATCCACGCACTCTTTACGTGTTACAATGAAAAAATATTCAAAAATTATTTCGACTCAGTACTTCTTCGGCAAGCATCGAAAAAACGTTCGCGTTAGATTTTCCTGTCGTATCGTGTCGAATAATATATTGAATTTGAAGTGTGTTTAACTATTAATTTATTGACGGTTAATTAAATAAAATTTTCGACTTCTTAGAGTTAATTTTATTTTTATTTTTAAGAAAAAATGGGTCGTCGACCCAATTTAAGCATCGAAAAGCGTGCATCAATCCTTGCTCTTTGCAATGAAGGGTTCAAAATTCGCTACATTGCAAATCGATTGAAAATACCCAAATCAACCCTTGGGGATGCTATAAAACGCTTCAGAGAGACACAATCGAACCGCGATAAAAATCGTTCCGGGAGGCCTCCTGTTACTTCCAAAGCGGAAGACCAATCAATAATTGTAATGGCTAAAAGGAATCGAAAACTTACGGCGGCAAACATCCAAGCGCAGTTTGTCGAAAGTCGTGGAAAAAATATATCAATTACGACGATTAAACAACGCTTGCGCAGCGCACAATTATACGGAAGAGTCGCAACGAAAAAGCCACTCTTGCGCCGTGGAAACAAAAAGAAGCGATTGAATTGGGCACGTAAGCACAAGAATTGGACGATCGAAGATTGGAAACGGGTGTTATGGACCGACGAATCCAAATTTGAAATATTTGGAGGAAAACGTCGAGTTTTCGTTCGTTGCTCAGCTAACGAGAAAATGCATCCTGATTGCGTAATTCCAACCGTTAAACACGGCGGCGGTTCTGTAATGGTGTGGGGATCTTTTTCGTATGCTGGTGCGGGGGACCTCTACCGAGTGAAAGGAATCCTGGACCAAAAAGGATATCACGCGATTCTGAAAAACCACGCTGTTCCTTCTGGAAAGCGACTCATCGGAAGGGGGTTCGTTTTTCAACAAGACAACGACCCGAAACATACTTCAAAATTCTGCTCGAAGTATCTTGAAACGAAGCAAAAAAGTGGGGAGCTTCAAATTATGCAATGGCCTCCTCAATCTCCCGATCTCAATCCCACAGAGCTGCTGTGGGATGAAATGGATCGGCAAGTGCGCAAGGTCACGCATTCATCCGCCGAAAAGCTATGGGAATCCCTACAAAAATCATGGAAAGAAACACCCCGAGAGACATTCGAAAAACTTGTGGAGAGGATGCCGCGTGTGGTAAAGAGCGTGCTGTCAGCGAGAGGAGGTTTGTTCGACGAGACCAAAGTATAATATGTAAATAAAAAAATTAATTATATTATTATCATGCTGTTGAGATCAATCGAGTTCCGACCGGAAATAAATTTAAAAAAAAATCCGCAAAAAAAATCTGAAAAAATTCTCATGAACTCAACAAAAAGTAACGCAACTTTTTACCGTCTTGAGGTTTTGTTGTAAACCTCGTCGTTTTCGTACTCCGGAGCAATTTTCATATTGTATATTTTTATCGAAAAAACGAAATATTTTTGGGAAAAAAAACGCAAAAATTTGTCTACAAAACGAAATTGAAGCTTAGGCTTCCCCTTTTATGATTTTAATAGGAGAAATGCATAAAAAAGATTTTTACTGTAAACGGGGTCCACTCACAAAACAACAAAAAAACGACAAAAAATTGTCGTTTTCAAAACTGGGTGCCAAGTGTAAAAAAAATCGTAAAAATTTTTTTGATAAGGCAAAATGTAGGTAAATCCCCCCTCTTTAAAATGCCGTTGGTCAAATTGGACTAGCCCAACTACCGGCGAAATGGCATAAAGAACCGTTCGGGCACTTTTTCCAACTCTTGTCCGGAAACTTTCCGCCGGTAGTGTATATTGTAACGTTGCGTTACCATATAGAGGCTATCCGAGAAAGGTGAGGTAAGCGGGCTGGCGTAGCTCAGTTGGTCAGAGCAGTCGACCGGCAATCGAAAGGTCCCGGGTTCGAATCCCGGCCCAGAAGCGCACCGCATTTTTTTCGGATAGTTCTCCTGAGTTTTTTCGGGGGATTATAAATGGCGCCCAACAGCGGCCCACGGCCGAATCAAGGATATACCGAACCAGAATTGTTCTTGATTGCCGTGGAAAAAAGAATCCCCTCCCTGAGATAAGAGAGTCTCACTGAGCTAGCCCCTCCCTTACCCTTCCCCCTTCCGTCCCTCAGACAATCCCCGCGTCTGTCGTAGTTCCCGTTGCGTTGAGATATTAGTTTGGGCAAAAATTTCGAGTCGACCCTCCAGAGCCGGATCGACTCTGGCAGGGGGGTTTGTAACGTTGCGTTACCATATAGAGGCTATCCGAGAAAGGTGAGTAAAGCGGGCTGGCGTAGCTCAGTTGGTCAGAGCAGTCGACCGGCAATCGAAAGGTCCCGGGTTCGAATCCCGGCCCAGAAGCGCACCGCATTTTTTTCGGATAGTTCTCCTGAGTTTTTTCGGGGGATTATAATATATATATATATATATATATATATATATATATATATATATATATATATATTTCAACGTTAATATGTATGTCAAATTGTAATATATATGTATGTACTGTTTTTATGTAAAAAAGCGTTGTTTATGATCTCGTCCCAAAAAACCCACGTTTCGATTATCCGAACTAGTCTCGGTCTCAATTGGTTCGGATAATCGAGGTTCATCTAAAATATACAAAAACATATTCATACTTTGTGTAAAATATACTTGAAATATGTTCATACTACATTTCAACTATCATTGAAATATATTCAAAGTGTATTTAAGATATACTTTACATATGGTATTTGCGCTGCAAATATATCAATGGTTCAAATTTAAATTATATCAGACAACCGCTTACCACGCCGTAAGGTGGTTTCGATCCCGGGACCTCTGAGTGATGAGCTGTGACGTCGTCCACTGAGCTAGTTCTACTTGTTAAACTTTCGAATTTTCGTATCGTCTCTTGTAGTATTTTATCTGTGAAGAAAGGACACGGGATAGAGTCTCGAGAAATAACTTTACGTACTCGAGGCTTTATCAGAACAATGTTTTACTTTATTGAATATATATAGTGGGTGATTCATAATAACCTGAACACCCGGAACTGGCGGGTCCAGCGGGGTACCCCGAGTATTACTGTCAAGGCTTTTTTGTCTCCGTCAAATAGTTTTTGAATGGGAGCGATTCGAATTTTGGGGTTCGAAGGATTGTTGTAGGGCTGCAGTCTGCCCTTGACGACGACGCCACTCGAGGGCTGGGTCTGAGCGCCAGAAACGTAGAAGGTGATGGGAAGGTAGATAGGCATCTGTCTTGCTTGCCCAGCCAATTTGACGTTTCGCGTATTGTCTGCTATTATTTTCTGTCATCTTGGGTACGCAAGTTCAGAGCGTGAGCCGAGCCCCGCGACTGAGCGTGACTTGTTTTTTCGGATGTTGTCGATCCCTATTTGTCGCACTTTCGTACTCTTTTATTTAATGAGCGGCTCCTATCGCCTATTCCCTCTCATTAATAGATATCTATCTTCACTCTCGTAATCTTTCATCTTTGCGCATACTTTTGTTTTTCCGTCCATTCCCTCTCGTCGATTCTAACAAGGAACGCCACTTTGGTGCCCGCTTTCGATTTTAATGAAACTCATGTCCATGGAAGAGCACTGAAAACGGCCATACGCTCACGGTATGACTGGAAAAACAGTTGCACTTGTTGAAACCCTTTTCAAATAGAAATAACATGCCCACTTTATCATAAACGAAAGTTTTTAATCATTTTTTACAACAATTCAATTTTACATTTTCCGAATTTTAAATATGCAGACGTATTAAGAAATGTTTGAAATATATTCCGAATTTGTTTCAATAAGAATCGACCGATGGGTTGTTAAGGGCAGGTGGATGAAGTGCAGGTGGACTATCCGGGTCACAATGACCCAGTGTGTCAAAGTCGTGGCCAAATGTAAGTGTGTCACGGAAGGGTTAAGTATTCAATGCGAAGTTGTACAGAAAATGACAAAAAATCTCCCATTTGAACATTTTCCTCATTTTGAAAACCTCCACGTGGTACGCTTTTGGTACTGATAATACTGGCGGTAGAAAATTTGCACATTTTTTATTTTGAATAAAGAATTTTTGTTTGAGGTTTTTTTCTCGAAATTTAATGAGTATTAAATGCCAAATTGTAAGGAAAATAATGTTTTTTTTTCATCTTAATAATCATTAAATTAAGTTGAAGGAACAATAAACGAGCTCTTTAAATTTTGTTAAACTGATCGATCCGGAAAGACACGCATGAACGGATCGATTTGGAATTTTACAGGGCTCTTAGGGATACAATTAACTGGGAAAAATCTGCAAACATTAGTACTTATAATAATATTTGCAAGGTAGCGAAGGGTTTTCTAAAAATAAATAAAAGGTAATTTTTTTGTACTTTTTTCAAATCAACGGCGAGCATGGAAAAGAATGCTTCTCCAAAACAATAGTTAGACCTCAAGAGGAATTTATTACAGATTCGGAAACTGCCGGTCGATTTGCTGTACAATGATTAATTCTCATACTTCATGAGATATCCATGACCAAAGACAAAAGGGTGACTTTTCATTCAGCAGCTGATATTACAGCAATTAATTGTCATACTGAGCCAAAAAAACCCAACTGCATCTAACATAAATGATAAGTTTCAATGACCCTGAGATTGATTTAGTCGGAAAAAATATTCTGCGCCCAGGGACAACTTGAGAGAAAAAACAATGGGAATATTTTTGTCTCCTGATATTTGTTTGCTTGGGCAATAAATGTTACGCAAAAGAAAAATGTCGCCAAAAGATTTCAAAACTAGATACTGCATGCTTCAAAATCCTTGTTGTCACTAAAAAAGTACTATTTTTTCTAATTTTCTGCTCCTTTAATTACATTAAGTGCAAAAATTGAAGGACCACTTTTTCTTTGTCGAAAAATTGCCCTTTTTCGTATGGCCATATCGTGGTTGTAAATAATCGGAAAAATAAATAACAAAAGCATTTTGTAGTGTTAATTGTCAACTTCAGATCAATCAATTTTTTTAACTTTTTTCAACCAAAAAAATGATTGGAAAGCAAGAAAAACGGGATTTCAAAAAATTTGACCAACTTTGCCGGGTTACACTGGGAACAGAATTTGTTGGAAAGAAAATCCGTTCCGACAATCCGTTTGTTGTAAATAAAAAGCGTATATCTTCTTCTCTCATTTTATTTTTTCGAACCTCTGTGCGATTGTTATTCACGTAGTTGTCAGTGGCCAAATGAAAAAAAATGCATTTGTTTATTTTGGACGGTTATAACTCTGGTCCAAACCATCGTACAGCATTCATAATGACATCGTTGGAGAGCTTGGATTTTTTCTATAAAACATAGGGTTTTAAATAATTTACCTATTAATTTTAAATACCGTGAAATCGATTTTGAAAAACGTGTAAAATGCCGATTTTTACACTTTCTTTCGATTACATAATACCGTTGCAACCAACGCACAGAGCTCTAAGATTTTTACGTTTCCTTAAGGGGTTAGGCCAGAGTAATGGGTATGAAATCATATGCGAATTTAACAAATTTTTTTCGTATGAAAAAGTTATTTACTCATAAAATTAATTACACATGTATTTCGTATGAATATCAAGCTGTTAGAAAAAAATATATATATATATATTTTTTCGATGTACAAAATGGCCCACTACTAATATTTTCTTTTGTTATCATTTTTTAGGCGCTCCGCGGTGCGACATTTAGCATCTCCAATTTTTTACCTAGAAAAAAAAACGTTCTCGTCAATCTACTAGGTGTGCGACTTAGTTTCCGGGTTTTTTTAACCAATAAAATATCGAAAATTTCAAGACAAATACAAAAAATGGTTCATTCGAAGTATTGTCCCTCGCTATTTATACATTTTTGCCATCTCTCTGGCAATACATAAATACCGCGACGATAAAAAGACGCGTCTTTGGACTGAAACCATTCGTCCAACCAATTTTGTACTGCATCGTAATTGGCCAAGTGTAGCCCACCCAAGCTATGCGCTATCAACCGGAACAAGTGTTAGTCTGAAGGGGCCAGGTCTGGCGAATACGGCGGGTGCGGTAGCAGATTCCATTTCAGTGTTTTTGTGGTGTCCTGGACAATGGAACTGCGATGGCACGGAGCGTTGTCGTGCTGCAATATCACACGTTCCTGTCTCGTGTCCCATTCTAGCCGTTTATCGAGCAATGCGTGGTTCAAATTGATTAATTGCTGTCGGTAGCGATGCCCATTGACAGTTTCGCCCGGTTTCAGCAGCTCATAGTACACGATTCCTTTCTGGTCCCACCAAACGCAGAGCATTGCCTTTTTTCTGAAGCGATTTGGCCGTGCCGTCTATGTTGACACTTCGCCAAGTGAAAGCCACGATTTTCTGCGTTTGGGATTCTCGAAATATATCCATTTTTCCTCGCCAGTAACAATTCGATGCAGGAAGCTCTTTCTGTTCTGCCGCAAAAGCAAAATTTCGGAAGTGGCTCTTGGTCTTTCCATTTGTCTCTCAGTCAACTCATGCAGCACCCACTTTCCTTCCTTATGCATTTTTCCCATGGCGTGCAAACGTTTCAAAATACATTGCCCAGTCACATTGAATTCCTCGGCAAGTTAATCTACTGTTTGAGTGTCATCTTCATCCAATAACTCTTGCAGATCGGCGTCTGCAAATGTTTGCGGTCTTCCCGAGCGCTCCTTGTCCCCAGTAGCAAAATCGCCACTTCTGAACCGCTTGAACCAATCTTCACACGTTGTTTTTGATGGTATATGTTCGCCGTGGGCTTCCTCAAGTAACCGGCGTGCTTTAGCTGCTGTTTTTTTAGGTTGAAGCAGAAAACCAGGCCGCTGCATAAAGGCTTTCATACTGTCCTGAGGCTTTGAACTTCGCGATAATTGAGATACGGCAATTTTTCGCGGAGTCTAATTTCTCGATTTTCGACAGACGATCAGAAAAATTCTCCAATTACCTGTATAATTTTCCGGTTCAAGGGGAAGAGAGTGGACATCGCAGCGATCGGAATGTTTATTTTTTCGTTTTTGATGAATAATAGAATGTTAATTGCAAAAAATCAATGATCAGCAAAAATTAATGTTTAGCAATTACGCTGGACGAACAAAAAAGCTTGACTATGGGATACCGCATTTAAGGGGTCAAATTAAGAGAAATACGGCATTTGGCTTTTTCCTAGGCACGAGTTTAACGAGTTCGTGGAAATATGGAATATAAACAATCTTCTCTTTCCAGGTGCAAAATAGCGACTTAAGTTTCTGTGATGTTTCAGGTATCTGAGGGTTATTAAGATACTCCGACTGTCGTTACATCTTTATTCGGTACAGGCGACCGTCGAACTGGATGTCGTCACACACCTTGCAAGGGTCTCCCCCACGCACGCCTCCATTCGCCGTAGCGCTCTCGCTCGTGCCGTGCATGCATACACCACACTTCTCCCCTCTCATACAAAGGTATAACGGCTTTTCTAGATTTTCTCTCGCTCCGAAAATCTGAGTTCCAGTCCATGTCATGTCAATGACTGCAGGCTTACTTAGTATGACTCGATACAATTCAGAAATTATTCCCCCGCGATAGTTGTTTTCGCAGCTAGTGTTTTTCACTCGTGTTTGTCGGATTTCTCACTCACTGTCGCTTCCGGCTTCTTCTCGCGCGAGTTTTGCGAGCATTTTCTTATTTGATTGCTGTGTCGCTTGCTCGAGCCCCCACTCACATGGACTATGTGCGTTACCGGCGTCATGCTTTCGGTCACGATCGCGCTCGACCGCTCGGGGGTATTCTTGCCATAGTCTCTCACTCGCACTCTCTCTCTCCTACCTGAAATTTCACGTTACGCCCTTTCGGACGGCTCTCAATTCTCGTGGTATCACCACTCGCGCGCCCCATAATAAACAATCTCCCTCAATACTCAACTCATTTCGCCAATTATAATATTTATCCAATTCCGAGTCTAGCTTTTGTACCTCTTGCGGCCAACCCTCCATGATCGCTCGTTTAACCTGGTTACATATTGAATGGCGTCTTGAGGCCTTTGCAACGGTTTTTGAATCGATTAACCCTCCCGATCCCAACACTTCGAGATGCGAGATTCCCGGACTTTTGGCTTTATCGCTCGCTGCTATGGATAAGGGTAGTCAACTCAACGCATTTTTTCGGGATGTCACGTATTCAATCCTATACTGGAATGCCGTTAAGAACAAGGCCCACCGTTGCAACCGATTTGCTGCGAGTAGATGTACTAGGCCGATTCTGAGCCACTTTTGGGGGGAGGGTAAAGTGGGGGAGGGTCAAGTGGGGGAGGGTCAGGTGGGGGAGGGTTAAGGGGGAGGGTCAGGGGGGGTCAAGGGGTGAGGGTTCAGGGGGTAGTGTACAGGGGGCGGTGTCCGGGGGGGGGGGTGTCGCCGGGGCGCGTGTGACGTCACAGAGTGGCCTATGTGGGGGGGGGGACATGTGGTCCGTGGAGCGTCTGGCCAGTTTGGGGGGAGGGTCAGCCGACAGACAAGTCCTGACAGGTTTCTTGGAAAAGCGTGCGTGCATGTGTGTGTGTGACAAACATATATGGGTCGGAAAATTTTCGGCAATATGAAAACGCTAGGCGCCACATGAAGGGCCTTTCAAAGTCCATTATTTATGACATGCAGCTGGTTCCATTCCGAAAGACAATGTTAATTGCATCCGCCCCGTCTCAAAGCTCGCCGACACTCGAGACAGGTCCTGACAGGTTTCTCGGGAAAAATCTTTAGGGATCAAAGGGACCGCGGATGGACCACTTGTGCGCAGCTCTTGAAAAGTCGAGGTCTCCATTCCGAAAGATAATGTCAAGATGTTTGTATGCGTGTCCACTCCTGTCACGAGTCTCGCCAACACTTTAGACAGGTCTCGACAAGTCAGGATTTCTTGGTAACACTATAAACTTTAGGGATCAAGGGTCGTTGGCGCCGATGGACCACTTGAGCTACAGGACCCATACAATCGTTTGACCCGATGCATCCCGACTTCCTGTTCTTTGTCTCATGTTCCTCGAGCAATCTACGCGTTATCGGATAACTCTGTTTTCCCGAGACAGAGGGTCGATTTTTTTTCCCCGAAGGACTTTTTAATAATCCGCTCCGCTCAAATCTGACCACACTTTGTATGAAGCAGTCAGTCTGTTAACATCGTGGAAGTTTTTTCATACTCATCAACATGGAACAAATCTTGCATGACCAAGCCGTGCTTTTACACTCGTTCGAAGATTTTGCCGCGTGGGAGCAACGATGTGTCGAGTTCATCGAAGGGCTGGAAACGTAAAGCCGGATTAAGCGCCCGCGATTATTAATTGGACACCAACAGTCACTAATAGCCCAAATAGCCCGTCTGGAAGGATTGAGGAATTGTGTGCGGAGTCGTTTCGTACACACGGGCGCAGGACACGGTGATCATGAGTTAATCTGGCGTGAGATTGAAACATCCTTCGAGAGTCGCATATTGACCGGGTCCATCATCAATCGCAGCCACATCGAGCCGAGGCACTTTCTAACTGATGCCCGCGTCCTAGTGCTTCAACATGTGCAAAATATCATCGAAAAGCACAACAGCATCAAAATCAATACAGTGTTTAATGGTGAATTCGCGAGTGGTGACAAACATGCGAATAAAAGTATTAACACGCGAAACTGCGAACTATTTAGCACAAGCGATTTGGGTGAGTGGTATGAACAACGTGTTATTGAGCCCACTTTAACATTACTCGATGAATTTCAAGAACGTGATAGTGGCTGGGCTCTGCAGAAAATACTTAACTTCACGATAAATGTGAATAAGTATAGTCCGATGCGTGCCGGGTGCTCTATATCATTGCCACGTGAAATAATGTTGAAGAAGGCCGTCGTTAACGTCAAATCTGAGGATAACGCATGTTTCGCATGGGCAGTTGTCGCTGCTCTATACCCGGCTGAACAACACAATGCTCGTCCATCTTCTTATCCTCATTATTCGACAGTACTGAATCTGAAGGATATCGAATTCCCGGTGACGATACATCAAATAAAAAAATTTGAAGCTCATAACAATGTATCGATCAACGTGTATACTACCACCACCAAAAAAGACATTGTTCCAATACGAGTCACTCAAGACGAGAAGGAAAAGCACATCAATTTGCTGTACATGCAAGATACCGAGGACAACAATATGGGGCATTTCGTATGGATCAAGAACTTGTCGAGACTCGTGACGAACCAACTGAGCAGAAAGGGGCATAAAAAATATATCTGTGATCGGTATGTAGTTGACATAATATATATATGTGGGAACATAATATATCGAAGGGTTGCTAAGGGCTACAGAGCTACCAAGTTACCGGGTTACCAAGGAGAGATACAAGTCGCTAAGGGAAGAAACATAAACAGCAGTCGTAGCGGAGATCTGACACGGGGTGGTCGAACGCCTGGCCCGATATCCTGTTGTTTATTGTGCCGTGATCGAAATACATGACCTTTTCCGACATCTTAATCACCGTTGCACTTTTATGATCCCACATTTGGGGGCTCGTCCGGGATCGCAACAAAAAAAAGATACGCAAAAGGTGTATTCCGAAACACATAAAAAGGATTACCGAGAGTGAGATAAAATACGACATCATGACGGATAACTTGAACGAATTGACGGAGAGACAACTGGCGCAACAACTGGAAGAATTTGGGATGGAAATCACCGGAAGTAGGGCGGTGATGCGGGAACGGCTACGAAGAGTGATAAACGCCGGTACGGAGACGAATGTGCAAGGCGCATCAGATGCCACAGACAACTACGACGGCGTAGAAAACAGACGAGAAAATAGAGGGAACACACAAAATGATGAGGCGGATATGAGACGACAGAGGGAAGCCGATGAGGCGAGAAACATCTATGCACTTTCGAAAAAAGAATTACAACAAAAATTAGAAGAATTAGGCCTGTCGACGGCTGGCCTCAAGATAGACCTGCAACGAAGATTGGAGGCAGCCGTACGTGGAGAGACGATCAACGAAGTGAACGACAACGACAAAGGGGAAGACGAAACGCAAAATGATCGGGAACCGACAAGAACTACCGGAACCTATCACCCTATATCCAGAGACCACGGAATACCAAATATACTTTATGATAACACGAGACCACGAGAAGATAGACATCAACAATGGACAGGACCACAACCGACCTTGTCATTTAAGGATGTCGAGGATGCTTTAGAGACATTCAGCGGAGACAGCGCACAGAACGTAAGACGATGGTTCGCATCATTCGAAGAAACGGCTGACTTGTGCAAATGGAGCGGGACGCACAAAATAGTGTACCTGAAAAAATTACTACGAGGCTCGGCGAAACTCTTCGCGAACTACGAGTGTCACGCAAGATCGTGGGGAGAATTAAAACAAGCACTCATCGATGAGTTCGGCGCAACAATGAACAGTCGGCAAGTACATAAAGAGCTAAGCGCAGTATTAAAGAAACCGAACGAATCATACCAAGAATACGTATACCGAGTTTTAGAGCTCGCAAGTCACAGTGAGATGGAACTGAACTCAAAAATACAATATATCATTGATGGAATCAAAGACGACGAGACACACAAATCGATTCTGTATGGTGCCAAAACGATCAAAGACTTGCGCCAAAGGTTACTACAGTACGAGACACAGCAATTGAATCTTAGCAGAACGAAACACAACCCATTTACAAAAAAGAGACCCCAATTCCTCGATACGTCAAACAGAGAGAACGCAGCATTCACAGACCATGAAGTTAGAAAATGTTATAATTGCGGTGACCAGAGCCACCTGAGCAGAGAATGCCCACATAAAGCGAAAGGGGCAAGATGTTATACGTGTGGAGATTTCGGACACATCGCCACGAGATGCACAAATAATCTCAAAATGACCAAGAAGACACCAGCACCTACAAGGGTGGATATGCTTCAAACGCACAGTGACAAGAAAACCTACAAAACGGTGAACATTTTGGCCAGAGACGTAACCGCAGTAATCGACCCAGGAAGTGACCTACACTTAATTCGTGCCAGTCTATACATACAACTGGGTGCTCCAAAGATCGAACAAAAGACAATTAATTTTGAGGGAATCGGCTCGGCAAGACAAAATACGTTGGGACGCTTCCGATCAGAGATACAAATCGACGACCTTAAATTCGACCTAGACATCGATGTGGTACCCGACCATTATACGGGACACAATCTTATCTTGGGTGGAGAGTTATCCGATTTCGCGGAACTCCATATCCGGAAACGCAAGGCTACACTAACGAAAATTGAAGCAGACAAGGAGACGATGATGAAGACAATGGAGGATTCAAACAATGGCTGGTCAGAAGTATTATGTATCGACGTACAATCCAATGTCGACATTAATGAGCAAAAAGAAGTAGTCCCCGTAATACATGTAACGGACACAGCGACACAAAACGAAATTCGCGAAATGGTAAGTAATTACCACCCCCAGAAAGTAAAAGATAGTGGTGTTGTAATGCGACTGATATTAAAGGATGAAACACCTGTATACCAAAATCCACGCAGATTAGCAGCGGAACAACGAACGCAGGTACAAAAAATAATTGATGACTGGATCGCAGACGACGTGGTCCAACCTAGCAACTCAGACTATGCCAGTCCCATAGTTCTAGCAAAAAAGAAAAACGGTGACATAAGACTCTGCGTTGACTATCGAAAACTGAACAAAAAAATCATCAGAGACCGATACCCGCTTCCACTAATAGAGGACCAACTGGACAAACTTTCCGAAGCAAAGGTATACTGCACGCTCGATCTTAAAGACGCATTCTTTCATGTGCCGGTACACAAGAACAGCAGACGATATACCGCATTCGTAACTCCAGACGGCCAATACGAGTTCTTGAAGACGCCATTCGGGCTATGTAACTCACCAGCAGTATTCCAACGACATATCAAGACCGTATTCCGCGAGTTGACGACTACGAACACAGTCCTGATATACATGGATGATTTAATTATACCAGCCAAAGAAGAAAAAGAATGTTTGGAAAAATTAAAACAAGTATTGGAGACAGCAAGCAACTATGGGTTGAACATCAACTGGAGAAAATGCGAGCTACTAGTGAGACGTGTAGAATACTTGGGACATATAGTAGAAGCCGGGACAATATACCCATCAAGAAAGAAAATACAAGCGGTAGAAAAATTTCCAGAACCAACATCGGTCAAAACAACCCAGTGCTTTTTGGGCTTAGCGGGATACTTTCGAAAATTCGTGCCAAATTACGCTCTAATAGCACGGCCGTTATCCGAACTATTGAAAGACGGAATAAAATTCATATTCGGCAAAGAACAAAGACAGGCTTTCGAACAACTGAAGGCAATTCTAATAAAGGACCCTGTACTAAAGCTTTATAGAATAGGAGCGGAAACAGAAATCCACACGGACGCTTCACAACATGGCTTGGGAGCTATACTTATGCAAAGAGATTCTGAAGATAACTCTTGGCACCCAGTTTATTACTCTAGCTGGAAGACGATCGGGGCGGAGGAGCGCTACTCCAGCTACGAACTCGAGGTACTGGCTGTAGTTAAAGCATTACGCAAATTTAGGGTATACCTCCTGGGTATCCCATTTCGAATCGTCACAGATTGCAAAGCGTTTGTACAAACGATGGAAAAAAAGGACGCCTGCTTAAGAGTGGCTCATTGGGCACTACAGTTAGAAGAGTTCGAATACACCGTAGAACATCGGCCAGGCTCATCGATGAGACATGCAGATGCGCTAAGCCGAAACCCAATCGAATGTTTTATGGTACAAAGCTCTGAAGATGTTCTTGTAGCACAGATACGACGTGCACAAAATAACGACCGAGACCTACAGAACATCCTACAATCCGTGAGAAATGGGACGAACAAGAAATTCGTAATGACAAATGGTGTGCTATGTAAGGAAAATAGGGGAAATCCCTTGCCTGTGATACCGAACCGGATGCAGCAAGAAATCGTCATCCGAACACACGAACGAGGACACTTCGGCTGGCGAAAAATGGAAAATATGATGAAACAGGAATACTGGTTTCCACAGATGCGAACGAAAATACGCCAAACGATCGATAATTGCATACAGTGCCTTTTAGCTGAAAGAAAACAGGGGAAAGCTGACGGATGGTTACAACCCCTAGACAAGGACGATAAACCTCTCGAGACATATCACGTAGACCATTTAGGACCAATCCCCTCAACGAAAAAGAACTACGCACACATATTCGTAGTAGTCGATAGTTTCAGCAAATTCGTATGGCTTTACCCCACCAAGTCAACGACAAGCGAGGAAGCTTTGAACCACTTGAAGAAACAAGCATTGATTTTCGGGAATCCACAGCACATCATATCAGATCGCGGCACGGCATTCACAGCACAACCATTCAATGAATACTGCAGGCACGAAGGTATAAAACATACTCTTATCACAACTGGCATACCACGAGGAAACGGACAAGTCGAAAGAATGAACCGTGTAATTATTGCCATGCTGACGAAATTAGCGCTTCCAGAGGCAAAAGAATGGTATAAACACGTTGGCAAAGTACAACAATTTATGAACTCTTCCTACAACCGCAGTATCGGGACAACCCCATTTGAGCTATTGGTTGGCCGAAAAATGCAACTCAATGATGACCTGGAACTGCGAGATTTAATATGGCGTGAATGCAGTAAAATATTTCAAGAAGAACGATCAGAGCTCCGAGAAAAGGCGAAAGAAAATATTGCGAAAATCCAAAAAGAAAACCAAAAAACATACAACCGACGACGTACACGAGCAAAGAACTACAAAATAGGCGATATAGTGGCGATTCAACGAACACAATTAGGACCAGGACTGAAAGTATGCCCTAAGTTCTTAGGACCGTATCGGATTACGAGAGTACTCCGAAGTAACCGATACATCGTGGAAAAAATCGGTGAACACAACGGCCCAAAAACAACGAGCACAGCAGCCGACTACATCAAACCGTGGCCTCAACATCGAGGCTGGGACCCAGAAACCGATCTGCCATCGAAAAACGACGAAAGCAGCGACACAGAGTACGACAGCGACAATTGAAACCACGAAGATACGAAAATTTTATAGGCGCCGAGGACGACGCCAAATCAGGATGGCCGAGTGTGGGAACATAATATATCGAAGGGTTGCTAAGGGCTACAGAGCTACCAAGTTACCGGGTTACCAAGGAGAGATACAAGTCGCTAAGGGAAGAAACATAAACAGCAGTCGTAGCGGAGATCTGACACGGGGTGGTCGAACGCCTGGCCCGATATCCTGTTGTTTATTGTGCCGTGATCGAAATACATGACCTTTTCCGACATCTTAATCACCGTTGCACTTTTATGATCCCACATATATATATATATATATGTAATCATATATGCTAGACGGATTAAACAAAACAATCTTTTTATCATTGGAGATGCTTGCACTACTTCGGATCAGAGGAAAAATTGCGATCACATGAGGTCGATTGTGGAGTGATAAACGACTGTGCAATTCGACTACCAAACGACACCAATAAGTGGCTCCAGTTCAGCAACTTTAGCCGGAAAGAGCGACATCCCTTCATCGTGTATGCTGATTTGGAGTGTGTGCTAGCAAAGACCGATGGGGAGAATCTAGCGAAAGATATGTATCAACACCATGAAGTATTTAGTATCGGATATTACGTGTGTTGTTCGTATGACGATTCATTATCTTCGTATCATTCACGCCGCAGTGCTGATTGCGTATCATGGTTTGTCGAAGAACTAAAAATCTAGCACTGCGGATAAAAGAAACTTTCTGTGATAATGTACCAATGGTGCATTTAACACCGAGTGAGTGGGCTAGTTTTCGCGCAGCGACTCAATGTCACATATGTGAGAAACCATTTGCGCAAGAAGATGTACGCGTTCGAGATCATTGCCATCTGACTGGGCGCTATAGAGGCCCTGCCCATTCCAACTGCAACCTAAATTATAAACAGTCATTTTTCATTCCAATAGTTTTCCACAATTTATCCGGTTACGATGCGCATTTTATAATCAAGGAAGTAGCCACAGCGTTCGAAGGAACAACCAATGTGCTTCCAATCACAAAGGAGAAATACATTTCATTCACGAAGCATGTTAAAATTAAAGACGATTCAAAACACAATATCCAATTGCGCTTTATCGACTCATACAAATTTCTCAACACGAGTCTCGACAAATTAGCATCATTCTTGACCGACGACAAACGCAAAATTTTACGCACACAATTCACAACTCTCTCGACAGACGATTTCAGTTTGCTGACACGAAAAGGGGTCTTCCCTTATGAATATATTGATGACGTGACCAAGTTAGACGGCACTTCCCTACCACCACGTGACGCATTTTATAGTTCCCTGACAGATGCTACGGTATGTGAGAGCGAGTACGCACATGCTGAGAAAGTTTGGGAGCGGTTCTCCATTCGAACGCTGGGTGACTATAGCGATTTGTATCTGAAGACAGATGTCTTGTTATTAGCTGATATTTTCGAAAACTTTCGGAATACGTGCATTGAGAGCTGTGGCCTAGATCCCGCGTATTACTACACATTGCCGGGGTATACCTGGGATGCAATGTTAAAACACTCGAATGTCAAGTTTGAATTACTAACTGACATCGACATGGTTTTATTCGTTGAGCGGGGTATACGCGGTGGTCTCAGTCAATGCTCAAACCGATATGCACACGCTAATAACAAGTACATGGAGTCGTTTGATCCGTCGAAAGCATCATCATACTTGATGTATTTTGACGTCAACAATTTGTATGGATGGGCAATGTGTCAACCCTTGCCATATGCAGATTTTCGATGGGTCAACGACGTGTCGAAGTTTGATCCATTATCCATCGCGCTAGACTCACCTATAGGCTACATCCTTGAGGTTGACTTGGAATATCCCCAATCTCTACATGATGCGCACAAAGACCTACCGTTTTGCCCAATACATGAAAAACCGCCGGGTAAGCGGGAAGAAAAGCTGTTAGCAACCGTCGGTGATAAAAAACGCTACATCATACACTATAGAAATTTGCAACAATGTTTACGCCATGGGCTTCGCCTCACGAAAATCCATAGGGTATTACAATTCACACAATCCCCATGGCTACGTTCATATATCGAGTTAAATACTCAGTTTCGAACGCTGGCCAAAAACGATTTCGAAAAGAATTTGTTCAAATTAATGAATAATGCGGTCTTTGGCAAAACGATGGAGAATGTGCGCAATCATGTAGATGTAAAGCTTTTGACAAAATGGGAGGGCAGATATGGCGTAGAGGCAATGATTGCGAAGCCAAACTTCCACAGCCGAAGTGTTTTTTCGGAAAACCTCGTGGCCGTCGAATTGCGCAATCTCGAGGTGAAATTCAACAAGCCGATATATGTGGGTATGTGCATACTCGACATATCCAAAACGTGCTTGTATGGATTTCATCACGAGTATATGGTACCTCTGTATCGAGATAGATGTAAAGTCATGTATACCGATACGGATAGTCTCATATATGACATTGAGAGCGATGATATATATGCCGACATGAAGCGCAACATTTCAAAATTTGATACGAGCGACTATTTAGCGGACAATAGGTATGATATGCCGCTTGTCAACAAGAAGGTACCCGGTCTCATGAAAGACGAATGCAATGGTGCAATTATGACCGAGTCCATTGGACTTCGATCTAAAATGTATGCGACACGTGTCGAGGGTAAGAAGGACACGAAAAAAGTTAAAGGTGTCAAGAGTAGCGTTGTGGCTAGGACAATCACGTTTGACGATTATGCTCGATGCTTGAATGAAGAAGTTGAAATGGAGCGTAGTCAAACGTGCATTCGATCAAAGTTACACCAAGTCTACACCATTCGCGAGACGAAAATTGCTCTGAGTCCACATGATGATAAGCGGTATATCATACCGGGGACCTCTGATACCCTACCATGGGGGCATTATAGAATCCCGTCGTGAAAAGAAAAACTGAGAGGTGTGTTTATTTTATGAAGTGTATTCGAGTCTCTGTGCGGTGAATCGGGGGAGGAAGATCATTTGGGTTTTTCTCGAACCCTCGTTGACCACACAACTCAACATGTAGAGACAAAAATTGTAAATTTCGAGCTTTTGCTCATCTTAGAAGGCGAAACAAAGTTTATATAAAAACAACTCAATAGGTAATTATCATAACTTTTTGACAAAATAATTCTTCAACAAAACACACAACTTTTTCCCCTTTTTTATTTGCTTTATAATGAATTATCGATTACAGACATGCAAAATCGCCGATAAACGATAACATCTCTATTGATGGAGTAATTTCTCACCTAACATTATTTACTCCCATAAATAATGTTCTTCGACACAACCTTCTAAGTATTAACAAAAATTTGAAATATCAACAACATCGAGGTTAGTCATCTCTTACACTTCATCTCTTTATTATTACATAATTGAGTAAACCGCTATATCACACATCATACATTTCAAACACTAACACACCAAAAACAATAAATAATATAATCAACTACATTATTCACATTGCATTAACTTAAGTATAACTAAAACTGAACCTACTGAATTATTATACCAAATGACTAACACTTATAAGATTTATGAATTAGACAACCGAATCATGAACATAAACGCTCATATTTACAACCGTTCTCAAACATTGTTATATAATAAAATGTGTATCGTATTATATACAGAAAAATAAAATTTCTGAAGAGGACCCTAATCAGAGGGCCGAAACGTAAACATCCCGTATTTCTATTCCGACTTTGGAATAACCTTGACTGGCCGGATCGAAGCCGAATCCTCGAAGACTACCTTTTCATCCACACGGCCGCACACATCTCCAACTCATTTAAACCGATTGGCTATAAACGGACATAATGACCTTCTTCAGCGAGATTCTACAACTCTTCGGATATTTCACCTTAGCAGCGTTAAAAAATTGGAAACGTGACACTGCCACGAAGACTCGCCTTAAACAACAACTTCGGTTTTTACTGAAATGTAGACAAGAAGGTTTGATACCTAAACACATTTTCACAAAACACATAAACATTCAAATTTCCGGCAACAAAGGTAAAATAAAACTTGATAGAATATCACACAAATTCCACAAATCACTATTAAATATAGAAATCGATGATCTCAATTTTACTACTAAATAAAATACTAAATAAAAATATAGATAAGAATACAGAAACATATAGATAAGAATACATAAAAATATAGATAAGAATATAAAAATACTAAATAAAAAAATAGATAAGAATACAGAAACAATCAACAAAACTCAAAACAATATTAAAGAAAAATTTTTCACTTTAGAACGAATAAAATTAAACAAACTGTCAAAACTTTCATATGAAAAACACTAAAAAAAACTTCAATATCTTAGATTTCAACGTACCAAAAACAAACACCAGCACATTTTCAACCATGAGGAATTTTTAAAAACAATATCATCACAAACACATATGGACCACAACAACACACATTGTCCAAATTATCAAAACACAAATCTAACATCACAAAATGACAATATCTTATACTCAACTCTTAATAATAGACAACAAGACACAAACAACAATCTTCCCACCGATCCTCTGAACAACATAAATTCAACAATCACATTAAGCAAAACTAAAGATTGGCTCATAAACCTCTCCAATATTGACATTCCGCTACACATTTCCACTTTATTGTCTCTGGGTGAAAAATTCTGTTTTCCGTACCTCAGACCCTCAAACATAAAAACCCACATCCATAAATCAATCTCCGAACTTTAAGCTAAACTAGAATTTTTACTTGACAAACCTAGACAAATAGAAATTAGAACCAGATTCAATAAGATCCTAAACAAAATAAATATTCCAACATCATTTTCCAACACAAACCAAATCATAAAACACACATCCTTATTTTTAAAAAACAACCCTCAACTTTTGGTAACACGAGCTGACAAAGGAAACTCAACCGTTATTCTTAAAAAATCAGACTACATTGCAAAAACTCTTGACTTACTTGCGGACTCCACAATTTACAAAGCAACAAACAAAAATCCCATCAATACATTACAAAAAGGCATCAACAATATTCTCTCCAGATGGAAGACTCTAAAAATCATAGATGAAACTAAGTATAAATATTTAAAAGCCGAAAATTGCAACCTATCCCGTCTCTACTGCTTGCCCAAAATTCACAAAAACAACTATCCACTTCGTCCAATAGTATCATCTATAAATAGTCCAACACATAAACTTGCCGAATTCATACAATCAAAACTCTCTAAATTAATCAGCACGACCAATTCACACGTTAAAGATAGCTTCCACCTAAAACACTCACTCTCCAACATCTCAATCCCACTTAACCATAAATTAGTCTCATTTGACGTCGTTTCTCTCTACACCAACATCCCACTACAACTAGTCATTCAAAGCCTACAAAAACGAGCAAACTTATTTTCAATAACATTTCCTTTACATGAAATAATTAAAGCCATAGAATACATCATGTTCTCAACATTCTTCACTTTTCAAGATGCAATTTACCAACAAATCTCAGGATTACCTATGGGTTCACCTTTAGCTCCAATATTATCCAACATAGTCATGATAGATCTCGAAACAAATTGTCTAGAAAAACTAAAATTCTCACCACCACTATATAAAAGATACGTCGACGATATTATAATTGCTCTACCAACACACGAAATAGAACCTACTAAAAAGATCTTTAACTCTTACCATCCAAAATTACAATTCACATCCGAAAACGAAATAGACAACAAAATCCCGTGCCTAGATTTACTTCTAATCCGCAAACAAAACTCAATTATCACTAATTGGTACAGAAAACCAACCTGGTCAGGCAGATTTATAAATTTCTTCTCACACCACCCACTCTCTCAAAAAAAGCCATAATCTACATGCTAGTTGACCGAGCAATAAAATTATCTCATCCGTCATTTCACAACGAAAATCTACAACTCATCAGTAACACAATGACAAAAAATTGCTATCCAATCACTCACAGAAAAAATAATAAAACATCGGCTCTCCATAATCAACAATAAAAGAACCAATAACATCAATTTTGATTCCTCCAGATTAATAAACCTTCCCTACACCAAAATCATACATCATCAACTAATTCATCTCTTCCGACAATACAACATAACACTAGTCACAAACAATAAACACAATATTTCATCAATCATTGGCTCCACCAAAGACAAGATAAACAACAACCGAAAATCAAACGTAGTTTACCAAATCGATTGTAAAGACTGTAACGCCACATACATTGGTCAAACCAAAAGATACCTTGAAACCAGAATTAAAGAACACAAAAATAGCATAAAACACACCACCACAATACACACAGCTTTAGCACAACATGCAATAGAACAAAAACACGATTTCCAATTTGACAACGTAAAAATCTTAAATAATGAGAACTGGCTTAAAAAAAGATTAATCCTTGAAATGATCCAAATTAAGGCACACTCAAACTCTATAAATTTTAGAACAGACATACAAAAACTAAGTTCAATTTACAATTCTATCATATAATTATTAAAACATTTTATAGCATTCACCTCACATAACAATTTTAAAATTACTGACACTATAAACTAATTTAATACACTGACACGATAAACTAACTTATCAATGACATTATCACTTATCTCAAATATGCCCATCTTGACACATCTATTTTATTTTCCTTGACATGTCACTGCCCAAATGATCTTCCTCCCCCGATTCACCGCACAGAGACTCGAATACACTTCATAAAATAAACACACCTCTCAGTTTTTCTCGAACCCTCGTTGACCACACAACTCAACATGTAGAGACAAAAATTGTAAATTTCGAGCTTTTGCTCATCTTAGAAGGCGAAACAAAGTTTATATAAAAACAACTCAATAGGTAATTATCATAACTTTTTGACAAAATAATTCTTCAACAAAACACACAACTTTTTCCCCTTTTTTATTTGCTTTATAATGAATTATCGATTACAGACATGCAAAATCGCCGATAAACGATAACATCTCTATTGATGGAGTAATTTCTCACCTAATATTATTTACTCCCATAAATAATGTTCTTCGACACAACCTTCTAAGTATTAGCAAAAATTTGAAATATCAACAACATCGAGGTTAGTCATCTCTTACACTTCATCTCTTTATTATTACATAATTGAGTAAACCGCTATATCACACATCATACATTTCAAACACTAACACACCAAAAACAATAAATAATATAATCAACTACATTATTCACATTGCATTAACTTAAGTATAACTAAAACTGAACCTACTGAATTATTATACCAAATGACTAACACTTATAAGATTTATGAATTAGACAACCGAATCATGAACATAAACGCTCATATTTACAACCGTTCTCAAACATTGTTATATAATAAAATGTGTATCGTATTATATACAGAAAAATAAAATTTCTGAAGAGGACCCTAATCAGAGGGCCGAAACGTAAACATCCCGTATTTCTATTCCGACTTTGGAATAACCTTGACTGGCCGGATCGAAGCCGAATCCTCGAAGACTACCTGTTAATAAAAATTATGTAAAAACAATGAGATTGATTATTCCGATGCTTTGACCGTAAAAAATTATTGAAACAGCCGTAAAAAAACAGCCGAGAAACTAGAGGACCGCGTTAAAGTCTTTAAGAGGGGATATACATTTACAACGATCAAAACATCAATTTTTTTCTTTAAGGGATAACACCACTCTAGGTATTTGGAAAAATCGTTTTCATTTGTCTTCAATAATACTTTGGGGTCATAAAAACAATATGCAATTGGTATGCAGCGAATTTTTTTTAAGGTTGGATAAGTGTGTATACGTAAGGCAGGTTTGCAGTCACAAGAGCCTCGCGGTTGATATATCAGCGTGCGGGCTCTGACTGCAGACGACGCGGGTTCGATCCCCGGTAGCCAATGTCTTTTTTAAAATTAAACATATGTAAATTAAATATCATAAATAATGCCTCGACAGGCGAGAATAGCTAAAGCGAGAGTAAGTTTGAAATTTTTTGAATATAAAATTAAGAAAAAAAATAGATTAAAAAAAGTCGATTAACCAGGGATCGAACCCTGACCGCAAGCATCGTCAATCCGTCACGCTGCCAACTCAGCCGGAACGCTCATTGAGTATAGAGAAACATTTATGATACACGCTTATCCACAATGTTTACTGTTGAAAAAAAAACGCCGTAACGACCATGGCAAAGGCTCAAGATTTCTTTTTGAACCTTCCACGGTCGTTTCGGCGTTTTATTTTTCAACGCGGTTCGTCGTTAATTTTTTTTAACCCGCATTCTCGGGTTAAAAAACCGAGAATTTCTCTCTTTTTGGTTGGCCGCTTATGCGGCCAACCGTGTGTGTGTGTGTGTGTGTGTGTGTGTGTGTGTGTGTGTGTGTGCGTGGGTGCGTGCGTGCGTGCGTGCGTGCGTGCGTGCGTGTGTGTGTGTGCGTGTGTGTGTGTGTGTGTGTGTGTGTGTGTGTGTGTGTGTGTGTGTGCGCGCGTGCGTGCGTGGGTGCGTGGGTGCGTGCGTGCGTGCGTGCGTGCGTGTGCGTGTGTGTGTGTGTGTGTGTGTGTGTGTGTGTGTGTGCGTGCATGCGTGCGTGCGTGCGTGCGTGCGTGCGTGCGTGTGTGTGTGTGTGTGTGTGTGTGTGTGTGCGCGCGTGCGTGCGTGCGTGCGTGCGTGCGTGCGTGCGTGCGTGCGTGCGTGCGTGCGTGCGTGCGTGCGTGCGTGCGTGCGTGCGTGCGTGCGTGCGTGCGTGCGTGCGTGCGTGCGTGCGTGCGTGCGTGCGTGCGTGCGTGCGTGCGTGCGTGCGTGCGTGCGTGCGTGCGTGCGTGCGTGCGTGCGTGCGTGCGTGCGTGCGTGCGTGCGTGCGTGCGTGCGTGCGTGCGTGCGTGCGTGCGTGCGTGCGTGCGTGCGTGCGTGCGTGTGTGTGTGTGTGTGTGTGTGTGTGTGTGTGTGTGTGTGTGTGTGTGTGTGTGTGTGTGTGTGTGTGTGTGTGTGTGAGGTGGCCGGTATATATGTGAGGTGATAGGGTGACCGCAATTTAGGTCGAAATTCAATTTTCGAATTCCCAACATAAAAACACAATCAAGATATTAAAAAAAAAATGTGTGCCAAGTTTGAAGGCGTCAAAAAATGTTTAATGGTGCTTGTAAGGAGTTGAATTTTAAATGACAAAACACATGTATTTTGCTGAGATATAACATATTTATTTCTTAAAGTCGTAATAGTGGTGAAAAAAATATAAAACTAGGCACACATATTGTACACATATTGATGTTCAAATCATGATTCTTACAGATTTTTGCAGTAATAATTTCTACTATTTCACGCTTTATGAAGACAGCCTCGATTTCATATTTTTAAACATTTTTCGTGAAATATTATTATTGATATTGTGATGCAATTTTCAACTCAACTAGAGTCTAAATTAATCTAGACTAGACTATACTAGACTATACTAGACTAGACTAGACGATTAGAACCAAAAATACAGCAGAAGAAGTTTTTTTTCCTCTCAAAAGTAAAACATTGACTTAGAATTAAATTTAAACTTTGAATTGCATCCGAGGCATAAATTCATTGCACTGACATAAATCTTCATGATATCTAATATAATTATTGAATGAACAATCGATTAAAAATCCAATTTAATCGAAAATAAATGACAAGGTAAATTTTTATTGGTAGAGCGGTCGAAGCAAAGTATTTTTATTGATATCCGGATACTTCTTGTGATATTCACGGACAATTTGAACGATATATTGTTTCTGTTCCTCGTTGTACGTCAATCTATTATTGTACTCCGTAATAAGCTTGATTCCTCTTTCTGCGACATCATTAACGACGCTTAACTTTTTGACAATTTGCAAGCCACTGATAATTTTTATCCAAGTGCCATTCCGATACCTCATTATCGAGAAGGCTATGATCGATTTGGAATCTTTCGAAAAACTTTAACGATTGGGGGTTTACGAAAAAATCAATGTTTCGACCCAACAGAGAAGCGAAGTTCGATTCAGAAACTTCATAGCGTTTGGGCACTTCGATTTGTGTTTCATGTTCCAGCTGCTTGCTCGTGACTTTTGTAGCCATTTTTTGTCTTATGTTTGCAGGAATGGTTTCATCAAAGAATGCCATCGCAGCAGTTTCAGCGATTAGATACTAAAGATCGTTCGACATTTTTTTGAGAGTGACTTTGCTTACAGCGGATTTGATTTTTCGGCAATCGTGGACGATTTTAAGAAAATTCAAATCATGATTAGGAGCAGCATTAGCAAATGGAGGTGTGAACCATGCCTTCACGTTAATCAAAACGATAAATTTACAGATTTCGGCGATTGATTGTTCCTCGCTTGGCGTCAAACGAAATACTTTACGAAATAAAAAAATGTTCAAACAATAAATTGCTTTTGCCATCCAACGAGCATGTGAAAAAGCACCTGGCTTATGAAATCGTACATTTTCACGAGGAACTTTTCCAATGAAAATTAGGCACAACAGCAATAACTCGCGGTAATCGTCACGCAGTTGCACCTGTGATTTTAGTACTTGATCAACGAAGTACTATGTACCTTCGAGGTGATTTTGAAAAATATTCAAAATCTTTTCATCCTCTATACCGACTTTATATGCATTTTGATCGATTTTCGTCCAAGCAATCTGAAAACGTTTGAACAGAAGAATCGACGGGGCAGTTGAGGTAGACATTAGTGCGTCAAAAACCCTACCTAGCACTAATTCAAAAATATGATATCTGCAGGGTAAATAAAGCAAATCTCGATTGAGAATTTGCTCTAAAAGTACTGCAACTCCATTCCTCAAACCAAGATTGGCATTAGTTGTGTCACAACAAAGTGCTTTAACTACGTCACTAAGCCTCCAATCTCGAATAATCTGTTAAACAAATTTATAAAAAATCACACTTATAAAATTAAACAATTGCCCATACCGAATTTTATGACAAAGGTGATATTTTATATTTTGTACTATATTTTCAAACGGTAAGTTTTAAATAATTAAACCAAAAAAGAAACTGAGATACACATACACTCGAAGTAAAATACTATTCAATGTATTATGATATTTACAAACATAATATTTTATATTTATTGCAATATTTATAAAGTATTTAGTATAGTTATAATAAGAAGTTTTTACATGTATTATTTTTTTATACAAAATAAACATCACTTTAACATCACCTCAGCTATAGCCATAGCCTGCGAAAAGCCATGCCCATTTTCCAACGCCGGGATCGATACGATTTTTTCAGACTCTTCATTTCATAAAATGATTGCCAAATGGTCAACTTCATCGTTTGAAGAGATTTCTTGATTTAGTTTGCCATCCCAATGAAGCACGGGTGCACGTAGTGGAGAAGATGGAAACAAGTTTTTTATTTTCTCCGACAACTTTTTACGAATGTTTTCTCGATATTTATGTATCGAGGTTTTGGAGATGATCAAATTATCGAGATCGTGGCCCAATGCCTCAGCTACTGCACTTACAATTCGAGTAGCATTTCTATCTGAAACGAAGCAACTGTTCAAAGTTGTAACGAATTTTTCGGTGATAACGTTGATTGAACCACGAAATTTCTTCGGAGGTGGGGGTTCAACATTATCTGCGTTTTTTTTCGTCGAAAAATTCCGATGAAAAATTACTCCGCTGTGAAGAAAACTCAGTACTTTCACTACTACCTGTCAACTGAACGATGTCATCTGAGAAAAAAAATTGAATAATATTATTTAATAAAATTTAAGATTTGTATAAGTTTTTGAAAAAACATTTCCGAACAAAGAAAGAATGAGTAGAAAATTTTAAACTATTCTAGACTTTTCAAAAATGAAAAAACAAATCACGAAAAAAAGTCTTGACTACTTGAAGATTAAGGCCTAAGGCCACTGTAACGGTCCAAAAAAAAAGGTTTTTTCACGAATTTTTTGCTTCCAAAATTGAAGGTAATTGAAAAAAAAACTTTTAAGGGTGTTATCGGGCATACATTAAACTTTATTATCAAATTTTTTTACAGCAAAAAAAAAACAAAATGGCGGTTCCACAGCTATCTTCCCGGGGCATGTTTTGCTTGCAGGGCTCCGCGGCACGCAGCACCACTGGTGCACTTTTGAATCTAGAACAAAAAAAAACCATCAATCTAGAGGGTTATAGCTAGAGAATGTCGATCGGATTTTAAAAAGTATCAATTTTTGTGGATTTGGCGTGCGTTTGAAAAAAAAATTGATTTTTGACGAAAAAAACGGCTAGTTTTTTGTTAATAAAAAATCAATAAATAAAGTTATTGAAAATCCCGATCGACATTCTCAAGATAATGTTAATGTTCACATCTGGTCAAAATTTCAAGTAAAAAAAATGAAAATTGTTCGAGTGATGCTGCGTGCCATTTTGAAAAACCGTATTTCGAGAAAAACGCGTTTAAAGTTTTGCGAATAGTTTTTTATTGGAAAAAATAAAAAAAAGAAGGTAAAAAAAAATTTACCGTTAGTCTGCAATCCCAGCACCATACATTTGTCCTTCGATGGCCAAATTTTCGTCTGGCAAAATTTACAGTGGCCTTACCCCTTAATATCACAAAATAAAAAAAATTTGCATTTTTTTTCTCAAATAAAATAGTTGTCAGGAAATTTCGAATCTTTCTGGATTGACTGATTTTTCAAATGTGTAGGAAAGTGAATCCTGATAAACAACATTTCAGTTCATTCAAAAATATTTTGCAATGTCAAAAAACTTTTTACACGTTTTTTGAACATGATTTTTTTTTTATATTAACAGAACACAGTATTTCAATTTTTTAGGTAAATGTATAAATGACATGTTAATTAAAATTTTGAAAACAGAATTGTTGTAATGCAAGTCAAGTTAGTAATAATTTGTATAATATATTTGGAGCCCTTTTTACATGAAGTATAATTTCTCTTACCTATTGTACCGTGTTCTCTTTCGTACTTCGCTTTCTCACGCTTTTCCAAAATAAAATCGTATTCTTCATCGGTTATATTTCGGTCGTGAATAGATCAACATCACCAATGAATCCAAATATCTCTGGTTATCTTTGATTTTCCAAAAATTGTTTTTTCATCGTTTTTTTTTTGGAGCTTTACAGATGATGCAGCGATATCAAAAAGCAACGAGATCTACTCTTTGAAATCTGATTCTTTGACTTCATTATGCTTTTGACCAGCATTTTTTTGTACAGATCGATAATGGCTGTACAGATTTTCTACCTTTACAATACACTTGTGTAATGGATGCACAGGTATACCGGCTTTTTCCCAAAAAACACAAACTTCTTTGGCAACTATCGTAGCACTTTGACGAAGGCTTTACTTTAGCTGACGTAAGTTGAAAAAATGCACTTTCAAAATCTGTATTTTACTCGGCAACTTATTGCCAGTAATTTGCGAATCAACGTCGCCAATTAAGAAAATATTGCTCCTTAGCACGCGGTGCGAAGCCATCGTTGTTTACCTGACGACGAGCTACGCTTTACTGAATATAAAACTGGCACGATTGAAAGAATAGACAGAGGTCAAACGAAAGACGCGATTTGTTTCTCTCATACCTGTCATGACTACATGTAGGAAACACGAAAAAAATTGATTTTCTTAGTAAATATACTTTTACTCAACCGCTTTTCGAACAAAATTTTACGGATGAGCTCTGTATAATTGACATTTTTGTACAATCACAATTTATGCAATTCAATGTTTTTATTTGAGATGAAAAAGTTAAACACACGTATTTTTCATATTAATAATAATCATTTCTAATTAACTTATTGAATTCATTAAAATTCGTGTATTTAATTTTAGCTCGAATTTCATAAAGTGCTTCAATCTTTTTTTATTTATCGAACTTTTCATTATACATAAATTATATAGTTAGGTAGAATATTGCATTAAAATACCAATAATATTCGAATAGTATTTCATTAACCCTTTGCAGCACAGTGGTTCCATACGGGACCACTTTTTCGCAAGGTTTTTTTCCGATTAAGAAATAGTTTTTATTTGATTTAAGCAACTTTAAAATTCATGTGCAGAGGTTTTATTGTTTATAACAATTTATTCATATTAGTAAATAAATTCTAAAAAACCTTTAAAAAAAATCACTATTGAAGAAACTTTGGGGTATATTCTTATAAAAATGGGGTTTTGGGGTTGTTTTGGGATTTTATAGCCGCCATCTTGGATCCGACATTTTGAATTTTTCAAATTCTGCGTTCAGATTTATAATCAGCGTCCTCTAAGACTCCTGAACCCCAAGTTTTAGTAAAATCTAGTATTACTCAAATTTCATGACCGCTATTTAGGATTCGCCATTTTGAATTTTCAAAATCTGAGTTCAGATTCGTAACCAGCGTCTCCAAAAACATCTGTATGCTAATTTTTATAAAAATCCGTTCATCCAAAAAATATATGTCGCATAGAGTTAAAAAATTCAAAAAAATGACCTCGAGGCTGACTTTGTAAAGCGTGTATTTATTAGAAATTATCGCTGTAAAAATCTGTAAAAATAATGCTTTGAACATCGATATGTGTACAATATGTGTGCCCAGTTTTAGATTTTTTCACCGCTATTACGAGTTTAAGAAATAAATATGTTACATCTCAGCAAAATACGTGTTTTGTCATTTAAAATTCAACTCCTTACAGGCACCATTAAAAAAAATTTTAACGCCTTCAAACTTTGCACACATTTTTTAAAAAATATCTTGATTGTGTTTTTACGTGGGAAATTCGAAAATTCAAGTTCGACCTCAATTGCGGTCACCCTAATATATATATATATATTCCAAGCAGGGTGTAGTTCGAGTCGTACCGTTCGAGACAGCGGTGGCATTGCTGTGCCTGTTGCGCTAGAGTGTTAATCAATTCACAAAACGGTGTATGTTAGTAGTGGTAATAGGCCGGTTCTAACTCAAGGATCTCAGGGGGGAGCGGGGCGGGGGTCGAGCGCGGGGAAGCCTAGCATGCATGGCGGAGGGGGGTCGAGCGCGTGACGTTACGAGGGGGGATGTCAGGCGTCTCTATGGAGGGGGTAGCCATGTGGTCCGAAGATCGGGTGGCGGGAAGCCGCTGTCGCCGAGTGTTTTGTGGGGGCGGGGATCGTGGAGAGTGAGCGTCGAAAACCCATAAATCTTCTAATTTATTATAGACATACTTGATTTTAGACATACAAATATTTTCGTTGATGCAAGCGGAGTGTTTTTATTTTCTACACTAATTTGTGTGTGTGTGTGTGTGTGTGTGTACACCCATATACAACCGTATATGGGTATGGGAAAATTTCAACAATTTGAAGATCACATGAAAGGAGGCACTTCATAGCCCTTTTATTTATTACATGCAGCTGCGGTGCCTTGGTTTCGTTTTTCCGAAATCCTTGGAATGTTTGTATGCGTATCAACTCGAGTCTCGCCGACACTTGAGACAGGTCCTGACAAGTCCGAGGGTTTTTTCTTGAAAAAAACTATAAACTTTAGGAATTTATCATCAAAGACTTTGACCGCAGATGGAACCACTCGAGCTGCGCTCTTGAGAAAAAGTTTCAATACGTCGACGTCTCAGTGTCATTCCGAAATATAACGTTAAGACGTTCACATGTGCGAGTATGTACGCAGTGCATCCGGCCAAGCACCCCCTGGACTTGACCAAAAATGAGCTCGAACAGATTCCAAAGGTCTTGCTCTTAAATTATTGGGGAAAGTACATTGGTTTATTGTGGGATCGTTTGCCAGAACATCATCGGAAAGACAGTGAAGTGATATCATATCTTCCATGCATGGATCATTATAATACACCGCAAATGAGAGATCACATTGACGGTCCCCCACCTCAACGTCGGGAGTGTCGAAAATGTCATGAGGGGGGAAATTCTCCACGTACGAAGATTTTCAGACGTGTTTGAACTTGTTTGTTCATGATTGGAGAAGTGTTGAGGCGTGATGGAGGAAATTCTCCACGTATGGGGATTCTTCTAACGTGTTTAAACTTGTTTTTTTTTTCACGATTGGAAAAGTGGGGAGAGGTTTGAAAATTTGAGTGGGAGTGCTAAGAGCAAGCTTATAATTTCGTGGACCAAGCTCAGACTGCACTATTCCACCACAACATCAACATCTCTCCAAAAAGAACTTTGAAATTGTGGGAAGATGGATCTCTCGAGCATAAACAAAGTCAGCGTGATGGTGGAATTCCGTCCAACGAAGAAGCTGTCAGAACTCCGCGTTCACTCGGATCATCGAATCTCCGACATGAGGGCCGTACAAACCAAGTTTGGGAAACGCTACATCGCGGACATTGCGGACGAGTTCACTGTCTTCTTACCAGCGCGACTTGTAAAGGCCTTCGATGAAGATTTGGAAACGTTCGAGCGAATGCGGCAAGCGGCACGTGATCATCGTCTCTGGATGACATACAAAGGTGGAAAATACAACAGCATAGACTTTTTCCAAGTCTGAGAACACATGGTGGAAAAAGACGAAATTCGTTGGAGGACCATCGTCGTACGGCTGTCTGCATTATCGAGAGTATGCTGCAACTGGTGTATAATAGTCAATTCTACATGCAGTTGTGGAAAATACATCAGCGTCAAGTTCCATCGTCTTGGAGTATGGTGGAAAAGAGCAAATTCGTTGCGGGGGCAGCATCGTTGAGTGGAACAGCCGTCCAGATCACAGTCGTCTCACCATCGTTTTCGACGTTTTAAGTGTTTGACTATGTGCAAAAAATGTATTTAAAAAAAACTGTTTTATCGAAATGTATGAGAAGGAGAAATACAAAACAATTTTCATCATAGAATAAATGAATAATACAAATAGTATATATTTTCATCGAAATGTTTTTTATTCATTTAAAAAAAATCCCTCGCTCACACAACGCTTCGTATACAGTCAACCAGCTTTTCAGCGATTTTACATTATCATGGGCGCAGTTGTATTTCGTGTTGAAGGAATGATGGGGGCATTTGGAGTTTGTGATTTTCGGCAACCTCTGCAGCGATGGACAGTCCAGAGTCTCCAAGTCGATAACGTTTGTCGCAGGATCCGTGAATCTTGATAGCCATGCGCATTTCTCGAATCCCTTCGTATAGATAGTGGGAGCTCCTTGCAAGATTTCTCGAATTGTCTTTCTAGCTGCCTCGTATGGTATGCCGCTGTGATCCCATCGTATTCCATGGAAATTTCGTTCCAGCCACTTGTTCGTCATTTTGTATTTGGCCGGTAAAGAGTCCCATCCAAATGGTGCGTCGAAGGCGAGCGTCAGCGGTTCAGCATTCTTCTCGCGGAGTTTGACGATGGACATCTCCTTCAGGACAAATTCGTTGACGGGTCTCTTGAACCCTTGCACGTCGACGATAAGCTCCATGTTGACTGAAGTGGGCGCGGATCATCGGCATGATTTTATACCAATTTTTTAACCCCACCACTGATTGGATTGTACTCGACAATACGATCATGGAGGATCATGCAGTACGCTGAAGTTTGCGGTGGAATATTGTTTTTCAATTCGAACTCAAGGCGCACGTCTACAGGGCCGGACTTGAGAGAATCGTTTTGCTTTGAGCAGTCAATGACAACGAGGGGCGCTTTTTCTAAAAATTCAATCCTGCTCAGCCATGGTTCGGCCTCTTTGTTGCAATAGGTCTGTTGAAAATTTGCATACATCTCGTAGAGAAGAGCATATTGATTTTGATCAATGTTCAAATTCAAATTTCCATATGGATAACATTGTGAGTTGAGGTATAGTTTGACGTCGCTCAGGTTACAATGATCAAAGTGGCTCGCATTGTGTTGTTTCTTATTTTTCCGTTCCGTCTGCAACGCGAGTATGACATATCGTGGCTTCTCCAGCTGGTTCGAAGTTTTCACAGACCACACATGCTTGGAGGTGGCAGGCAGCAGTGGATATTCATACAGTTCCCATGTTCGAAAACTCATGGAGATTGGTGCGTCTTTGGCGAGAAACTTTAATAGTTGAATTTTTCGCTGATCCGAGACTGTTACATACGGCACGAGCCATTCTATTTTATGCAATACGAGTTTGTAGTCTTCGGGCGCTGTTTGTACAATGGCATTGTCATCGGTCTTTGATCTCGTGAGAATCAACTCGTGCTTGGCATTTACGACAATTTTACGATAATCTTCGGCAAACCCGAGGAGCATGCTGAGCGGAATACACACATCAAAGTTTCCAGATACATCTACAATCTGCTTCGTCTCTTCGACATCGAGCCATCCAGTGTTCTCGAGCATAGAACTTTTGGCCGGTGAGAGAGATGAATATCCCTTAATTACACTCGTAATGCCAACATTCTTATTACGATCGATTTCTATGGCATTCAGCTCATATCGCACTTCCTCAAACAAATGACAAATGGCATTGTTGACGAGACTTGTAGCAGTGGTTGGCGTCCCGTCACGCTTTGATAATTTCCCACATATGTGTAGGGAACTCTTGCTCGGCAGGATGGAGAGGTCTTGATGTTGGATGGCAATACGGATTTCATCGCTGTTATTGAAGGTTGAAGATGCATATGGCTGATGAGCGTGAATCTCACAATGGACGATGGATTCATCAAAGACCACGGGCGCCTGAATGTTTACAATTTCTTCCTCCATTTCACACAACAGATGCACAGAGCACAGACTAAATAATTTTTTACACGCTTTCGCCACGCACTTTGAGACCCAAACTCTTCAAGAGTAGCACGTTTTGAGGTGTTAGCACTTTGGGCGCTGGCCGACGACTGATTGTTTTTATCCATGACCGTTTATTGTTATTGGAAGATCTGTTGAAAACAATCCCCATCACGACTTTATATGCAGGCGTATGGTGATTACTTCACCGCGGAAATTTACCAAATCACCGTCTTGATCCACTATGCGAAGCTGTATCGTGTCAATCGTTCGGCTCGTGATTGGCAGATAAATTACGTGGGAGGGAACTTCAATGATCTTATAGCCCGGTGGCACAGATGGAAAAAAATCGTGAATTGTGTGTACTTTTTGTCCGTTAATATAGGCGCCAGCGGTAATGTTGCACTCAACGCGTAGGGCGTTCACTTTGAGAATGGCTACTGGAAGATCGGATTCGTGTCTTTTATTGGCTTCCAATTTGCGTGCGGTGAAGCCCAGTAGATGCCCAATAGAATCTTTCGGCTCAAAATTTACATCGTGATCACACTCGATCTCACTGCGTAGCGTGTTATTATTGGGTTTAATGCTGATTTTGATGTTTTTATGCGCCAGCTCTGCTTGTACGAACGTCTCAATATCCTCTATTTCATAACTGCCCGTAGGTATCGTCAACACCTCATCTCCCACGTAAAGTTTATCGTGGTCAACGTCGATATTGGGAATAGAGTTGAAAGTTAACAATTCCACGAGACCGAGGGTATAATTTTTGTGTGGCGAGAGTTCGATGGGGGGAAAATATTGCGCCTCAAGTATGGACGATGAGCCAGATATGGTCAATGTTAAACTATCATCCATGATGCTGGTAAATTGACAACTGAATTCTCCACGTCACTTCCCTCCTATATATAGTGTATATTTGTCTTTGTGCTGCAGCTGCCGACAAAGAAACTTGAGGCACAAATGTCCACATTCAATCGTATCATATTCCTGATATCTAGTATAATTATAATGAACGCTACCGACACGGAAATATCTCATGAGCTCGGATGGTGGTGGAAGATTGCCGAAACTATCAAAGTACATGACTTTCGATCCGGTCTTTTTGTAAGCGACCCAGTGTGTTCCAGGACCGACATTTTCATCCAAATTTACAATTGCTGCTTCACATTTGAGAGGTCCGCTCGCTGGCAATGTATCGCGCATGTAAACTCCACGAAAATGTGTAATCTTTAGGATTTTTGCATATTTGAGTAGGTCGCGGTCGGTGAGGGGTTGGTGTGGTAGCGTTACTTCTAGTTTTTTGGCTTAATATGAAGGCCCAATCCCTGCTTATATGGTTTCAGATGTAGACCCCGACCTAATGCAATTGCTTCAATTGTTCGATTATGACGCTTACTCTCATCCAATTCACGCTTAGCTGCTTGAGCAGCATTTACAGCTTTAACTATACTAGCCGCACCACCCGACAAAGCACCCGCAGCGCTAAGACCCGCAAAAATGGGCACGAGGAAGGGTAATAAACCACCAATTTTATGGGGTACAGGTAAAACGCGAGGTGTGCGCACTTTACCACCTTGCAACTTTACCGCTGCACGAGCACCCTTTAGAGCTGATTTGATAATCTTATGCGGATCATTACTTTGAATCATTGTCTTCTTTGCAGCGCCAATTATCTTTTTCAAACAAACGCCACCCTTGCGGGTCTTTATCCCCATGCCAAATTTTCTCTTTGTCTTCATAATATTTGCCACACCCCAAGCACTGACTTTTTCACCGATACTAGCATCTCTCGCGGTAACACGTTGCCTAGCCTGTTCAGCCAACACTTTATCCGCCAAATGTCTCGCCTCGAGATTATCTGGATTTTTCGAATACGCAATATCGTGTTGTTTGCAAGCCGTATCCAATGGATTAATGCCCGGATCACCACGAGCAAGGCGCTTGGCCAACTTTGTGCCTGGTCCACAATACTGATATCCAGGCAAATGTAGTTCAACGGGGAGTTTGTTGATTAGGCGGTTGACCAAACCTTTACCACTCTTCCCATGCACAATCATGTCTAAAGACAATACGCGACTGACGGATAATCCCTATAAGAAGCCTATTTATATGAATTCGCCATTAGTCGTGTGTGAGATGACGTCCAGGAAGCAAACTATCGGAGGCGGACTTCCCGTGATAAATTTCGACGAGTTTGTCGAAGACCGTGGAGGGAAAAAGAAACAAAAACGCCATGGAAATTTATTGCCGGATAGCATACGTGCGCTGTTTTGCGGTCCATCAAATTGTGGGAAAACCAACGCTTTGCTCACTCTCATCATCCATCCGAATGGTTTGAGATTTGAGAACATTTACTTGTATTCCAAATCGCTGAAGCAGCCAAAGTATAAGTTGCTCGAACACCTACTCGAACCTGTGAGTGGAGTTGAATATCATCCATTTGAGGCGCATGAACAAGTGATAGCACTAAGTGATGCACGTTCCAACTCTATATTCATCTTTGATGATATAGCATGCGAAAAGCAGGATAATGTTCGGGCCTTCTTTTCCATGGGACGCCATGAGATTGTTGACAGTTTTTATCTTTGTCAGACATACACTCGTATCCCCAAACATCTCGTGAGGGATAATGCAAATTTCGTGGTGCTTTTCAAGCAGGATGATATGAATCTCAAACACGTGTACAATGACCATGTTAATACGGATATGACTTATACGTGCTTTAAAAACATGTGCGTGAAATGCTGGAATTCTGATAAGTATGCATTTATCACGATTGACAAGGATAGCGATATCAATGATGGTCGATATAGACAAGGTTTTGATTATTTTCTCACCATTGATAAATGACTCGTCGCTGGTAGTTGAAGAGACAGTATTGCGCATGCCGTGGTAGTGACAACATGAAGAGCGAACAATTGTTGCGTGAAAAGGATGTATTGCGTGAAATTGCCAAGGCGAGCGATGCAATCAGACGAAAGCATCGAATGATGAAAATTGGGAAAGATAACGATCAGCAGAGAATGCAGGATGTCTTTAAGCCTATAGTGGGGCCATTGGAGAAATTGGTGTCGTATAAAAACGGTGAGGTGGTGGCGGTGAAGGAGGAAATTAAGGATGAAAAAGTGGGTGATAATGTTGAAGAGGAAAGAGAAGATGCGTTAAATAGTGTGAAAAATCAAAATGCGGCACATGATTCCTTGAAGAGTGAAACACAACATTCGTTTAAATTGATATATGAGGATGATGATGAATCGCAAAATGTCGATGAGCTGATTAACGAATATCTCCTGCTATTACAAACAAATAGAAAGGCAACCTTGGATGTATTATACGGTGTACGAAATCTCGCTAACAACAAATTAATGATTGGCAATTCTCCGATAATTTTCGACTCTCAACACATTCGTGTAGGAGATGCGAGTTATGTGAAAACTGTTGGATTAACGGAGCTGTTGTTTAAAAAAGTGCCTAATGTCGAAACTCTCACACTGGATGATTTGAAAAACTACGAAAAGATTGTCATTGCGACGAATGCTCACAAAAAATTGTATAAGCCTAGTGAGGCTGTACGACGTAACACCAGCCACAAATTTAACACATATATCGCAAATATAGTCGATCATCATGTGGGACAGGGTATGCCAAAGTATAAGCTAGCTAGAAAAAACACCCAATTGGACTATATTTATTGGGACAATCCAAACGAGCTAGTGGATCGTCTTCGCTTACTTCTGGCATCACAAGCAGCCGGAAATTCATCACATGCGAATGAAATTATATCGATTATCGAGGAATTGCGTGAAGCTGAAATCATTTATTAACTCGACGTCGGAGAATTTACGCATTCTCATCATGAGTGTCGATGTGTTTGGACGTCATTCAAGTAGGAGTGTGCTCCACAGTAAGCAAGGTCCTCCAGGTCGACCCGGGATTGGCTTTAGAATTACCGCAGATGGTCATTATGACTTGGAGCAGAAACGATTGTGTAACATTGCTAATCCGGAAGGAGAAGATGACGCCATCACTCTAAGTGCGTTACAAAAGAAATCTCGAACTATCATTAAGAACATACGCAAAGAAATGAATGAGAGTAGTCACTTGTTGGTTAATGGACTTGAAGCTACGATACGAGACATTGCGAGGACACTCGAGGCCGATGTCAAAGCTCTACAAGATTTAGTGATTCGTAATTCAAACGTCATTGCTGAATTGGACGCACGACTGAGTGGACTGGAAAATGAACGAAAAAAGGGGCGCTCTCGTGCTGGAACTACATAAACCTGCTCGACGAAACTATCCGCGTCGACATGTGGACATCCGTGGCTTGGACGAGACCTGGCAAGCTGATCTCGTCGATATGTCATCATACGCGCGTCACAACTCTAAACACAAATTTCTCCTCACCGTCATCGATACCTTCTCAAAATTCGCCTGGACCGTGCCAATGCTGAGTAAGAGTGGTAAAGATGTAGCGGCAGCAATGAAGTCGATCCTCGTTAAGGGACGCATACCGCAGAACTTACACGTTGATCGGGGAAGAGAATTCTACAATTGTGACTTTAAGGCCATCATGAAGAAGTACAATATTCACATGTATTCAACATATAGCAACTTGAAGGCATCCATTTGCGAGCGTTTCAATCGTACATTGAAGAACAAGATGTGGATGCAATTTAGTCTTCGTGGTAATTACAAGTGGATCGATATTCTTGATAATATAATTACCGAGTACAACGATTCTGTACACCGCACCATTAAGATGAAGCCGAGAAATGTCAACGCGGAAAATGAGAAGCAATTGCAGCAGATTTTCAATAAGCCTCCAATGAAAAGATCGCCGAAATTCGCCGTTGGTGATAAAGTGAGAATCAGCAAATTTAAGACTGTTTTCGAAAAGGGTTACACCCCAAACTGGACAACGGAAATATTTACAATCTATCGTGTGAAAAAAACTCATCCCGTGACGTACCACTTGAAGGACCATAAAGATGATCCGATCGCCGGTGGTTTCTACGAACAAGAGCTTCTCAGTGTCAAGCACCCCGATATTTATCTCATTGAAGCAGTATTGAAGAAGCGCGGTAATCGAATGTTTATAAAATGGCTAGGGTTCGACAATAGCCACAATAGTTGGATAAGTAAATCCGATTTGTAGTCGATAATAAAGAAAATGGAAAAATATATATGTTTTATGACTCTTGACCTAAACTGCTGGTCGTCTCCGCATGTATCCCTCCAAGGCCTCTGACCAACTCCGCAGCAGGCATCCCGAGCTTGCTTTTTTTCCCTTCTCGCCTTCAGTAATCCCTTTTTTTTTTTTTTTTTTTCGTGGAACGTGGCTACGAGGAGATGGACAAAATAGGGTTATAAACACACACACACACACACACACACACACACACACACACACACACACACACACACACACACACACACACGCACACGCACACGCACACGCACACGCACACGCACACGCACACGCACACGCACACGCACACGCACACGCACACGCACACACACACACACACACACACACACACACACACACACACACACACACAGACACACACACAAATCACATAGGATTACGAAAAAAGTCCTTTTCTTTATTTACAAAAATAATCATCTCTTTACAAACACTATATTATTTATGAAAAAATTAAAAAAAAAAATGTTTACATCGGTATTCTATAATGCCCCCATGGTAGGGTTTTGGAGGAGCCGGGTATAATATATCGCTTATCGTCATGTGGGCTTAGAGCAATTTTTGTCTCACGGATTGTGTAGACTTTGTGCAATTTTGATCTGATGCATGTTTGCGTACGCATCATTTCAATGTCCTCATTCAAACACCGAACATAGTCTTCGAATTGTATCGTCCTCGTTACAACGCTATTGCGAACACCTTTAACTTTTTTTGTGTCCTTTTTCCCTTCGACCTGTGTCGCGTACATTTTCGAACGAAGTCCGATGAATGCTATCATAATGGCACCATTACATTCGTCTTTCATAAGACCGGGTACCTTTTTGTTCACTAGCGGCATATCATACTTATTGTCCGCATCGTAATCGCTCGTATCGAATTTTGCAATGTCACGCTTCATGTCGGCATATACATCATCGCTCTCAATGTCATAGATGAGACTGTCCGTATCGGTATACATGATTTCACACTTATTTCGATACAGAGGTGCCATATACTCATGATGAAATCCATACAAGCACGTTTTGGATATGTCGAGTATGCACATACCCACATATATCGGCTTGTTGAATTTCACCTCGAGTTTATGCAATTCCACAGCAATAAGATTTTCGGAAAAGACGCTTCGACTGTGGAAGTTTGGCTTCGCAATCATTGCCTCTGCGCCAAACCTGCCCTCCCATTTTGTCAAAAGTTTTACATCTACATGATTGCGCACATTCTCCATCGTTTTGCCAAACACCGCGTTATTCATCAATTTGAATAAGTTTTTCTCAAAATCATTTTTGGCTACTGTCCGAAACTGAGTATTTAGCTCGATATATGAACGTAGCCATGTTGATTGAGTAAATTGTAATACTTTATGGATTTTCGTAAGGCGAAGCCCATGTCGTAAACACTGTTGTAAATTTCGATAATGTATGACATAGCGTATCTTATCATAAACGGTTGCGAGCAGCTTCTCCTGCCGCTTACCCGGTGGTTTTTCGTGTGTTGGACAAAACGGCAAATCTTTGTGCGCATCATGTAGAGTTTGTGGATATTCTAAGTCAACCTCAAGGATGTAGCCTGTAGGTGAATCTAGCGGAATGCATGATGGATCAAACTGGGAGACGTCGTCGACCCATCGAAAATTTGCATATGGCAAAGGTTGGCACATGGCCCAGCCATGTAAATTGTTGACATCAAAATACATCAAGTATGATGATGCTTTCGATGGATCAAATGACTCCATGTATTTATTATTAGCACGGGCATATCTGTTTGAGCATTGGCTAAGACCACCGCGTATACCTCGTTCAACAAATAAAACCATATCGATGTCCGTGAGTAATTCGAATTTAACGTTCGTATGCTTTAACATCGCATCCCAGGTGTATCCGGGCAATGTGTAATAATACGCGGGATCCAGCCCATAACTCTCAATACATGTGTCCCGAAAGTTTTCAAAAATATCCCCCAATAATAAGACATCAGTCTTCAAGTACAAATCGCTGTATTCACCCAGCGTTCGAATGGCAAATCGCTCCCAAACGTTCTGAGCATGTGCGTACTCGCTCTCGGAAATCGTGTCATCTGTCAGGGAACTATAAAATGCGTCACGTGGCGGTAAGCAAGTGTCGTCCAACTTATTCACATTATCTATATATTCGTATGGGAAAACCCCTTTTCGCGTCAACAAGTTGAAGTCGTCTCTCGATATGTCTATGAATTGCCTTCGCAAGATTTTGAATTTGTCCTCGGTCAAAAATGATGCTAACTTGTCAAGACTAGTGTTGAGAAATTTGTACGAATCAATGAAGCGTAATTGAATGTTGTGCTTTGAATCATCTACAATTTGAATGTGTTTGGTGAATGAGATGTACTTCTCTTTCGTTATCGGGAGTACATCAATTTTCCCTTCGAACGCTGTGGCTACTTCCTTTATTATAAAATGTGCATCATAACCTGATAAATTGTGGAAAACCACTGGAATGAAAAATGACTGCTTGTAATTCAAGTTGCAATTAGAATGGGCAGGGCCTCTATAGCGCCCCGTCAGGTGGCAATGATCTCGAACGCGTATATCGTCTTGTGCAAATGCTTTCTTACATATATGACATTGAGTAGCGTTTCGAAAACTTGTCCATTCGCCCGGTGTTAGATGGACCATCGGCACATTGTCACAAAAAATTTCTTTTATGCGCAGTGCAAGATTTTTAAGCTCTTCAACGAACCACTTTATGGGATCGTCACTGCGACTTGAGTGATACGAAGAAAGCGATTCGTCGTATGAACAGCATACATAGTACCCAATACTAAATACTTCGTGCCGTTGATGATACGTTGTCGCGGTCTCCTCCCTAGTCCTCGCTAAGACGCACTCCAAATCAGCACACACGATAAATGGATGTCGCTCTTTCCGGTTGAAGTTCGTGAATTGGAGCCATTTGTTCGCTTCGTTTGGGAGTCGGATGGCACAATCATTGATCTCTCCGCAATCCATCTCGTGCGATTTCAATGTATCCTCTGATGAGAAGTAATGCAAACACCTGCAAAAAAAAGAATGAGGATTTTTTTTTTCAATTTATTTATCCGAGCGTCTATACATATTAGATATATTAGATATATTAACTTTCTACATACCGATCGCATATATATTTTTTATGACTGTTTCTGCTCAGTTGTCCGCTGACGAGCCTTGACAGGTTCTTGATGCATGCGAAATGTCCCACATTGTTATCCTCAGTATCGTGAATATATAGCAAATTTATATGTCTTTCCTTCTTCTGCCGAGTCACACGGATTGGAACAATGTCTTTTTTGATGGTGGTAGTATATACATTGGTCGAAAGATTGTTTTGAAGTTCAAATTTCTTTATTTGGTTCATTGTCATTGGGAATTCAATGTCTCGTAGATTTAGCACTGTTGAATAATGTGGGTATGATATTGGGCGGTCACTGTTTCGTTCGGCCGGATATAAAGCTGCGACCACAGACCATGCAAAACACGCATTATCATTGGACTTTATATTGACGACTGCACGTTTCACTATTACTTCCCGTGGTAATTTCAAGTCGCAACCAGCGCACATTGGATTAAACTTGTTTACATTTATTGTGAGATTGAGTATTTTCCGGAGCGTCCAACCACTTTCACGGTCTTGAAACTCATCGAGCATGGTTAAAGTAGGCTCCATAACACATTGCTCATACCACTCATTTAAGTCAGTTGTGTTGAATAGTTCACTATTTCGCGTGTTGATACTTTTATTGTCATGTTTGTCACCACTCACAAATTCACCATTCAAGATAGTATTAACTTTGACACTATTGTGCATGTAGATAGAGTTTTGCACATGTTGGAGCACTATGTCGCGAGCATCTTGGAGAAATTGTCGCGGCTCGATATGGTTGCGATTGATTATGGCGCCGGTCAATATCCGACTGTCGAATGATGTATCAATCTGTCGCCAAATCAATCCATGCTCACTGTGCCCTGCACCCGTGTGTATAAAGCGACTGCGCACAGAATTTTTCAATCCTTCCAGCCGCGCTATTTGGGCTATCAATGACTGTTGATGGCCAATTAACCGTCGCGGGCGCTTAATTCGGCTTTGTGTTTCCAATTCGTCGATGAACTCGACGCACCGTTGCTCCCACGTAGCAAAATCTTCGAATGAACTTAGCAGCGTGGCTTGGTCATGCAAGATTTGTTCAATGCTGTTCTCCATAGTAATGCATGGGAAAGAATTCGAAGATGTTAACTGACTGACTGCTTCGTTCAAAGTGCAACCAGCTTCGAACGCAGCAGATCATTAAGAATGGCTCTCCGTTCGGGAAAAATATTTTTCGGGCTATCCCTATATGTCTTGGGAAAAAAACATGAGTGTTTTCCGACGACGTATTGGTATAGATTGCCCGAGGAAAAAAAAACGAGACAGAAAACAACAAGTGGGGATGCATCGGGTCTGAAGATATATTTTATGGGTTCTGTGCTCAAGTGATGCATCGGCGCCAAAGGTCTTTTGACGATAGACCCCTAAAGTTGATAGTTTTTTCCAAGAAAAATACGTCGTTTTCATCTATGTTTTGGAGGAAAGTTGTGCATGCATGGCAATCTGAAAACACTGGGATGCTCTTTATAATAAGCCAGTTCAATCCCTATGACCCAGACACTGTTCTGGGGAAGATCATAAAAGTCAATGCTTGACGAATCTGGCCAGCTTTCACCTCTACGATGGTGTGCCTCTTTTCTGGACAACACATGTCCACCCCCTCCACAGATAGTTGAGAAAAAATCTTTAATCCCTGGCCAGGATGGTCCGTCTTGGAAGGTCAATTTTTTTCTACATGCTTCGACTAATGTTGAAAAGGAGAAAAAAAAACTATTTACACATCCTACTGACAATCCCCACCATACTGCAATCCCGTGGAGTGCAGACGTTGAAAAGGGCTTTGGACGACAGTTTTTCCCCATTCCAGTTGTCGTCCTCCGGCGTACAGTTTTTCGAAGAAGAAAATCTCCAACCAAACGTGGAAAAGTGCATCATGGTTGATCAAATTCATGAAGTTATTGAAATCTTTGATGGTGAAGTGGATGAAATCGTCGACCACGGAGTTATTGTGATCAACGATCAAGTGGGTGAAGGTGGTGAAATTGTCAACGAGGTTGATGACATCGAGGTGATTGACATCGCCAGCGATGATGACGACGATGGTGACGATAACGAGGAGGATATGGATTTTGATGAATTGGACCGTGAAAGTAGTGAAGGTGGTTACTTTAGCGACTCGGATGATGAACATCATGATGAGCGAAGAATAAAATTGGACTTGCAAAACATACACAACTTCAACTGGGAAACTATCCTATGCATCACGGGGCAGTACTACACTCCATATCCTGGGGTGATGTATTGCATTTCCTGCATGCTGGATATGGATGGCATGTTTGGAGCGGTGAATCGTGTAAATTGCCACTATCGAGAACGCTATGGTGCCATGAGGGGGCAGTACTGTAGGAACTGCCAAAATTCACTGCAGCACATCGTCCTGAGTAGCGCATGTTCAGCCTGCTTAACATTGTTTCCGACCATACATCATCAAGCCCATAACGTGCAAGGAAACCATATCGTCGATGGCTACAATGAACAAATGGGAAACAATGGCATGATCGACGGCGACGACAACGACTACGATAGTGATGACGACCGCGACGAAGAAATTATGGACATCGATATTCCGGACGATGACCTCCAGTTCATCGATTCTGCATACGAGAGTGACGACGCTGGTGAAAGTCGCGAGGCGCGAGAAGATGTGTTGGGAGTGCGACATCGTCATCGCACCCTTCATGTGCAAAACGTGTATTGTGTGAATTACACATACATAACTGCAGACGACCGAGCAAAATATTGTACCACATGCTTCCTCGAGGATCGACATATGTATGTGGACGCAACAGCAGTCACTGGCCATTATTGAGAACGGTATTCTGCGATAAGGGGGATATTCTGCAGCCACTGTCGAGATCCGCTTTATCAAGTTGTCGAACGCTGCGTATGTTTGACCTGCCGGAATGGGGCACTCAGCTGATGGTATGTATTATTGTTGAATGTCAGCATCATAAACTTTGAATAATTAAAAAAATATATGGAACTATATAGATTAATGAGGAAACTTTTGCCTGTTGTTTTGTTTCAGAATAATGCCGTCGGGTGCGCGTGTTTTCGAAAACCCACTCACACTCGACCACACACACACACACACACACACACACACACACACGCACGCACGCACGCACGCACGCACGCACGCACGCACGCACGCACGCACGCACGCACGCACGCACGCACGCACGCACGCACGCACGCACGCACGCACGCACGCACGCACGCACGCACGCACGCACGCACGCACGCACGCACGCACGCACGCACGCACGCACGCACGCACGCACGCACGCACGCACACACACACACACACACACACAACACTCATCGACGCCGGCTTCTCCCTCCCGCCAATCGCTTAACGGACCACGTGACGTCACACGCGCCCGGCAACCCCTCCCCCTCCGCCGTACCGCGGCACTTGGCTTCCCCGCGCTGGACCCCCCCCCCCCCCCCCACACACACACACACACACACACACACACACACACAAATTAGTATAGAAAAAAAACTCTCCGCTTGCATCGATGAAAATATTTGTATGTCTAAAATAAAGTATGTCTATAATAAATTAGAAGATTTATTGGTTTTCAACGCTCACTCACCATGATCCCTCCCCCCACAAAACACTTGGCGACAACGGCTTCCCGCCACCCGATCTTCGGACCACATGGCTACCCCCTCCATAGAGACGCCTGACATCCCCCCTCGTAACGTCACGCGCTCGACCCCCCTCCGCCATGCATGCTAGGCTTCCCCGCGCTCGACCCCCGCCCCGCTCCCCCCTGAGATCCCTGAGTTAGAACCGGCCTATTACCACTACTTATGTTCTATGTCTACGATATGAGCCAACGATTTTATTTCATTCAATGAACGACAATGAACGAGTGTGGAAGAATTTTTGGGGCAAAAAGCCACTCGAAAATTCGGCCGTAAATTATGAGATCTCGAGATTTAGTGGACTAATAAAAAAAATTGCCCGAACAAAATTGATAGCAAAAAATCACATTACATTGGTAAACTGTTATTAGATTTTCGATTTGTTGCCGTGTTTTCGCGAAATGTCGAGACAACGTTAAAAGTTGTCTGCTAAAAGGCCATCTCACTGTATAAAGAGTCGCGGCGTGTCGTCAGTTTGGCAGTGGCATCGAGATTGAATAAAGATTCGAGAGATAATAAAATCCATGAAACAAACAATATAAGATAAAAATTAATGGAAATAAATAAAAATAAATCAACAACACATTTTAGATATATAAGAATCAATAATCAATGATCAATTAATCCATAATCGATATATACCCCCCCCTCCGCCGCGCGAACGAGTTCCCCCTTCCCGCGTGACGTCAGCTGCTCCGCCGACTCCCCACCCCGCGTGACATCATACCCCACCCGCCCCCTATTCGCCCTCAGAGGGCCTGCGTTAGAACCGGCCTAGCTATACTACTAATATCAGAGAATTTTCTGCGTTTGTATTTTTATTAAATTGCATACAACACACGGGAACGGGGATGGAAGAAAAAAAATTGAGACAAGTGAACTGGTGCGATGGTCTAGTGGTTAGCGTGCTCGCCACTAAACCGGCGGACCGGGAGGTCCCGGGTTCGAATCCCAGTCGCGTACATTTCATCGTGAAATGTTTTTCTTCGGCATTTCGCGGTGAAATGAGACTAGTTCCATGTCTGGGGGGCGAACTTGATGACCGGCTGTATTGGTATAGGTTTTCCGCAGTTTCCCTATATCCATGACAGAAAGGTCATGAGGAATATAATACAGAGGGGGAAGTCGGCTGCGGCCGCAAAGGGGGGAACAGGGAGAAAGATGGAGAAAAAAGGAGTAAACAGTAGAGGAAAGAACGGCATAATATTGGGAAAGAATAGGTACCAAACGCGAAAAGCGTGTACCTAAGGAAAAAAACAATAAAAAAAAATCGAGACAAGTGGCTTTGAACCTACAACAGCGCGAGTATGAGGCGAGTACGGAACCACTCCGTTGAAGTTCACATGCAATGTGACAGCCTCAAAATCGTATGTATATGCTTATCATGCTCGGTGGGCTTTAGAAAGTTTGCTTGTTTAATTACGATTAGGATCATATATTTTTGTATTGTATCAATCGAAACTGACAGGACTAATGCCTTTTCCTGGCCCTTTTAACAGTGGTTTGAACCCATAGTAAATATCCGTGTAACGAACATGAAGGTGGGACAGAGATAGAGGGATAGAAGCATGGCCGACTAGTGTTGTCTCTGGCTGACCCACCCGGCCGCGCCACAGCGGGTATTATGATCGCAACGAACCTAGTGGCGACTAGTGATCTACCAACTCTCTTCAATAAGCTGCCTACCCCTTCCACTGGAGTTTCCAGACCTGTCTGTAAGACCGTGGTTCTACTGACTACTCCAGCAGGCAAACATATTGCACTTATTAGTTCTATAGATACATATGACAACAAACAATTATTGCATGCACAACAGGAATGATACGAAACTTGGATGTTTATTCCGTGTATGAAAAAACTTCGTCATACACTTTTCTGAAATAGTGGTATCATGCAATTACGATGTCAATTTGCAGTTGAGAGACAATATTGTAACGTCACAATCTCTTCTACACAACCAGTTATCTTCTCCACCGTTTACAAACCTCTTTAAATATGCGTGGTGCCAAAGCGATTACATAAGGAGAAACAAGACCACCAAAATTTGAAAATCCAGTAGAATTTTACATTTCACAAAATGCACTAACATGCAACATTTGCGGCGAAGCTGCTATTATCACTTATGCGTGGTGTAGAAAATCGCTTTGTTCCAAAATTCTTTATCACAAATATCAATATTTTAATAAGTATACTGCATAAAAAATGTATGTTATTATTATCAATGCGCGCTTATTTGGGGCTGCGGCCTGCGGAGCTTTCGCTCATCACTACCTAGATGTTTAATTTAGGTTTTTGCATATTAGTCGCCTTTTTGTTTTTAGTGGATCACAAGCCTCTTAGCCTCTGAGCATGCTCCCAGAGTTTCTGTCTCCAGCCACGTGGAGGCGGACTTGTTCCTCCTGGCCTTATCCAGCTTGCGTTTTTCTGTAGGTCTTGTGCATTTGGCGACGAGAGCCTTAGCTCCGGGCACATTTATGATCGTGCATTTTTATTATTTTTTTTTCGTTCCTAAGGACCACTTCTGTCTGACGGCCAATCAAGTCGACACCGGTAATGCCGACTTGTTTCGAATATTCCGAACATTCCCGGCTCCTTACCGGGTGGTTCAGTTCTTTTCGTTTACTTCATGCACAGTTTGCTCAGGATAGGGTTTTCGCCCTGTCACACTTGTCTCTCAAGTGCTCCTTAGAGCCGCAATACTCGCACATCTGGCGAATAAGAAGAAACGATAGGCGAAACATTTATCAAATAAATAACTGCTAGAATATTTTGGCGAAAATGTTGTAATCCAGCATGTTCCAGAAGCACGAATTTAATTGCGTATTGCAAAAGCCCATTTATCAATTGGCGGGTATTTTTTACCGGTTGATTGCAAGATGTCGATGAAATTTGGAAAAACCCTATGTCGGCTGTATTCCACCCTCTGCCCATGTTACATTCCAATGAGACGAAAATCTTTGTAGGTACGCATGCAAAAAAAAACAAATTATAGCAATACGCGATGTGTTGATATATTTATCGTTATCATTGTGAATGTATAGGAATAGAAGAACACAATATTTTTTCCATTTCAATTTTATTTTAATCTTGCCTCGTTCACAAGTTATAACAGAAAACGAAAAAAACCCAATTTTTTATGTGGGTTCGATAAAAAATATCTATGAAAAATGGTGCTCCGCCGGAACAAAAAAAAATCGTATCGAATATTTTGACTCATTTTACTTTCATTCTGGGTCACTTTGATTTCTGCCATTTTGTTTCTATCGTATTTACATAAACATTCAATAGTCACCGAACGTGCTTGTATTGGCACGAATTTAACCAGATATCGCAACAGGTTCGGCGATTATACATTGGTATTGGCAAAAAAAATTGTCGCTGGTTTCAACCCCTTGATTGCGAGATATCGGAAAAACGAAAAAAACACGTATCCGCTATTTTTCCGTCCTTTACACTGCAAATTCACCTCGCAACCAGATAAAAAATATCGAAAATACGCATTAAAAATTTTCATTTTTGCAATAAACAGTACGACATTCGGAATACGGAATTTCTATATTATTTCTGCAAATTTGTTCTATCGTATTTTACAAAAACATTCAATAAAGTCACCGAGCGAGCTTGTATTGACACGAATTTAACCAGGTATCGCAAAAGGTTCGCTGATTTTACAGCGATGTTGGCAAAAAATTTGAACGCTGGTTTCAACCCCTTGATTGCGAGATATCGAAAAAAAAACGAAAAAAAAAAAAAACATGTATTCGCTACTTTTTCGTTCTCTACACATGTGCAAATTTACATCCCAACCAGATGAGAACTTTCGAACATACGCTTTGGATAAGTACATTTTTGCAATAAGCAATATGAAATTTGTTGTAGTCTGTATCGTTCTCATCTCCAATGTGTATTACTCGAAAAATAAAACTATTGCAATTCGAAATTTCCTCGTGGCCCGTTCCGTTTTTGAGTCATCACCGAAAAACGGAAAACACCGCCATTATCAAGCATGCGTTTCACACCGTAAAAATGAGGTTGGACAGATACTTAAAAAAAAACGTTTCGACTATTTTTACCCACTCTATAAGCATCCCAAATTGTATCGATATCGGAGGAGTACACCTCCCGTATACTCTGATTCTGAGCTGGACGCTTCCATCAGGCTCAGATCTAGCCCTCGATACCGTATACTCCTATTCCTGCGATTCCCCCAACAGGGCACAGCTAAGCTACTTTAAACATCGAGCTCTGCAAATATATACATCGTTGTTAATTTGGGTGAAGCTAGAATTAAGAATCGGACACGATTTCCTTCTCAAGGGTTCTTTTTATCTGTTATACCTTTTATCCGCAGTTCCACGTCAGATATTGACTAGTTACTTCCCTGCTACCGCTTGCAATACTGCAGATCCATACCAGTTTGAAAAAGTGTACGTTAAGCACGAGGACAAGCGTCACAACACCCCAGACCAAATGGCTCTTTTTTATATTCATTTCCACCAACTATTAAAACAATATTGTTCAAGCACAAGAAATGAATAACAGCAAAAAAAAATAGTGGCTCAGCCTGGTAAGCCTGTGGAGCCGAGTTCGTGTCCATTTTGTGCACTTTCCTTCGATAAAAATGTTTTTTTCTCATGCCTTTCAGTTAAAATTAGGTACGATGTAGGTACTAGGTGGTATTGGTATCGTGAGGTAGCGACATCTGTAATGAAGATCGGCTGGGCAGTGACTAGCCAAGGGGTGCACAGCCGCAATTAGCTAGTGTTGGCTAGGTCATGGCAAAATACCCACTTGAGAATTTTTTCACTGGCAACGACATCTAAAAGTCCGGTTGGTTACCCAGCCATGGGTCGATCGCTAGATGATAGAACGTGTAGTCCTATAACCTCACTTAGTCATGCATAACCATAGTTAACTATTTCAACACGGCCTGGTCATTAGGTGGGATTTTTATTGTAATGCAGCGACATCTATACTGAAAATCGATCGGGCAGTGAATAGAACAAAGAGCTGGATTGCAAAACATTTAGAATATTACTAGCTAGGAGCGAAGCAGCCATAAGTCAGTTCTTATGAGCTCAATTCGGCGAGCCAGTTATTAACACGTTACTCCGACAGGCTAACGTAATTTCTACTTGGGAGATCACCCTTGTTGCCAGAATTACCTACACTGATTGGCTGTGCGGCAACGGCGGCATTTTGTTTAAATAATAATTGTATTGCTTATAAATATTCTTCAATGATGAAAATCAATAAAACTTCGCAATACTATGTATTGATTGTGTGTTAAATCTCTCGTCGTCCGAATACCCTTATCATCGAAGGAGAAATCACTTTAACCAATTTTTATTCCGTTATCGCCTTCTCGCGAACAAGTAATTAACGAGAGTACCAAATCGATCGCGATCGTTTTTTCAATGGAGAGTTCCTTGAGATCAGAGAGGAAATAAAATAACGGAGTAGAGAGGGAGGGATTGTGGTAAAAATTTGAATATCAAATTTCGATCGGATAAATCAGGGTCGGAACGATTGCAACTGATGAATGAGAGAGAAATAACGAATGGGTTGAACGAAAAGAAAAAAAATACATACGAGGATACCTGGCCCTCTAAGACATGTGAGGACTACTCCGGATAAAATGGGCATGGAAAATATAATACCGAGTGCATGTGAACTGTGAATCACGCTCTTTCACTAATGTGCCGTAAAAATATCTTCTCATATACGTACCCCGATGCACCCGTAGCAGTAGAAGGCGATAACGGAATAAAAATTGGTTGAAGTGATTTCTCCTTCGATGATAAGAGTATTCGGACGACGAGAGATTTAACACACAATCAATACCTAGTATTGCCAAGTTTTATTGATTTTCATCATTGAAGAATATTTATAAGCAATACAATTATTATTTAAACAAAATGCCGCCGTTGCCGCACAACCAATCAGTGTAGGTAATTCTGGCAACAAGGGTGATCTCCCAAGTAGAAATTACGTTAGCCTGTCGGAGTAACGTGTTAATAACTGGCTCGCCGAATTGAGCTCATAAGAACTGACTAATGGCTGCTTCGCTCCTAGCTAGTAATATTCTAAATGTTTTGCAATCCAGCCCTTTGTTCCATTCACTGCCCGATCGATTTTCAGTACAGATGTCGCTGCGTTACAATAAAAATGCCACCTAATGACCAGGCAGTGTTGAAATAGTCAACTATGGTTATGCATGACTAAGTGAGGTTATAAGACTACACGTTCTATCATCTAGCGATCGACCCATAAATGTGTAACCAACCTGACTTTTAGATGTCGTTGCCAGTGAAAAAAAAAATCTCAAGTGGGTATTTTGCCATGCCCTAACCAACAGTAGGTAATTGCGGCTGTGCACCCCTTGGTTAGTCACTGCCCAGACGATCTTCCTCATGATACCAATACCACCTAGTACCTACATCGTACCTAATGTTAACTGAAAGGCATGAGGAAAAAAAACATTTTTATCGAAGGAAAATGCACAAAATGGGTACGAACTCGGCTCCACAGGTTTACCAGGCCGGGACACTATTTTTTTTGCTGTTATTCATTTCTAGTGCTCGAACAATATTGTTTTAATAGTTGGTGGAAATGAATATAAAAAAGCGCCATTTGGTTTGGGGTGTTGTGACGCTTGTCCTTGTACTTGACGTACACTTTTTCAAACTGGTACGGTTCTGCTGTATTGCAAGTAGATACATACATACCGCGAGAGCCGGCAACGGTGACGTCACAGGTGTGGTATAGTGGGTATCGTGCGGCAGCGCGTGGTGGGGGTGGCTGGCGGTCGCGGTTGCGTCAGTGTGACATGTATGGAGAATTAGTGGTGGGGGAGTTAGCGGTGTCGGAGTGGTGGGGGGATTGGGCCCTTTTTCGGGAGCTCGTGGCTAAGTGGGGGTGGGTTCGAGCTGCTTTTCCGAAAAGACAGACTGGTGGTGTCTTCTGCATGTATCGAGGACCTGTTTACCGCTAGAGCAAGCGCGTGGGGGCTACGCCGCACGGATCGTACGGGGGAGGAAGGTCTTACACCGTGGGGGTAGGGAGCTTCGGGTAAAGAAAAAACGCGATGATTTATGTGAATACATGTATCGAAGTTTTTATTCAAAATTTTGTCCGTTCGCACAGATTGTGTGTGTGTGTGTGTGTGTGTGTGTGTGTGTGTGCGTGCGTGCGTGCGTGCGTGCGTGCGTGTGTGTGTGTGTGTGTGTGTGTGTGTGTGTGTGCGCGTACATGCAGATGTGAAAGTCGGCGTCTATCACACCTACTTGAAAAATGAATGCAGTAGAAATGCTGGATGTGAAATGAAGTCCTCACCCATAAAACTTATTTGATGCAGCTGTAGTAACAAAGAGGTGCGCTCTTCCAAAATGTCACTACATCCGGGTTATGTTTTCATTTCCACAGGTAACACCGAGGTATTTATATATGCAAAGTACTCAATAATGCGTGGATGCCACCGCACGATTTTTTGTGTAAAAACCCCAGATCTTCCAGGCTTATACTCCCGTTTAACTGGTTCATTTCGTTTCCATGCCTCCCCACTATTCTTGTAGTAATACAATATAAGAACACTATAGTGTGGAACTATAGTGCACTCCCAAGATAGAGGAAAAATATGGGGAAAATATTCCCGAATGAAAAGTACTTCTACCACCGCAGGCTTCACACTACGTATCGAGCAGTTACTTTTGCCGACATCACCTCTTGGAACTTCCGTTGTCAACTTACGTGAAAATGGCTGAGAAAATTCCACAATTTGAACAAAATCTGCGCGATCAAGCCGCACTTATAAATTCCGTGGAAGAGTATGTAGTATGGGAGCAATAATGTGATCAGTGTGTAGAGTCGTTGGAAATGAAAAGCCGAATCAAACGACCACGATTAGCACTCGGAAATCCGCAATCGTTGGTAGCAGGAATCGCTCTCTTAGAAGGTTTGAAGAATATTCTACGCAGACGATTTTACATGCGGGTGCGGGAACAGTGATCGTGGTTTGATCAGGCGAGAGATTGATACGGCGTTCGAAAATCGTGTCCTGACTGGCTGCGTCATCAATAACAACCATATTGAACCGCGTCAGTTTCTCGACGACGCATGTGATATGATGCTTTCACATGTGCAAGACATTACCAACAAACAATTACGTGTAAAAGTGAATAAAGTTTTCAATGGTGAATTTGAGGCAGGTGACAAAAGCGCAAATAAAAGTATCAACACGAAAAACTTTGAACTTTTTACCACATGCAATTTACGTGGGTGGTATACACAACGAGTTGTCGAACCTACTCTGGCATGTCAAGAATATTTTCAAAATCGTGATAGCGGATGGAGATTGTTGCGGATACTGGACATAACATTAAATATCAACAAATACAATCCAATGCGTGCCGGATATCAAACTGTTTTGTCGTGGGAAATAATCCTGAAGAAAGCGGTGGTAAATGTAAAGTCAAAGGATAACGCATGTTTCGCGTGGGCAGTGGTGGCTGCTCTTTATCCAGTGGAAACAAACGTGCATCGAGTAACTTCAAATCCACACTATTCAACTGTACTGCAGCTTCAGGGAATTGCTTTTCCAATGACTCTCAATCAAATAAAGAAATTTAAATCGCAAAACAATGATTCGTATAATATATTTACAACGGAAAAGAAACGCATCGTCCCAATTCGAATATGCGCCCAAAAACTGGTTAAACACGTCAATTCATTGTACGTGGAGGATCCGTCGGACCACAGCGAGGGACGCTTTGTATGGATAAAAATTTATCCCGGCTCGCGAGCACGCAGCTGAACAAAACAAACAGGAGAAAAACACACTCGCGATCGGTGAGTAACAAGAAGCATACTCGAGAATACACATATGAGCAATTATGTACTTCAATAATATAATTCTTTCCATCGTTTTGTTATAGGTGTTTTCACTGCTTTTACACGGAGGCTGAATTACGATCGCCCGAGATGGTTTGTGGAAAATCAAACGATTGTGCTATTCGATTATCTGGTGAAACGGACAAATGGCTAGTGTTCGAAAACTTTCAACGAAAAGAGCGGCTTCCATTTGTGATTTATGTGGATCTCGAGTGCGTTTTGGCAAATGTTGACAACAAAAATATACAGCAACAGCACGAAGTGATAAACGTAGCGTACTACGTGCATTGCTCGTATGACCATTCGTTATCGGGATACTACTCGCGGCGATATGCCAATCGCATCCCATGGTATGGTGAGAACCTTAAAAATTTAGCTTTGCGCATCAACGATATTCTATCGGATAGTGTTCCCGTGGTACTTCTAACTCCGGATGAGCGGGCAAAATTTCGAAGCGCTGCTCAGTGCCATATATGTGAAAAACCATTTGCCGAAGACGACATACGTGTTCGTGATCGTTGCCTTTTGACCGGGCGTTATAGAAGTCCCGCCCATTCTGACTGCAATTTGAATTACCAGCTGTATTTTTTCATTCACATATTTTTTCATAATTTGTCCAGCTATGCTGCACAGCTCATCATGGAGGAACTAGCTACATCATTCGAGGGGAAAATCACTGTGCTGCCCATAACTAAAGAGGAATACATTTTTTTTACAAAAAAGTCGATGAATATAAATTTCTCAATGAAAGTCTGGATGAACTGGCCTCATTTTTGACAATGGACAAACTAAAAATTTCACGTTCGCAATTTCGTGACATAACGAGTGATAGTTTTATGCTATTATCTCGAAAGGGCGTCTTCCCCAATGAATATATCGATAGTGTAAACCGATTGAAAGACTATCACCTACTGCCACAAGACGCATTCTACAGTACTTTGACTGGTGACATTGTAAGTGAGAACGAATACGCTCACGCCGAGAATGTATGTTTCCGTGGCGTGGCCATGAAGTTTTGTTGCTGGCCGACGTTTTTGAGCACTTTCGCAATAGCTGTATGGGGAGTTACAGGCTCGACCCCGCTTATTACTATACTCTCCCCGGCTATACATAGGATGCATTGTTGAAACATACATGCGTTAACTTCGAAATGTTCACCGACATTGACATGGTATTATTTGTAGAACGGCGTATACGTGGTGGCCTGAGTCAGCGCTCAAATAGGTATGCGCGCGCCAATAACAAATACATGGAATCATTCGATCCATCAAGGTCCTCATCATTCTTGATTTATTTTGATGTGAATAATTCGTATGGATGGGCAGTGTGTCAACCATTGCCCTATGCTGATTTTCGATGGGTCGATGAGTTGTCGACATTCGATTTATTATCTATCGCGCTAGATTCACCGACCGGTTACATTTTTGACGTTTACTTAGAGTACCCGGAATGTCTGCACGATGCTCACACGGACTTACCGTTTCGTTCAACACATGGTATACTACCTGGTGGACAATACGAAAAACTCCTTGCAACCGTGCACAACGAGGAAGGTATGTTATTTATTATCGCAATCTGCAGCAGTGTGTACGGCACGGTCTCAAAATCACAAATTGGAATCCTCCAATTCTCCAAATCACCCTGGCTACGAATATATATCGAGCTGAACGCGCAGTTCGGAACACAAGCAAAGAATAATTTTGAAAAAAAATCTCTAAAAATTGATGAATAATGCGGTGTTTGGGAAAACAATAGAAAATGTGCGCAATCACGTAGACGTCAAGATTTTAGCACGGCGGGAGGGCAGGTACGGTGCATCGGCAATGATTGCTAAACCAAATTTTCATACCCAGTTTTTTTTTCAGAAAACCTTATCGCTGTCGAATTACGCAAGCTCGAGGTGAAATTCAATAAACCAATATATGTGGGTATGTGCATACTCGATATATCGAAGATACTCTGTATAAAGAAAAATGTACAGTGTTTTACACCGATACGGATAGTCTAATATACAACATTGAGTGTGAGGATGTGTATGACTACACGAAGCGTAATATCCATCGATACGAGCGAGTAGCCGGCGAGCAATGGGTATGATATACCGCTTGTCAACAAAAATGCTCCCGGACTTATGAAAGGCGAAAATAAAAAAATACGAAAGACGAAAAAAATGGATAATGACGGACTTTGTCGGGCTTAGAGCAAAAATGTATGCAGTGCGAGTCGATGGTAAAGACGTTACGAAGAAAGTGAAGCGCGATAAGAGTAACATCGGGGCGAGAAAGATCTCCTTCGAGGATTAAACAAATGCTTATATGACCAGATCGAAATGACTGGTCAGCAAGCATGCATGCGATCGATGTTGCATGAAGTGTACACCACCAACGAGACAAAAATTGCTCTAAGTCCGTGCGATGACAAACGGTATGGCATACCTGGAACGTTGCCATGGGGGCATTATAGGATACAATCGTAGGGTGTTTTTTTTAGTTGTAGATAATCTTGTAAAATAATTGTAAAAAAGCTTGATCTCCAAATAATCAACCCTGTGAGAAACGACGTTTGTAAATTATCGCGTTTGTCTGTTGTATATAATAAATTGATTCATGAATTTTTCAACTGAAAAAATGTAGAAGGGCCCGTTGTAGTTTGGCGAATCACCTAATTTTTCCTCACAATCTCCTGACACGCTTCTACGGGAGAGAGAGAAAGAGAGAGGCGTCATAAAATGTAAAACATTTTTATTGTCTGCTCCACATCAGGTTTGCTTATTCAGCTATTGTGAGTATTGTCGAAAGCCAACCCCATTACAAACATTCGATTATTACGCTGCTACAATACTTTTTCAATGAGATCAATTTCGACATATTGAACTATAAGTAGCTCCTGATCGCACAAATCACCTGCAACCATACACTCTTAAATTTACTGATTCTCAACGCTCTTTATTGTCAATTTTTTACTCACATAATGATGGGATTAAATTTTTTGAAATGGGGTCCTATGAAAAACATGTTGTTGCGGCAGCTTCTCATTTTCAACGTTGATGCTACTCAGTTTCACCTGCCTTATCGTATAGTGTACAAAATCATCAGACGCGTCTACTAGGTTATCAAGAATACCGATCTACCTATAATTACTACGTAGGCTAAATTGCATTCACATATTATTCCTCACTGCACGATTGAAATACTCGCAAATGGATGCTTTTAAGGTAGTACCTCCACAGAAGAGTTGAATTAAGAAATGGTTGAAATTTGACATAAATGGTATTCAATACATTATCCAAACATCTGTGCAATTTGAATAAGTTTGACCACCCCAAACCTGAGATATTTACACTTAAAGTTGGCTTGGTTTACACGCAACAAATGCGTTATGATTGGCAAACAGAGCATCATTAATTTTACCGTCAAAACTAAAATTAAGAAATTGATAAAAAACGAGGATAAGCTAGAGTAAGATATCACGAATAATGTGAAAAAAATGAGAATGATTCACCATCTAGTTTCCAAGATATAACCATGAAAAGCCCTCACAATTTTGGTGCAAAGCCTGGCACAGCCTGGCAAAGCCTGAAAAAAAAACAATTGGGGCAAAGCCTGGACAGTCCCGGCAAAAAGTTTAGTGGCAATGGTAGATCAAAAACACAATATAAAATATATTTTACGGCAATAAATGATATCCATCGTATTATCTACTAGTACCGAGTCAATATTGCGTAGTGTTTAATTTTATTTATTACTATTTAAACCAATTATCAATCTTTTAAACATGAACATGGTATGTAAACTTTTGGTTGAGATTTTCGCAGAGGAACTACCTTAAATTGCTATACCCAGAATACAAGCGGAAATTATAGGTTTTTTTATTAGGGTTCTAAAGCGACCATTATAACATTATTTTCTCTGATCAAAGTGCAAGGTCTGCGGTATGCGTCCCCTTGACAAGTGTTGACGTCACTGCGATTCCTGCATCATTGCCATTCCTACTCCGTAGGCGTACGGCCGAGGCAAATTTTGAGACATTATCGATGACGGTTAGCTGAAATTTATGTTTGGAGTTTTTACGCGCCTACGATAAAATATCGACGAGATCAGATTGCCATGGTTCATCCAAGCCGCGAATGTTCACAAGTAAAAGGTCTAGTAGCGTCGAGTTCATCAACGCTTCGCACAACGAACGAGTTTTTTATTTGAAGCACGTAAAGCAACGCTACCGACTTTGCCCTTCCGATGTAACACTGGGATGACAGTGGTATACCGCACGAGGCAGCTTGAACGATAATTCGAACCATCTTGCGAGGAGCTCCCACGATCTACGCGGCGAAATCCGAGAAATACTCGATGCGGTCAATATTTACGCAAAAATCGGCACAAAATCGTGTCAATTATCCACAGACGGTTCAGTTAAGATAGAGCGCATCGTCACCGTGCAAGGGCTCAAGACACCCACCAACGAGTTTATAGTAAAGGAGATATCCATCACCAAACTTCACGACAGGAACGCTGATCCGCAAAGTAGGTATGAATTGAAGGCAGATAAAACAGTAGTTTATTAATAATAAAATTAAACAATTACATAATCATAGTGTATGCTATGCATTAAACCTTTGGTGGTGGTGTGTGTGTGTGTGTCTGTTTTTTATTTTTTTATTCTTTTATTTTAAATATCTGCAACGGTAGTCATTCTGAAACAAACAGAACATGCATTTTTCTTATCAATCTATCAAACACAATGGTATTTATAGTGATACCAAAGTAACAAGATAATATTCACAATCAGCCCTGTATACGTTCAAACAGGTTGGACACATGTCGCGCGTGACAATTTGATGTAGCGGTCCACCGCAGTTGGTGCAAAAGATTCCGCGCATGGCTATAAAGCGTTCGCTGTAGTGACCATATCTTTTGCGAAGTCCTTCAAACATTTCCCGTACATCAAAGTAGCACGAAACACAATACTTTGATCGATGATTTTCGGTAAAGTATGTATAATTCACGCAAAATACGGCTTCCCGGTTCAGCCGATTAAGTTGACGCCGGTCCAGTAGGTCCTCTCGCACATCATGGTATTCATCATCCGACCCACCGCCGTATGCGGAATCTGCCTGTTCACTATCACTATCCAGTTCGTCTATTTCAAGCAGTTCGATGTAATCACGAGCGATCACTTCTACTTCGTCGTCATAATCGGCGTTCATTGTCAGCATCTACTTCGCCGTCACCATCAACGGCGATATCAACAATTTGTGCGTCGTTATCATCGGCGATATCAACAGCTTGTACTTCGTCGTCATTATCGTCGATATCCACCACCTCCATTTCATTATCATCAAGGACTAGATCGATCACTTCACGAATTTGGCTAACCATTATTCCACTTTTCTTCGTTCTGCGACTCTTTCGTTTCAGAATGACACCTCGGTGGTTGGAGACTGGAATGGTGAAAACTGCGTTCACGATACTTTTTGAAATTTCGGTTTTTGTATCCTCATAGGATTGAGGTATGGTGAGGATGGCCAATAGGACGTGTACACGGTTTTCTTATTCAACATGTAGGAATTAGTCGGGTAGTGTAGAAAAATTAACCTTCCAAGATGTCGCATCCCCACCATACCTCAACCCTATGAGGATCCAAAAACCGAAATTTCAAAAAATATCGTGAACGCAGTTTTCACCATTCCAGTCACCAACCTCCGAGGTGTCATTCTGAAACAAAAGAGTCGCAGAACGAAGAAAAGTGAAATAATGGTTAGCCAAATTCGTGAAGTGATCGATCTAGCCCTTGATCATAATGAAATGGAGGTGGTGAATATCGACGATAATGACGACGAAGTACAAGTTGTTGATATCGCCGATGATAACGACGTACAAATTGTTGATATCGCCGTTAATGGTGACAACGAAGTAGATGCTGACAACGCCGATTATGACGACGAAGTAGAAGTGATCGCTCGTGATGACATCGAACTGCTTGAAATAGACGAACTGGATAGTGATAGTGAACAGGCAGATTCCGCATACGGCGGTGGGTCGGATGATGAATACGATGATGTGCGAGAGGACCTACTGGACCGGCGTCAACTTAATCGGCTGAACCGGGAAGCCGTATTTTGCGTGAATTATGCATACTTTACCGAAAATCTTTGATCAAAGTATTGTGTTTCGTGCTACTTCGATGTACGGGAAATGTTTGAAGGACTTCGTAAAAAATGTGGTCACTACAGCGAACGCTTTATAGCCATGCGCGGAATCTTTTGCACCAACTGCGGTGGACCGCTACATCAAATTGTCACGCACGACATGTGTCCAACCTGTTTGAACGTATACAGGGCTGATTGTGAGTATTATCTTTTTACTTTGGTATCATTCTAAATATCATTGTGTTTGATAGATTGATAAGAAAAATGCATGTTTTGTTTGTTTCAGAATGACTACCATTGCGGATATTTAAAATAAAAGAATAAAAAAATAAAAAACATACACACACGCACACACCACCACCAAAGGTTTAATGCATAGCATACACTATGATTATGTGATTGTTTAATTTTATTATTAATAAACTATTGTTTTATCTGCCTTCAATTCATACCTACTTTGCGGATCAGCGTTCCTGTCGTGAAGTTTGGTGATGGATATCTCCTTCAGTATAAGCTCGTTGGTGGATGTCTTAAGCCCTTGCACAGCGACGATGCGCTCTATCTTATCTGAAGCGTCTGTGGATAATTGACACGATTTTGTGCCGATTTTTGCGTAAATATTGACAGCATCGAGTACTTCTCGGATTTCGCCGCGTAGATCGCGGGAGCTCCTCGCAAGATGGTTCGAATTATCGTTCAAGCTGCCTCGGGCGGTATACCACTGTCATCCCAGTGTTACATCGGAAGGACAAAGTCGGTAGCGTTGCTTTAAGTGCTTCAAATAAAAAACTCGTTCGTTGTGCGAAGCGTTGATGAACTCGACGCTACTAGACCTTTTACTTGTGAACATTCGCGGCTTGGATGACCCATGGCAAGCTGATCTCGTCGATGTTTCATCGTACGCGCGTAAAAACTCCAAACATAAATTTCAACTAACCGTCATCGATACGGTCTCAAAATTTGCCTCGGCCGTACGCCTACTAGTCCAGTCAAAAGTGGCCAAAGTCGAAAATTTTTGCGACCGCTTAGCGAAACATGTATTCTTATGTTAATCGACCCCGGCAATCCGAATTTCTAGGAATTTTAACTATTAACAGTGAAGAAAAGGGTTAAAAACCAAAAAATATGCATTATTTCTAGAACGAAGAGGAAATCCCAAAAAAGTTTCGAACAAAAGTTGTAGAATGGAAGATTTTACCTTGTAGGTGTATACGATTCTTATCTCTATCTCCAATAGTTTAGCCGTAAATAAAGAAAAACCAATTCACACCAATACTATAAACGCGCGCGTGACGAAATCGAGGAGATTGAAGACCACTGGTACCTAACCGCCCCTTACTCGCTTGCCGGCGCGCTGCACGTGCTTGGGCCGACGGTCTCCGAAAGTCGAACGGGTATCTTCGGCAGCCTAGTATATATAGCTAAGCTGTCGGATTGTGAAGACTCCGCTATCGGCTATTTTTCCTTTCGCACGAAATCCATCGGGACTGAGTTTTTCACCTGACAGCTCCCCGGCTCTTCGGCACAGACTGAACCAGAAAATGAGGGATAGGAATTCTAGAAATACCGCTGTATATCAATTTGTTAATTATATATATCAATTAAACATTGCTATACCAAAATATGAATTTTTTATTTATGATAAGGAATAAAAATTAAGCCGTGGCCCCTCACCCCTTTTTATTTTCCTGATCTTCAATTAATATTTTAATTAGCAATAAATTACATTTATTATCTTATTAATTTCAATAATTATATCAATCTTATTTTTATTTTACACACGTATTATTCTTTCTTTAGGCTTATGAAAAAATGATCTTAAAAATTAATCTATATTATAAAGTTTTAATATTAATAATATAAATAATTTATTCATAACTTTATTTATCAGTTCATTACATTTATGAATGTTAAATAATTGAATTATTTAACATTTTAAGTTAAAAAAACTATTAATCTTCAAAATAAGAATAAAAATTTACTTTTAAATCTTGATAATGTTATAGTAAAGAATTAATCTTTCAAATGAATTTACAATTTACTACTTAAGTCGGGCACATTACTTAAAATTTTATAACTAATATATCTTTAAATTTGCAATAATTTTTTTTAACTAAAAAATCATTCGAAAATGTTTTTTTTCTACTAATCATAATGATATCGGAATTCTTTATTTTATTTTGGGAATATTATCTGGTTTAATAGGATCTTCATTAAGTTTATCAATTCGTATAGAATTCGGTAATCTTGGTTACTTCATTAATAATTATCAATTATATAAATCCATCATCACACGTCATGCATTCATCATATTTTTTATAGTTATACCTATTATAATTGGAGGATTTGGGAATTGTATAATTCCCTTAATATTAGCAGCCCCAGATATATCATTGCCACGCATAAATTATTTGCGATTTTGACTTTTACATCCTTTTATTAATTGATTAATTATAAGAAACCTATTTCATTAAATTCATATCATGAAGGAAGATCATTAGATATAGCAATTTTCTCTCTTATCTCGCAGGATTATCCTCAATTATAGGAGCAATTAATTTTATTACCACAATCATAAATATAAAAAATGTTATATTGTTATTTGTTAAATGTTATTTTTGAACAAATTATTGTATTTTCATGATTAAGATATTTTTTTTTCAACAAATTATTGTATTTTCATGATTAAAATATTTTTTTCAAGTTTTACTTGCACAGCCTTTTCGGCTTTTTACAAGGCTCCACTACTCATATGTCCACCGCTCTACACTTGTTCTTTGTCTCCATCATCCCCCCCTTGCGTCCACAGCCGACTTCCTTGTCCGTATCGTATTCACCATGCATATCTCATGTTTTCGCCAGTCATGGGCATAGGGAAACTGCCGAAAACCTATACCGATACAGTCGGTCCCAAGTTCGTCTCCCAGTGACGGAACTAGTCTTTTGCCGAGAAAATGTCGAAGAAAAAGATTTCCTGACGAAAGTACGCGACTGGGATTCGAAACCGCGACCTCCCGATCCGCTGGCCCACAACGCTAACCACCAGACCAACTCATCGGGTTTTTTTTCATGATTAATATTAATTACAATAACTTTATTATTATGAGCTGTTTCTATATTAGCAGGGGTCACTTTACTTTTAACAGACCGACATTTAAATACAATTTTTAATCTATCAGGTGGAGGAGATCCATCTCTATCCTAACATTTATTTTGATATTATGGACATCGTGAAGTTTATATTTTAATTTTACCAGGATTTGGTTATACCATATAATTTCCCATATTTGGTTTCCCATATAATTTTTTACCAAAATGAAAAAATAAGGAACTTTTTGTTCTATTCGTATAATTTATGCAATATTAGCTATTCGATTTTTAGGATTCATTGTATGATCCCATCATATATGTACAATTGACATAGATGAGCTTATTACACTTTAGCAACTATAATGATTGCAATCCCTACAGGAATTAAAGTCTTTAGATGATTAGCTACCATCCATGGATCAAAAATAAAATTTAATCCTTCAAACCTTTGAAGATTAGGATTTGTATTCTTATTTGTAATTGGAGGATTAACTGGAGTAATTCTAGGTAATTCACCAAGTGATATTATTTAACATGATACTTATTATGTAGTACCTCATTTTCATTATGTATTATCTCTGGGAGCTGTATTTGCTATTATCCGAGTTTTTATTTATCGATATCCATTAATAAACGGCCTAAGATTACATAAAAAATTATTAAAAATTCAATTGTACAGAATGTTTTTCGAATTAATTTAACTTTTTCCCCCATCGATTTTTGGGTCTAAATGATATTCTGATTATCCTGATTCATATATAACTTAAAATATTTTTTCTTTTATAGGATCTTTAATTTCAATATTAAAAATTATATATTTTCTTTTTCTAATATGAGAACGAATCTCACCTCAACTATTAAATCTTTTTTCAATGTATACCATTTCTTCAATTGAATGATTAAGAATATTTTACCCCCTATTAAATCATAGATTTAATTAAACTGCTTTAATATATCATAATTAATTCACGCTAAATTAATGCAATTTCTACCTAATTCATCATTAATATACAAGATGCTAATTCACAATTTACAGAAAACTTAAAACACATTTATGATCATTTATTAATAATGTTGCTGCTAATTACGATTATAATAATTCATATTATTTTTTCCTCATTCATTAATAATTTGAATACAGTAGAAACTCGATTATCCGAACCAATTGGGACCGAGACTAGTTCGAATAATCAAAAGTTTGGATAATCGAAACGTGGGTTTTTTGGGACGAGATCATAAACAACACCTTTTTATATAAAAATAGTACATACATATATATAAAAATTTGACATACATATTAACGTTGAAATATATATGTATTTTAAACACCTGAAAAAAGTCGAATGCTTTTTTAAAATATTTTTTTAAAAATAAAATCGTCCTTTTTTCAGTGACGAACGGCTGTAACGCGTTTTTGAGCGGCTTAGTCTCGCAGCCGTTTGAGAAGGAGAAGTTGCGTTGGGTTGCTCATTGTTGCTCACGGCGGTGGCAGCGAGCAAGAATGTATCTTTCGCGCCAACTTTCGGATAATTGAGCGTTCGGATAAACTAAATCATCGTTCGGATAATTGAGGGTTCGGATGATCGAGGTTCGGATAATCGAGGTTCTACTGTAATAAGTGTATTTAACAAAATCAAAATATTGAAATTGTTTGAACATTAATTCCGATATTAATTTCAATTTATCTAGCAATTCCTGCATTCAACGTTTTATATTTAACAGATTAAATTTATATTTCAACTCTAACAATTAAATCTATTGGATATCAATGTTACTGATCTTATGAATATTCAGATTTCAATAAAATTAAATTTTATTTATTTATAATTAAAAATAATAATATGAACATAAATAATTTCCGTTTATTAGATGTTGATAATAATATAATTATTCCAAATACAAATCAAATTCGTATATTAATTAATTCTTCAGATGTAATTCATTCCTGAATTGTTCCATCATTAGGTGTGAAAATGAATGCGTGGTATAACTCATAGATTTATACATATTGCAATTGAAAGAACTAATCATGAAAATTTTATACAATGAATTTCTTATCCATTTTCATTGGATAACTGAATTTAAAGTTATGATCTCTTAAATCAATATATAGTAATTAAAATTACCTCAATGAAAGAAATGAGTTAAAATTTAACATTAAAATGTAATTTTTAAATCATTAAAATTAATATTTTTTATATTCCACAAGTATCACTATACAATTGATTAACTTTGAATATAATTTTATTTAGATTGAAAAACATATTAATTCGTATAATAATAAAAATTAGAAAAAATGTATCTTAAAATGATAAGAAATTTATTTTCTATTTTTTATTCTAGTACCAATTCAATGGTTGATTTAAATTGAATTTCTTCTATTCAAATTTTGTTATTATTCAAATATTATTCCGAATAGTTGATTCTCGATTAATTAAAAAAAATTTATTTCAATAACTTTATTCAAAGAATTAAAAATTATTTAATGAACAAATTTATTTGTTTTGATATAATTGATTTGACTATGTTATTTATATTAATTTTAAGAAATAGTTTTATATATTTTTTCACAAGTCCCATATATTTTTACAAGTTCAAGACATTTAATTTTTTCAATTGATATTTCCCTCCCATTTTGATTTAGTTTAATAATTTTCCTTTCATTAAACAATACAAACTTTGCATTTGCGCATGTAATCCCCCAAAAGACCCCCTTTCTTTTAATACCTTTTATAGTTTTAATTGAAACAGCTAGAAATATTATTTGTCCTTTAACTTGATAAATTCGATGGACAGCAAATATATTTGCAGGATATTTACTTTTAACTTTAATAAAAGAATCAGCTATTTCATTAATAATAATTTTATGATACGTTATCATTTTAACACAAATTATATTATCAATATTAGAATTTAGAGTTTCTATCATTCAATCTTATGTCTTTACTGTATTAAAAACTTTATACACAAAGAAAACAAATTATGTTAAAATCATTATTAAACAAAATTTCTCATAACCATCCTTTCCATATAGGCGTTTCCAATAATACAGCTTGCCCTTTAAAAAAGGTACTTTTCTGTACGTCCTTTCAACGAAATGCTCTATTCTCGCGCTTTTTATTTCAGTGTACGAAATATTAGCAGGTAACGGATTTGTCTTTTTAAATGTCCTATCTAACTCCCGCGAAAACACCCGATTGGTCCCGGCGACTCTCGAGCGGAGCTGCCGGTTGGCGCGCTGTGCCGTCAAGAGGGGAAGCCGCGGACGTACCTATGGGCTGCCGAAAATACCCGATCGAACGTCGGGGACCCCCGAACGAAGCGCGGTAGCGGCCGTGCGAGAGCGAGAGAGAGAGAACGTCCCAGCGATGCTCATACCTCTCGATTTCGTCACGTCCGTGTGCCCCGCGCGTTGATAGTATTGGTGTGAATTTGTTTTTCAATTTTACGGCTAAACTATTGGAGATAGAAAAAACACATCATACACACCTATTGGGTAAAATCTTCCCCTCTACAACTTTTGTTCGAAACTTTTTTGCGATTTCCTCTTCGTTCTCGAAATAATGCATATTTTTTGGTATTTAACGCTTTTCTTCACTGTTAATAGTTAAAATTCCTAGAAATTCAGATTCCCCGGGTCGATTAACATAGGAATACGTGTTTCACTAAGCGGTCGCAAAAATTTTCGACTTTGGCCACTTTTGACTGGACTATACGGAGTAAGAATGGTAATGATGCAGGAATAGCAGTGACGTCAACACTTGTCAAGGGGACGCATGCCGCAGACCTTCCACTTTGATCAGGGAAAATAATGTTATAATGGTCGCTTTAAAACCCTAATAAAAAACGTACAATTTTCGCCTGTATTCTGGGTATAGCAATTTAAAAGCATCCATTTTCGAGTATATCAATCGTGCAGTGAGGAATAATATGTGAATACAATTTAGCCTACGTAGTAATTAGAGGTAGATCGGTATTCTTGATAACCTAGTAGACGCGTCTGATGATTCTGTACACTATACGATAAGGCAGGTGAAACTGAGTAGCATCAGCGTTGAAAATGCGAAGCTGCCGCAACAACATGTTTTTCATAGGACCCCATTTAAAAAGATTTAATCCCATCATTATGTAAGTAAAAAATTAACAATAAAGAGCGTTGAGAATCAGTACATTTAAGAGTGTATTCTGAAAGGATTACGCACCGAACTGGACAGCGTAAATATTTACCATCTATCGAGAGAAAATCACGAAAGCTGTAGCATTTCATCTGACGGGCTATAACGATGGAGCCGTTGCAGGTGATTTGTACGATCAGGAGCTACTTATAGTTCAATATGTCGAAATTGATGTCATTGAAAAAGTATTGAAGCAGCGTAATAATCGAATGTTTGTTTGGGTTTGGCTTTCGACAATACACACAATAGCTGAATAAGCAAACCTGATGTGGAGCGGACAATAAAAATGTTTTACATTTTATGCCGCCTCTCTCTTTCTCTCTCTCCCATAGAAGCGTGTCAGGAGAGTGTGAGGAAAAATTAGGTGATTCGCCAGACTACAACGGGCCCTTCTTCATTTTCTCAGTTGAAAAATTCATGAACCAATTTATTATATACAACAGACAAACGCGATAATTTACAAACGTCGTATCTCACAGGGTTGATCATTTGGAGAACAAGTTTTTTTACAATTATTTTACAAGATTATCTACAACTAAAAAAATACACCCTACGATTGTATCCTATAATGCCCCCATGGTAACGTTTTCGTGGTTCCAGGTATGACATACCGTTTGCCATCGCGCGGACTTAGAGCAATTTTTGACTCGTTGGTGGTGTACACTTCATGCAACATCGATCGCATGCATGCTTGCTGACCAGTCATTTCGATCTGGTCATATAAGCATTTGTGTAATCCTCGAAGGAGATCTTTCTCGCCCCGATGTTACTGTAATGTCGAGAAATGACGCGAGTTTTAATTGTGGTAACCTTTTTATTCCACGGTTTACAAAACAGTTTGCCAGTCCGGCTTCGAAGCGCGGTCGTGGCCCGAGAGACGCGGTTGACACCAGCAATTGAACAACGAAGGTTAACAGCTCTGCACTGGGACAGAGTCACGAATTGAATGCCGCGAGTGTATCGCGGGAGGTGTTTTTAAAGGGTCGAACGGTGGGAAAATGGTCGTGGTGGGGAAGAATTTGGGAAGGGTCTGGAAAGTTCGGCGGGAAAATAGGCACACGGGTGACTAAGTTCCAGGAAAGGCAGGCGGCTGATTAGGGTGGCGATTAGAAGAGGACTCTGGAACCTTCGGCGGAGGATGGACTTCGGAGTTGTGTGACTGCATTCCGGGAAAGGCGGTTGTTTGGTTTGGTGCAGAGTGCATGGGAAACTAGCGATAAAAAGGGTCGCGGGAAAGGAATTTGGAAAAAGTCACGTAGACCACGCAGCTGGCGGGATTACCATGCAGGCGATAATAAATGCACTTTGGGACTCGGGAGAATGGAGCGCGGCGTCGAGCGGAGCCGCGGGGCAGGAAGCGATAAATTAGGCACGCAGGCCTGTGAGTCAGAGGTACAGAGAGCAAAGGAGATGGGAAAAAATAGGTAGTGGACAGGGACTCGTTACACCTCCCCCCTTATTTTAGAAAATCCATATAGCGGTAAATGGATTTTCTATGCCTTAGGATAGTGCGGAGTACGTCTAGTGGAGTGTCTCACAGTTGAACGAGTATCGAGAGGTCGACTTAAATTGGCTAAAGCTATGAGTTCATCTGGCGGATAGCGGGACTCGTAATTGACATTATCGGTGGTGTTCGTGTGGAAACAATTGTTGTACACATTAATGCAGGGTGAGAATGTACAGGCGAAAAATCTCATTATCAGATTACCTAGACATGTACATAGACCTATCTTACGGGCTAACATTAGAACTATAATACAAATACATGCATAACCAAGGTATTTCAGTCCATCGTACGCGGTTTCGAATAGGGTCTTGTTGCGTCGGTGGCGTCCAATCTTTTCGGCTTCTTCTGATATTTCGTCCAATGTCTGTCCGAGAACTTTCAGTTGTGTTACGTCTTGCCTTGAGTACCGTTACATACTATTGACAGTTTGTTAGCGATGCTGAACAGTTCGTCTCGTTGCACGTTGATCTCGGTGAGGTCGACGTAGTTGACCACGGTCCAGGTCTTGTGGAACATTACCACGTCGCCCAGATGTTCCATATAGACTGGTCCAGAGATTGGCTCCACTTGAAAAACTTCATTGGCCAGGCAACTAGACGCGAGCAACAATAGAAACGCCAACATCTTGTCCCTAAACATAAAAGCAATTAGTTTCTGAAATATGGCTTAAGCTTATTTACATGGATTAATTTTTTTCTATTTCTAAGCAGAATCTCGTAATTAACATCAGACGTCCGTTCGAGTATTATCGCGGGGCCTTCCCACTTTGGAGCCAGCGGGGATTTATCTCGTTCCTGGGCAACGAGATCTTCGTCACCCTTGTTGAAGATAGGAGCAGGTCGATGGATGTGAGCGTCTTGGTTGGCTTTGTAACGCTGCTTCGCTGCAACCAGGTGGTCACGTCCTTTCTTCAGAATTCGTTCGTGGTCCGCGCGTAGTCCCTCGAAGTATTCGTCGATGGTACCATTCGTTCGATGAATGGGAATGCTGTTCGGGACGTTCGGTTTCCGTCCGAACTGCATCTCAAAAGGTGTGAGTCCGATGCCTTCTTGTTTCGCCGTGTTGTAAGCCATGGAGACGAATTTTAATTTCTTGTCCCAATCTTCGCGGTGGTCGTGAATGAGAGCCTTAATTTGTTCCTTAATCGGTCCGTGGGCTCTCTCTAGACTTCCGTTGCTTTGCGGGTGGAACGTAGTCGTGGTCATGTGTGAGATTTTGAAGAGTTTCGTCAAGTGTTTAAACGTCTGGCTGATGAAGTTGCGACCTCCGTCGGTGAGAATTTTCTTTGGTGCGCCGTGGATGTAGATAAAATGTTCGACGAGTGCATTTACGGTAGCTTGTGCATCTTGCGTCTTTAGAGGGATCAACGTGATATATTTTGTCAGTTGGTCCTGTACTGACATGATGTACTTGTACCCATCGGCAGACTCGGGAATGGGTCCCACGAGGTCCAATGCGATCTTGTCGTTCGGTCGTTCGGGTGTATCCGTAATCACGGCTTCGGCTTGAGGCCGCACGCGCACCAACTTGATTTTTTGGCAGGTGTCGCATCTTCGGATGTAGTTTTCGACGTCTCGCTGCATATTCGGCCATGTAGCAACGGCCTTGATGCGGTCGAGAGTCTTGGCTATCCCGAAGTGTCCGGTGGCTTTCGTCCCATGATGTTCTTTAATAATGCGTCGACGTTCTTCCTCTGTACCTGGCTCGTGGAGATCCTTGTCGTACAGGTATAATAATGGGCGATCCTCTCTGGTTGACCAGATGAAATTAATCATCAGTTTAATCCGGTTCTTTATTCCCGGATGGGCGCGGAGGTGATCACAACCGAGGTAAATTTTCGTGGTCGTCTTCACTTTCATTAAGGCAGCTGTGATTCGGTTGAACCAGTCGATTTCGTCCTCGGAGAAATTGACGAAAAGTTGATCCTCGGCGTCACTCGGGGCGTCCACTATTTTTATGGCGGGAACGTCCTTCGGTGGAACGTCCTCACTGATTTCGAGGACTACCGGAACGTTTTCGGTCAGCTCGAACTCGATGTACAGCGGTGGATCACTTGTTGAGTCTTCTTCTTGTTCCTCCTCCGCTGGATTGTCGTTGTTGTCGTTCGTGTGCTCCACGTTTTCTTTTTCGTCTGTGTTGTCTTCCGTCTGAGATCGCTGTTGACATCGGGTGGTCACGGCGTAAATGCGAGAAAGAGCGTCTGCGTTCGTGTTGAGAGAGCCTTTTTTATAAATTGGCTCATACTCGTATTCTTCGACTTTCATCCGTAGACGCATCAGTCGGCTGTTGGTTGGAGGGTCAGTTGCCTTCAATATCCAAATCAGCGGCTTGTGGTCGGTGATGATTTTAAATTGTTTTCCGTACAGGTACTGGCGGAAATGCTTTGTTGCCCAGGTAATCGCGAGCATCTCTCTCTCGGTGGTGGAGTAGCGCTGCTCTGCCTTGTTGAGAGTGCGCGAGGCATAGGCAACCGGTCGGTCCTTCCCGATCGGCCCCTGTGATAGGACGGCATCGATTGCGTGGTTGCTAGCGTCGGTGGTCAGTACGAATTCTTTCGTGAAATCCGGGTATTGCAGGACGGGTGCGGTCGTCAAAGCGGTACGTAGGAGTTGAAAAGCCTGTTCCTGCTTTTCACTCCAGTTCCACGGTGCATCTTTTTTCAACAACTCGGTTAAGGGTTTCGCAATTCTACTAAAATCCTTAATGAACTTGCGATAATACCCCGCGAGTCCAAGAAACTGTTTTATATGTTTCGGCTCTTTCGGTGTTGGGAAATTCGTCACGGCCTCGATTTTCTGGATTTGGCTTTACCCCTTCTTCGGATATCACGTGTCCCAAGAATTCCAGTTCTGGTCGGAGGAATTCGCACTTGTCCGGTTGCAGTTTTAAGTCTGCTTCGCGCAGGCGCTTCAACACATCCAGTAGTTTCCTGTTGTGTTCCTCCAATGTGTTGCCGTAGATTATTATGTCGTCGAGATAAACAAAACACGTGTTGCCAATCAGTCCGCGCAGTGCGTTGTTCATCATCCGTTGGAACGTTGCAGGTGCGTTTTTGAGACCGAAAGGCATCCGGTTGTAATGAAAATGTCCTGATGGCGTCGAGAAGGCTGTCTTTTGCTTATCTCGTTCGTCCATCGGTATTTGGTGAAATCCGGATGCGAGATCGAAGGCGGAGAAGTATTTGGCTCGCCCCAGTTGATCCAGGATTTCGTCGATACACGGAAGAGGGTAGGCGTCGTGAGAAGTCTTCTCATTTAGCTTCCTGAAATCGATGACGATCCTCCACTTCTTTTTCCCGGATGCGTCAGATTTTTTTGGTACTACCCAGAGTGGGGCGTTGTATGGTGAGTCGCTGGGCTCGATCAGTTTCTGTTCGAGCATGTCGTTGACTTGACGGTCAATTTCCTCTTTGTGTGCCGGAGGGTATCGGTACTGCTTGACGTTTATCGGAACGTCATCGCTGGTTATAATGCGGTGTTTGACCGCTTTCGTACCTGGCAGTGGGTCGCCAGGTAAAGCGAACACGTCGGGGAAGGACGATACGATGTCCCACACCGGTTCCGCTAACTCGAGTGGCACGTGCTGTAGCCGCACGTTTTCTTTGAGCGTTCGGATTCTATCTGCCGAATTGTGCTCTTGGATGTGGTGGATCCTCAATGCGTCCGCCGGTGCGTCTTGGCGGCCCTCCGCCGGTGAAGGGGTACGTTCCTCGAAAGGTAGCCCACGCAGTAGATCCACGATAAACCGTTTCGGTTCTTCCGAGTCGTTTATTACGGGCATTCGGGCTTCATAGTCCTTGGCTTCGAACACGCAAGGCACTATGGATTCTGAATTTTCTTCGCTGGTTATCGCTGGTCCATTCGCGATGTTTGTTGGCACGAATATAAAGTGGATGGATCTCGCCGGGACCGTGACGGATAGAGGTTCGAAATTCAGTCGTTTTCCGTCAAATTGCAGGAAATTGTCTTTCCCGATGCCGATGTACGTCTGATATTTCTCCATGAAAGGGACGCCAATCAGACCGTCCTCTTCCAATGGGAAATCATCAGGGACGACGTGGAATATTTGCTTTCGGCCCTCGAATTCTTGTTGTGTTACGAACAACGATCTGTGTAGATCGTTGCCCATCTTGAACTCTGTGTTCACATTTTTGTCGACCAGGGACGTACCTTTGAGGCTTCCTAATTTGATGAGACTGATGGCGGCTCCGGTGTCTAGTAGAAATCTCCCTGGTCCTCGGATGTCCCGCATGGCGAGTTTGACAACTCGTTTCGCGCATCCAACGGTGTTAACGTGAGGGATCCCTCCAACGTTTCGGCTTCTGTCGTTTCCTCTGGAGGTAGGTGGTTGACTCGCAGAGGGGGCCGAGGTGGCGGCAGGTCCCGTCGAAAACCCGACTGTTGGGTGGCGGAGTTGCCTCTATTTTGGAGGTCACGCATCTTGGTGCGGCAATCCCGTTCAACGTGCCCGATTCTTCTGCAGTAGTTGCAGGAAATCTGTGGTCGAGGTGTCCCGGATGAGTGTGAAGGTCCTGGTATCGGAGTCGGAGGCATCGGTCGACGTGGGGTGCTGCTGGGATTTCGGTCGGCGATATTGAGGCTGCGGGTCATCATTTCCCGCGTGTAGTCATAAGCCTCTGCGGCTTGAGCCTTGGCGATGGCGGCTCGGATGTTGTCCGGTCGCTGTGCGCGCACTTCGGTGGAAATTTCTTTCCGGAGGCCTAGCAGGTACTGTTCGAGGCCCTGCTCTCTCTCATATTCTATTATGAGTTTCCGCTTACTCTCATTTGGCGTGGAGTTTGCGAGCACGGCCAAGACTTGATTCTGGACCTCCAGAAATCGGTTCGTGAATTTCGATGCGGTTTCGTTCCTCCCTTGGAACGTACGCGAGCGTTTATCGCGGAAGACGCTGACCGGTTGCAAATTCCCGAATAGGATACGGAGTCCCTCGTGCAGTTGGTCGTACGTGTCGACCTCGTACTCCTGAATTTCACGCGCCGCGTCACCCACGATTTTTTTTGCGATTATCAACCGACGGAGATAATCTTGTCGCGTCACTTGAGGTCGCACGTCCTCGATTGATGCTATAAACGCCTCGACACCGATATTTTTTCCGTCGAATTCTTTTATTAGTTCTATTGCCTCTTTAGGCGTGATTTCCTCGAATTGTTCGTCCGATAAAACACTCGGCGGTCGCGAAAATTGTCCCGTTTCTTCACGCACTTCTCCGTTTTTGTCACCCGGTCGGTCGAACACTTTGCCTATCGCGTTTTTGAGCGTCTCGTTTACATTTGAAAGCGACATGGTGTTTACGGAGCTTGAATCAGAGTCTGTCGCGATTTCGATAGGTAGGCGATATTGAGTAAATTGGTTACTCACCGATTTTTTATCTTGGTGGTCCAGGGCTGTTGGAGTCCTTGTTGCTTCTTGGTGTTGTCGGTCGGTCCAAGCTTCTAACACTTTGAGCTGGCCTACCCCACACTTAGCACCAGTTTGTAATGTCGAGAAATGACGCGAGTTTTAATTGTGGTAACCTTTTTATTCCACGGTTTACAAAACAGTTTGCCAGTCCGGCTTCGAAGCGCGGTCGTGGCCCGAGAGACGCGGTTGACACCAGCAATTGAACAACGAAGGTTAACAGCTCTGCACTGGGACAGAGTCACGAATTGAATGCCGCGAGTGTATCGCGGGAGGTGTTTTTAAAGGGTCGAACGGTGGGAAAATGGTCGTGGTGGGGAAGAATTTGGGAAGGGTCTGGAAAGTTCGGCGGGAAAATAGGCACACGGGTGACTAAGTTCCAGGAAAGGCAGGCGGCTGATTAGGGTGGCGATTAGAAGAGGACTCTGGAACCTTCGGCGGAGGATGGACTTCGGAGTTGTGTGACTGCATTCCGGGAAAGGCGGTTGTTTGGTTTGGTGCAGAGTGCATGGGAAACTAGCGATAAAAAGGGTCGCGGGAAAGGAATTTGGGAAAAGTCACGTAGACCACGCAGCTGGCGGGATTACCATGCAGGCGATAATAAATGCACTTTGGGACTCGGGAGAATGGAGCGCGGCGTCGAGCGGAGCCGCGGGGCAGGAAGCGATAAATTAGGCACGCAGGCCTGTGAGTCAGAGGTACAGAGAGCAAAGGAGATGGGAAAAAATAGGTAGTGGACAGGGACTCGTTACATTACTCTTATCGCGCTTCACTTTCTTCGTAACGTCTTTACCATCGACTCGCACTGCATACATTGTTGCTCTAAGCCCGACAAATTCCGTCATTATCCGACCATTATTTTCGTCTTTCATAAGTCCGGGAGCATATTTGTTGACAAGCGGTATATCATACCCATTGCTCGCCGGCTACTCGCTCGTATCGAAACGATGGATATTACGCTTCGTGTAGTCATACACATCCTCACACTCAATGTAGTGTATTAGACTATCCGTATCGGTGTACAACACTGTACATTTTTATTTATACAGAGGCACCATGTACTCATGATGAAAGTCATATAAGCATGTCTTCGATATGTCGAGTGTGCCCATACCCACATATATTGGTTTATTGAATTTCACCTCGAGCATGCGTAATTCGACAGCAATAAGGTTTTCTGAAAAAACACTCCGGCTATGAAAATTTGATTTTGCAATCATTGCCTCTGCACAGTACCTGACCTCCCACCGCATGCGTAATTCGACAGCAATAAGGTTTTCTGAAAAAACACTCCGGCTATGAAAATTTGATTTTGCAATCATTGCCTCTGCACAGTACCTGACCTCCCACCGGGTTAAAATCTTGACGTCTACGTGATTGCGCACATTTTCTATTGTTTTCCCAAACACCGCATTATTCATCAATTTATAGAGATTTTTTTTCAAAATTATTCTTTGCTTGTGTTCGGAACTGCGCGTTCAGCTCGATATATGTTCGTAGCCAGGGCGATTGGGAGAATTGGAGTATTCTATGAATTTTTGTGATTTTGAGACCGCGCCGTACACACTGCTGCGGATTGCGATAATAAATAACATACCGTTCCTTGTTGTGCACGGTTGCAAGGAGTTTTTCGTATTGTCCACCAGGTAGTTTACCATGTGTTGAACAAAACGATAAGTCCGTGTGTGCATCGTGTAGACATTCCGGGTACTCTAAGTCAACGTCAAAAATGTAACCGGTTGGTGAATCTAGCGCGATAGATAATAAATCGAATGTCGACAACTCATCGACCCATCGAAAATCAGCATAGGGCAATGGTTGACACATTGCCCATCCATACGAATTATTCACATCAAAATACATCAAGAATGATGAGGACCTTGATGGATCGAATGATTCCATGTATTTGTTATTGGCGCGCGCATACCTATTTGAGCACTGACTCAGGCCACCGCGTATACCCCGTTCAACAAATAATACTATGTCAATGTCGGTGAACAATTCGAAGTTAACGCATGTATGTTTCAACATTGCATCCCATGCATAGCCGGGGAAAGTATAGCAATAAGCAGGGTCGAGTCTGTAACTCTCCATACAGCTATTGCGAAGGTTCTCAAAAACGTCGGCCAGCAACAAAACTTCGGTCTCCAAAAACAAGTCACTATATTCACCTAACGTTTGAATAGAAAACCGTTCCCATACATTCTTGGCGTAAGCGTATTCGTTCTCACTTACAATGTCACCAGTCAAAGTACTGTAGAATGCGTCTCTTGGCGGTAGGTGATAGGCTTTCAATCGGTTTACACTATCGATATATTCATTGGGGAAGACGCCCTTTCGAGTTAATAGGTTGAAACTATCGCTCGTTATGTCACGAAATTGCCAACGTAAAATTTTTAGTTTGTCCATTGTCAAAAATGAGGCCAGTTCATCCAGACTTGCATTGAGAAATTTGTATCCATCGACGAAGCGTAATTGAATCGAATGTGACTTCGTTCGTGTCTGCCATTCGAAATGTTTTTGTAAAAGTAATGTATTCCTCTTTAGTTATGGACAGCACAGTGGTTTTCCCCTCGAATGATGTGGCTAGTTCCTCGATGATGAGCTGTGCACCATAGCCGGACAAATTATGAAAAAATACGGGAATGGAAAAATACCGCTGGTAATTCAAATTGCAGTTACAATCGGCCTCTACAACGTCAGGTCAAAAGGCAATGATCACGAACACGTACGTCGTCTTCGGCAAATGGTTTTTCACATATATGGCACTGAGCGGCGCTTCGAAAATTTGCCCGCCCATCCGGAGTTAGAAGTACCACGGGAACACTATCCGATAGAATATCGTTGATGCGCACAGTTAAATTTTTAAGGTTCTCAACAAACCATGGGATGCGATTGGCATCGCGCCGCGAGTAGTATCCCGAAAACGAATGGTCATCCAAAGTGTCCCACGCTGTGGTCCGACGAATCCTCCACGTATAATGAATTGACGTGTTTAACCAGTTTTTGGGCGCATATTCGAATTAGGACGATGCCTTTCTTTTCCGTTGTAAATACATCAAACGAAACATTATTTGCGATTCAAATTTCTTTATTGGATTGAGAGTCATTGGAAAAGCAATTCCCTGAAGCTGCAGTACAGTTGAATAGTGTGGATATGAAGTTACTCGATGCACGTTGGTTTCCACTGGATAAAGAGCAGCCACCACTGCCCACGCGAAACATGCGTTATCCTGTGACTTTACATTTACCACCGCTTTCTTCAGGATTATTTTCCGCGACAAAACAGTTTGACATCCGGCACGCATTGGATTGTATTTGTTGATATTTAATGTTATGTCCAGTATCCGCGACAATCTCCATCCGCTATCACGGTTTTGAAAATATTCGAGACATGCCAGAGTAGGTTCGACATCTCGTTGTGTATGCCACCCACGTAAATTGCATGTGATAAAAAGTTCAAAGTTTTTTGTGTTGATACGCGATTTTCGCGTTTGTCACCTGCGTCAAATTCACCATTGAAAACTGTATTCACTTTTACACTTAATTGTTTGTTGGTAATGTCTTGCACATGTGAAAGCATCATATTACATGCGTCTTCGAGAAACTGACGAGGTTCAATATGGTTGTTATTGATGCCGCAGCCAGTCAGGACACGATTTTCGAACGCCGTATCAATCTCTCGCCAGATCAAACCACGATCACTGTTCCCGCACCCGCATGTAAAATCGTCTGCGTAGAATATTCTTCAAACCTTCTAAGAGAGCGATTCCTGCTACCAACGATTGCGGATTTCCGAGTGATAATCGTGGTCGTTTGATTCGGCTTTTCGTTTCCAACGACTCCACCCACTGATCACATTGTTGCTCCCATACTATATACTCTTCCACGGAATTTATAAGTGCGGCTTGATCGCGCAGATTTTGTTCAAATTGTGGAATTTTCTCAGCCATTTTCACGTAAGTTGACAACGGAAGTTCCAAGAGATGATGTCGGCAAAAGTGACTGCTCGATTCGTAGTGTGAAGCCTGCGGTGGTAGAAGTACTTTTCATTCGGGAATCTTTTTCCCATATTTTTCCTCTATATTGGGAGTGTACTATAGTTCCACACTATAGTGTTCTTATATTGTAATACTATAAGAATAGTGGGGAGGCATGGAAACGAAATGAACCAGTTAAAAGGGAGTATAAGCGTGGAAGATCTGGGGTTTTTACACAAAAAATCGTGCGGTGGCATCCACGCATTATTGAGTACTTTGCATATATAAAAACCTCGGTGTTACTTGTGGAAATGAAAACAAAACCCGGATGTAGTGACATTTTGAAAGAGCGCGCCTCTTTGTTACTACAGCTGCATAAAATAAGTTTTATGAGTGAGGACTTTATTTCACATCCAGCATTTCTACTGCATTCATTTTTCAAGTAGGTGTGATAGACGCCGACTTTCACATCTGCGTGTACGCACACACACCCACACACACGCGCGCGCGCGCGCGCGCACGCACGCACGCCCGCGCACACACACACACAATCTGTGCGAACGGACAAAATTTTGAATAAAAACTTCGATACATGTATTCACCTAAATCATCGCGTTTTTTCTTTACCCGAAGCTCCCTACCCCCACGGTGTAAAACCTTCTTCCCCCGTATGATCCACGCGACGTAGCCCCCACGCGCTTGCTCTAGCGGTAAACAGGTCCTCGATATATGCAGAAGACACCACCAGTCCGTCTATTCGGAAAAGCAGCTCGAAACCACCCCCACTTAGCCACGAGCTCCCGAAAAAAGGGCCCAATTCCCCCACTCCTCCGACACCGCTGACTCGCCTACCACTAATTCCTCATACATGTCACACTGACGCAACCGCGACCGCCAGACACCCCCACCACGCGCCGCCGCACGATACCCAATACACCACACCTGTGACGTCACCGTCGCCGTCTCTCGCGGTATGTATGTATCTACTATTGCAAGCGGTAGCAGGGAAGTAACTAGTTAATATCTGACGTGGAGCTGCGGATAAAAAGTATAACAGATAAAAAGAACCTTTGAGAAGGAAATCGTGTCGGATTCTTATCTCTAGCTTCGCCCAAATTAACAATGATGTATATATTTTCAGAGGTCGATGTTTAAAGTAGCTTAGCTGTGCCCTGTTAGGGGAATCGCAGGAATAGGAGTATACGGTATCGAGGGCTAGATCTGAGCCTGACGGAAGCGTCCAGCTCAGAATCAGAGTATACGGGAGGTGTACACCTCCGATATCGATACAATTCGGGATGCTTATAGAGTGCGTAAAAATAGTCGAAACGTTTTTTTTAAATATCTGTGCAACCTCATTTTCACGGTGTGAAACGCATGCTTGATAATGGCGGTGTTTTCCGTTTTTCGGTGATGACTCAAAAACGGAACGGGCCACGAGGAAATTTCGAATTGCAATAGTTCAATTTTTCGAGTAATACACATTGGAGATGAGAACGATACAGACGACAACAAATTTCATATTGCTTATTGCAAAAATGTACTTATCGAAGGCGTATGTTCGAAAGTTCTCATCTGGTTGGGATGTAAATTTGCACATGTGTAGAGAACGAAAAATTAGCGCATACTTGTTTTTCTTTCGTTTTTTTTTCGATATCTCGCAATCAAGGGGTTGAAACCAGCGTTCAAATTTTTTGCCAACACCGCCGTAAAATCAGCGGACCTTTTGCGATACCTGGTAAAATTCGTGTCAATACAAGCTCGCTCGGTGACTTTATTGAATGTTTTTGTAAAATACGATAGAACAAATTTGCAGAAATAATATAGAAATTCCGTATTCCAAATGTCATACTGTTTATTGCAAAAATGAAATTTTTCAATGCGTATCTTCGATATTTTTTATCTGGTTGCGACGTGAATTTGCACGTGTAGAGGACGAAAAAATAGCGGATACGTGCTTTTTTCGTTTTTCCGATATCTCGCCATCCAGGGGTTGAAACCAGCGACAATTTTTTTTGCCTATACCAATATATAATCGCCGAACCTGTTGCGATATCTGGTTAACTTCGTGTCAATACAAGCACGTTCGGTGACTATTGAATGTTTATGTAAATACGATAGAAACAAAATGGCAGAAATCAAAGTGACCCAGAATGAAAGTAAAATGAGTCCAAATATTCGATACGAATTTTTTTGTTCCGGCGGAGCACCATTTTTTATAGATTTTTTTATTGAACCCACTTAAAAAATTGGGGTTTTTTCGTTTTCTGTTATAATTTGTGAACGAGGCAAGATTAAAATAAAATTGAAATGGAAAAAATATTGTGTTCTTCTATTCCTATACATTGACAATGATAACGATAAATATATCAACACATCGCGTATTGCTATAATTTGTTTTTTGCATGCGTACCTACAAAGATTTTCGTCTCATTGGAATGCAACGTTATACATGGGCAGAGGGTGGAATACAGCCGACATATGGTTTTTCCAAATTTCATCGACATCTTGCAATCAACGGGTAAAAAATACCCTCCAATTGATAAATGGGTAAGGCTTTTGCAATACGCAATTAAATTCGTGCTTCTGAAACATGCTGGTTTACAACATTTTCGCCCAAATATTCTAGCAGTTATTTATTTGATAAATGTTTCGCCTATCTGCAACATTGAACTATCTGCAACTGATGAATGAGAGAGAAATAACGAATGGGTTGAGCGAAAAGAAAAAACATACATACGAGGATACCTGGCCCTCGAATACAGGTGGGGACTACTCCGGATAAAATGGGCATGGAAAACATAATACCGAGTGCATGTGAACTGTGAATCACGCCCTTTACTAATGTGCCGTAAAAATATCTTCTCATATACGTACCCCGATGCACCGGTAGCTTTTTTGCTAACTCCGCAGCCCCGAGCGAGAAAAAAGAAATATACAAGAAGGAACAAAATGCCTTGGGTGAAGAATAGTATAAGCGAGGAAGCTGCAAGATATTAATCGCCGGTGAATCTATCATTCGTCGTAAAGAAATCGATATCCACATGCGATGATCGAGACCCTTCTCTCGCACTCACTTTCCCTTTCTCTTATTTATGCTTGTTGTATATGCCAAACTCTTTACTATTTGTAGCCTCTACGAATTGCATAGATAAGCTCCCAAAATTGGTACAAAATAGCACATACCTACGATAAACTACGCTCCGAGTAAAAGAACTCGACGAGCCTTCGAGAAATCATTTTTTTTCAAACGAAGCATAGCTTCAGTCACGACGTTTGGTAAAAATTAGTTTCCCAACTTGGAGTAAAGCGTAAGCCACACAGAAGAGATGTCGGTTTCACTTTTTGGAAACATTTATGTTTGCTGATATCGATCTATTTGCTCCATATATGCTCTTGCACTGTCAGACAAAAGTGACTCCCTTCATCCAGATTCAGCGTCACCATGTTACAGAGCTTTTGAAAAAATTCGTAGAGACACTTGCAAAAACCAAGAATAAAGGCCACTAAATGGAACTTCCATACAATCAATTGGGTATCCATGAAGAATTCTCGAAATTCATCTTTTTCCGGGTTCTACACTGGTAGTCTCTCTTAAACAATAGAAGTGCACTTTAACACAATAAAGTGAGGAACATTAACAGCATGATACCAGTATCGTACGGTTCTCTATCGACGCATTAGGCCTACCGCGCACTGCGGTAAAATTCCGTTCGATATTGTTTCGCAAAATCTGTAAAGTATGAACCACAGTCGAAGCGCACGCACTGCGAGAAAATATCGTATTTGGATTTAAATTCTGTGGTTTGCTACAGATTTGTGCGGAAATTTTTCATCCTATGGGCTCATATGAAACCCCGCGCACCACGGAATATTTTTTTGTTCACTTTATAAACTAAACGCAATGCGGACTTTGCTTTCGTAGTTCATGATCGTGCTTCTTCGACGAAGGTTGCGATACGAATGGCAAAACTCACGGAAATTCTACCACACTGCGCGTACCAAATCTAAGGCGGCATTTTTTCGTTGCAGTTTAAAAAACGCACCGCACCTCGCCGCACTGCACTTCGCGCAACTCTATCCGCACACTGCCACAAGTCCCTAGTGGATTGGGAGACCTGAAAAAAAGACCAAAAATTGGTCAAAATGACCCTATTTCGGTCACGGTCATTTTCTGCCCTTTTTGAACCGAAAAAAGTGACTGAACAGTGACCGAACACTGTTTTTTTTAGGTTAGTCACTTGAACGTTGATTTTCGGTTTTTGGTCACTGAAATAAAAGTTAGGTTAGTAACTTGACCGGTTTTTTTCGGTTTTCGGTCACTGAAATAAAAATTAGGTTAGTCATTTGACCGTTTTTTTTCGGTTTTCGATCACTGTAATAAAAGTGAGGTTAGTCACTTGACACTTGAGGTGTTTCATCAGATTTTCCATCTGTAAATGAGAAAGGAAATAATTATTATATGTTGACAAGAATGAAAAGAAATATACATTTTTTTCTCACAATTATTGCTATTTCGTGTACCACGTTACGTATGTATGTATGCCACATATGTGTTCCACGCTGCTGCTGCTACTGCTTTGTAAACAAAATGAAATTAAAATATTGTAAAGAAAAAAGTACGAGCATGTGCACTGCATTATACATATACGTGATAATATCCTAAGCACTGAGTATTCACTTCATATAAATAATAGATAAGCGTATTTCACGTGGTGTACTCTCGGTTCTCGGCAATCCTCGCCTCCCCGCCGAGGAGTCCTCGATAGAGTAGATAGTCGCTCAACGTACACGCAGGCGCAACACGTCTCTTCATGCGCAGCCATATTGAACGCTGCCTGACGCAGCAACGGGACACTAAGCGATACATTTGACGAGTTCTTTTCAATAACGACGTTTATATGTCGTGTGCGCTGGTAGAAGGGTTGTGGTCCCAGAATCAACGATTAAAACTCCTAATTAAACGGACGTTGGGACGCGAGGGCTATCCGGTTGTGAGCGACAGAGAGATAGAGGGTCTATACGGTAAATGATCTCAAATAATAAACAATTCGAGCGAAGCAGGTTATATTTCTAAATGGGCTACCGTTTACCTTGTTACAAAAAAATAACAATGCCGTGTTTATGTTACAGTTGCATGCCGGAAACTCCAACATTGCCGTCGTCTAAATCAATAGGCGAGGCTAACGGCAGCCAAAGTACGCGAGTGGTTATCCATCGAATTAAAGAGCGAAAGATACCGAGCGAAGGTGCTAAGAACAAAGGACAGAGGCCAAAAAGAGACAAGAAGGAAAAAGAAGTTTCGAGATGGAAACCGACTCCGACGAAGAGAAGGAGGACGAAGAGGATGAGTATTAAATGGATACAAAAGTGTTATTGTTGTTTGGTTTATTTCAAGATATTAAAAAAAAATGTTCAAATTCACTGATGTTTTTGTGTACGAGTTTCTATTATTATATTTCCAATAGCGTTCCAGAAGGACCCTCTCTCTGCCCCATGCACTTCGGTTCGCCTTCGGTCACTACTACGGTCAGTGACTAAAACATCCCAGTGACCGAAGACCGGTCAAGTGACTTACCTTACTTTTATTACAGTGACCGAAAACCGAAAAAAAACCGGTCAAGTGACTAACCTCAAAAAAACGTTGTTCGATCACTGCTCGGTCATTTTTTCCGGTTCAAAAAGGGCAGAAAATGACCGTGACCGATGACAAAGGTTTTTTTCGGTCTCCCAATCCGCTAGGGGTGGCCGTAGGCATCGCTCATAAACGTCATAAAAAACGTTCGGCTAGCGCGCAAACTGATACATTTCTTCCCGTTGCTGTCATGCAATACTCAAAGATAAGGATACGTACTTTACTTACCTACTTTACGTGCTCGAGGATACGTACTTTCAGTAACGCAAGTACCGGCGGTACTGAAATATAAGACAACGCACTTCTCTTACTATATCATTTTCGTACGTTATTGTAGGCAAATACCGATGGCACTTTTCAAATGTTAATATTTTCCAGCTCAAGTTGCCATTTCGTATGGAAACGAAGGAATTGAAAAGTTTCCAAACATTTACAACGTTGGGGCACGCAGAAATACGAAACCCACGTGTCTGAACTTTTGCATATTGCATTATCATATCGTCGACTCAGAGACGTCAGACAGACTTTAAGGATTTATGGATTTTTTTATTGAGTTACGCTACTTTTAAGGAAAAACGTGTTAAATTCCAAGATTTACGAATTTTAAATCACGTTTCGCGATAACCAAAATAATTTTTGAACGTTTTTTCGTGTAGTTTGGAGAACAAGACCTCCGCTTTTCAACGCTCTTCTTGTGGGATGATGTGCATCCTTTTTTCCCGGGTTATGACCTTCCAAAGTCAAAATATACACTCTATTTTGACAGTCGATAACTCTGTAGAAAAATCGTATTGAGATAGTGACAAAAAAAAACAATTTTAAGCGGATAGTCATTAAAACTAACGAAGAATTTTTTTAATTCCGTTTACCGTGCACAACCTCAAATGTGCGCTATTTTTTCCAATTTCTGTTTACCGTCGTTTAAACCTTTGCACCATAGTGTAACATTGGTGACCTAATTCAATTCAGATTTTGACGATTCAAAAGTGATTTTTAATTAAAGATGGCGGTTTTAAATGCGTTTCAAAGTTCCTAGGACTTCAATAACTACTAAAACATAACTAATAATTTTTTATTTTTTACGTAGCGCGTATCATCAATGACGAAAGTGCAAAAAAATGTGCACGTAAAGAAAAATGTATGCTTCAAAGGGTTAACGAAAAATACCATTAAAAAAAAAAGTTTCTCATCTCCGTTTTCGGAACCAAACATTTACGTTTTAAAGATTTTCAATTGTTTTCTGTAATTATTTTTCACGGAGATATAGCCGTTAAAATAAGGTTGAAATATCGGTGAAAAAAATCATCTTTCAATTGTTGCACTTTTAGTGTATAAAGAGTGCGTGGCGAGTTCCTCAGGGACATCGAGATATTTTAGTTGCTTTTTTATTACTTGGCGTCGGGACGCTGCCGTGTCTCTCCGTTTGAACAACTTTCTCGCGCATCGCTAGAGAAGTACTATATTATTTCTGCACGAGCTTAAAGTTTTTTTGGAATCGTTTTTTTTATTGCATAGTTTCATAGCCTAGGCTGTTAACCTCAATTTGCAACGATAATTTGGGAAACTCTCAAAAAAAATTCTAATATCTCCGCTGCGTATGACCCTTTTTTCATTTGCATTTTTCTCGAAACTATGTTTTATGAAAAGGTGTAAGTCGTATCTCACAATCCATCCGTCCGATTCATTTCAAGCTAGGCCGAAGCATGGTTTATAACATTTTTTATCGTATGACCCGGTGATTTTTCAATATGTTTATCCATTTGTTAATAACAAAAGATTAAAGTTTGTATTTTCGGTCAAGAATCGAACTTTTCTTTCTACGGCTTACCATTTTCGTAATTCAAAAAATTCCACATAAGTATCCGGTTACACAAAACATTTGGGTAAATGTTTACAAAATAACCCTCTACCTCGGAGGGGGGTGGGAGGTAGGGGATTAATAGATTTTGACTCGCTGAACACGATGATGAAAAGAAATCGCGGCGGTCACCCCCCCTTCCATAAAAAGTTATGGGGTTTTGAAGTTTCAAAAAGTGCGTCGCAGAATAGCGGACTCGAAGACCGGGAAAGGGTCCAGAGGGGGGTGAAACCCCCTGGCGGGGTGAAGGGGCAGAGAAGCCCCCCAGGGGGTTGGGGGGGGGCGCCCCACCAATGCAGTAAAAATTAGATTTTAAATGAATAAAAATAACACAATAGGGGGATTTGGCAAAAAAGCTCTCCTGAGCACGATGCCGAAGAAAAAACGGCGCGGTCACTTCCCTCTCCCGTCCCTTCCTGCCTTGGTTGAAAGTTTGTCAAAATGTATCATTTCAAGGACGAGACTGGAAATCGGCGAAAATGGTGTCTGTGTGGGTTTGTTTGGGTGTATATGTGTGTGTTGTTATTGTTGTGATTGGTATTTCGGTTTCTACGAATGTCTTACAGGTACTCGAACCGAGGTAAGCACGTGTACATTATTATGGTTTTGATATGTGGGGGGGTTTCGCCCCCTCCACCCCCACACAAGGCTCTGCCCCTTGCCCCCACCAGGGGGGTTTCACCCCCCTGGAACCTCCTCTGCACCCCTCCCCGGTCTTCAGGTCCGCTATTCTGCTACGCATTTTTTCAAACTTTAACACCCCATAACTTTTTATGGGTGGGGGAGGGGGGGTGACCGCCGCGATTTCTCTTCACCATCGTATTCAGGGGGTCATTTTCTATAATCCCCCCACCCCTCTCTAGGGTGGGGGTTATTTCGTAAACATTTACCAACGTTTGTTTCTATATTGAAAGTACATTTTTTATTTTCCATTTCGGATAACCCTGGTTGGCACAACCACCTATACCGATTGGCCATGCAGCAACGTCAGCACTTTGTTTAAATGGTAATGGCGTCATTGGTTAGCAACATTTTTCAATAAAACAAAACTCAAACTTGGCAAGCCTGAGTATTATGTGTGTGTAAAATCTTGACCTCATCAACCTGATACGCTCATACGAAAAAAAAATGGAAATCGGCCTGTTTTTGGACCCCAAGTTCATGCAGCCCCATTAAGTTCCTTCAATCATTAACGACATGTATTTGCAACATTTTTGTAAAATTTCATGGTATTTTAATTTTTTATTAGAAGGTAAGAATAATCGTCGAAATAGATAGAATTGGTACGTAGAAAAAAAAGGATGGTGGTACTCCAGGCAGTGTGCCTCGAAGCAACTTCAGGACGAAAACAAAATAAGAGATACAAAAATGATTCTAGGATTAAGGAAAGGGTTTTAATCGCGGCACCGCGGGCTATCGCCGAATCCTGAATTTTCTCGTGCCTAACGAAACTTCGGCGTGTTCTCAGACAGGGCAGTTTCATATCCAATCAATTCTTTGCTACGGAACCCGTATGTGGAGTTATTCGATCTAAAAAGATATGGGTTTTGAAAATAAATAAAAAGTATATATTTTAAATTCGAGTTGCGTTCATTATCGTCGTCATTGATTCTTTTAGTAGCCCGGTGAGGTAGTAAACAATTTTCGCAAATATTCATAACTCGAAGAATAAAATACTGTGGCTACAAATCGTTGAATAAACACCTTTCGACTATTTAATTCACTCTTTCCTTATTTGCTCCAAGCAGCAAACAGAAACACGGAAAGGAAAAAAGAAAGAAACCAGGTAAGAAAGAACCGACTTTGGATGATTCAAGCAGACACGATCAGCCTTCGGGCGGAATTTCACTCACAAATTTGTCGTTGTTCCGGAATCCCTCGCCGTCTCTCCCATTTCCTCTTACCCAGTATTTCGAGGAGACTGCGAAGGAGAGACGTGGAGGTGCGAGAGAAATCTCAATATTGAATTCAATCGGCTGCCGTGAGACAAGGTCGAATGTGTAAGAAACGCAAGTGGAAAAAAAAGAAGAGAGAAAATAAGTAGAAGGAGAAAGTGAAGGAAGTAAGGGGAGATGGGTTTATCTGTAAGGGGAGAACACGCACAGTCTCAACGGCTTAATAGAGGCGTTAAAAGCAATATGGTAGCATCGACGTTTCTGTTGGTTCCTTTTATTTATAATGCTTCTGTTTCTCGATCGTCTCAATGAATGGAGACAAAAGGGAAGACTGCATTTTTTGAGAAAATTTTTTCGCGAATCTCGTTGCGCGGAACTCCACGCGACATTCACCCGGAAATTTTCGTCAGCAAAAAAGTGTGCTGTTTTTTAAATTGTTACGACAGGTGGGGTGTATGCCCTTTTTTGACTAACAGGAGAAGGAATCAATTAAGATTTCGTACTTGGGCCACAATGGGCTAACAATTCTCATCACGTGTTTGAAATTGTAATATTCAGAAAAATGTTGAAAATCAATTCTTAGGAAGTAGTCTCGAGCAGCTGGAAGACGATTATCGTTGGAGTTCAATAGCTCCGAAATATAACAGGCCTTTGAAATCATCGCACTACTCACCTTTCCTACGTCAAATGAAACGCACATAACGCGCGTTTGGATATTTTTTCTTTTAGTCGTTTTGGAGCATTTTTAGTTTCCTTATTCTCATTACAATTTCGAAATACACTCATTACAAAAATTAAGGGAACAGTAAAAATTCCAAATTTTTCCATTGATTTTTGAACAGCTGTAACTTCGTGAAAAATGGTCATATCGTAAAAAAGGGGTTTTAAAGCTTGAAATCTCTAGTTGACGAATCTCACCAGTAAATTTTGTTTTAAGCAACACGCTCGGCGTGAATTTAAGCAATAGCGCGAGGCAAACATTTTCGATTTTTTTTCTTTCAATATCGTCCACGGGCTCACAAAAAAGACACACAGGCAGGCAAACAGACAGACAGACAAGAAGCGTAAATCCGACCATGCAACCTCCACGCAGTAGGCTTGGGTAATGCCTACCGCGTAGGCGGTAAAAAATTGGATCAGAATGATTTTTTTTTGGAATTAAAGAAATAATGCAGCTTTCGAAAGATCGATCATCAGAAATTATGAAAAAAATAACGTAACATTATTTTTTTCGTAAATTTTGAATTTTTTTGTTTGAATTTTTTAAGGAATTTTTTTTCTTCAAAATGATGAATTTTTTCCTTTTTCCAATATTGTAAGAAAAGTTATTGCGAAACTGTGAGAAAAAATAACGGAAATTTTTATTTTATTTTAATCATCATTAACTGATATTTAAGGAACAGTAAAAGTGTTCCTTTAATTTTTGAAAAAACTTTGACGCTTCGGTCGAAAATAACGGTTCAGCCGATCAATTTTATATTGTGGGGGGTCTTTGGTCATGTATTCAACTTAAAAAAACCTAGAAACATGAGTCATTTTCGGAATATTGTCAAAGTTGACGTGGATTTTCCAAAACGGGAAAAAAGTCATTTTTCCGTACTTTTTCAAATCAATATTAAGGTTAAAAAATCTCTAAAGCACTAAAAGGTGCTTTTAGAGAATTTATCCCAGTTTACGAAATCCACCTTTAGCTCGCTGTACGATCATTTGTTCATGAGATATTGATGATCTACGAAAAAAAGCTCCTTTTTTCTTTAAACGCCCATATCTCAGCGACAAATGGTCGTACAGAGGTCCAAAAAAAACCGTTTTGAAGCTGAATAATTATGCTCAATGACCCCAGTATTAATTAATCTTGACAAAAAATGTTGAGCCCGTGGACGATTTTGAAAAAAAAAATCGAAAATGTTTGCCTCGCGCCTTAGATTCACGCCAATTGTGTTGCTTAAAAAAAATTATTGGCGAGATTCGTAAACTAAAGATTTCAAGCTTCAAAACCCCATTTTTTTACGATTCCGCCATTTCCACAAAGTTACAACTATTCAAAAATCAAAGAAAAATGTTGAAATTTTACTGTTCCCTTAATTTTTGTAATAAGTGTAGTAGCTTTCACGAAAACAAAATTTCCTACGAGGCAACAAAATCCGTTTTCCGGTAATGGTTATGGCTCAGAGATATGGTGTCCTCGAGAATTTTATACAATAAAATAACCAATGCTGCCTAACCTACACGAATGTTTTATAGTAAAAATGTCTAATATCACTAAACAATAGTGAACCATTTCCCACGATATATTGTAGAACAACAATTTTAAAATTAGTTCTAGCATTTTATAGATTAGTTTTTTTTTTAATCAGATGTGTTCGACATCTAAAAATATTGGTTGAGTGAAAAAATCTTTTAGCGACGGTTAAGACTTTCATCCGGAACTTTTTCAGAATTCCGCTCAATAATTTTCACAAAATGACCACTCCATTAATGTCGATATTATTTTCTTTCGCTGTTAACGGCGAAACAAAGCTAGCGAAAACTAAGTCCAAAAAATGGAGGAGATAAAAAAATACAAAACAAGAAATGATGAATGTATTTTTCTATAAAGTATTTATGTATAAAGATGCATTAAATATATAAGAAATGAGTATAAGCAGCCAGCATTCGTGGTTTTTTTTCTTGTAGACATTATTTTTCCGGATAACTTTTGTCAAATCGCAACATTCATAAATAAAATGAAACTTCCGTCGACTCTCAACCAATTTCGGTAAAGGGAGAAACAAGAATCAGTGGACGTTTGACACGAGGCGGAAAAAATAATAACAGTTTCCTGTGAACTACGGCCTTAGGGACTTCAAACTCCTTTACGGTCGTTCGCCCTCCACTTATTTTCGCTCAGATTGGGCCCGAGTGACGGTTACAGGGCTTGGCCCCGATCGTAATCCTAAAGAATTTTGAAAGACATAAATTATGAAATAGTAACAACAGAGTTACTTGAGAAAGAATACCAGTGTAACTGTTTGAACGGTTTTATAGACGGTTTTATAAACGCTACAGCTGATGATTTTTTATCCGTAATCTAATGCCACCTATTGGTAGAAAATAAAACTATTCTTAGTCGGTAACTTTTTCCCCAATGATAATAGGCTTACAAGAGTCGAGAACTGCGTCTACCGGCGTGGCATCGCCAAAGGCCCTTTTCAGCGCTCGGGAGACTCCCATAAAAAATAGCTCGAAAACCTCTTTAAAACTGTTTTTTCAATTATGAACTATGAATCACATTTTCGAAGTTTCAAAATATTTTTTAATGGTCTACAAATGGACGGTTTTTCGAATATATTACAGTGTTGTCCTCCCTTAAATTGTTATTCCGACAAATACATATGTAGAGGCTGTTCAATGAATTCAAAAGATGTAACACTAAATGCGAATAAAACTTTACAATGATTTCGAATGCTTCAGAACTGTTTTTTATCGTTTTCTATGAACGTTGAAGAGTATGACTTTATGGCTTTATCGATCTTCGTATAGAAATTCGTACTGAAAGTTCACCCTGCATACAAATATTTTCGAGTGCGTATGGTCAGTTTTTGTCATTTCGATTGACGCTATAAAAATAACTGTTCAGCCTAACAATTTTCCGGTGGTTTGCTAATTCGCTAGAAAATCGGTCTCGTTACCGAAATAAAAAAAAATAAATATTAAAATGAACAGAAACTTTTCGGATGTTATGCGGAATTACTGACAATAGTTTCTTTCTCTTTACACCTAATGGATTTTATTTTCACATACTTCACTTTCACTTGTAATTCATTTCCATATACACCCTGGAATGAATATTTGAAGGCACGAGAACTAATACAGACCGAAAAATACTTAACGGGTCAGTAACCGGAGTACTGGTCTAGTGGTTAGCGTGCTTGCCTCTGAACCAGTACATCGGGTGGTCGCGGGTTCGAATCGCCGGCGCGTAGTTTCGGAGAAAAATTAATACGGGCGTGAGTAGCTCCTGTTCTACACGGATGTCGAGCACACGGACCGGTACGTGTGTGTGTTGTGTGTGTATGACTATAGCCTGTGATTTATTTCTCGACGAAACGCGACTAGCTCCGAGACTGGGAAGCGAACTCGGGACCGGCTGTATTGGTATAGGTTTTCCGCAGTTTCCTTACACCCATGGCAGAAATGTCATGGTGAATGCAATACAGAGGGGGGAAGTCGACTGCGGCCGCAAGGTGGGGATATAATGTGGAATATTGAGAATGTATTAAGGCGGAAGGACCCTGTACAGATGGAAGTAAAAAAAAATATATTTAACGGGTCAGCATAAGCTTGGGCCAAAAAAGTCGATTTTCTATATTTTTTCTGATGAGAATATTGGAATGACGAGTTTGACATTTTATGCACAATTGGTACATGGTCTTGCCAAGTTTTTGTTTTCTTACTGAAAAAGATTGATAAACAATGAAGTTATTATCTTTTCGAACAAAGTGCTATCGTTGCTGCATGGCCTATCGGTGTACTTACAAGGAACATCCCTCAGGTGTCCGCCTCCGATTTCGTTGAAACTCATATATGTGATAGAGCATCGAAAACTTTGAGACACGTATTTTTTTTATCGGCGGAAAAACGGATTTAAGGGGGGAAACCGCCCCTCAAAGAAAGGCGTGTCGAGGGGTGATTTTGCAGTTTCACCCAGAAGCAATCCACCGATCTGAATGAAACAAAAACGAAAATTCTTCTAATGAAAAGCGATGAAAAATCCACCATGAAAATGTTAAGAAAAAATTTAATTAGGGGGTAAACCACCCCTCAATTTGCCTTTTTTCACCCCACACTTAAGAGGGTTATATGCAAATTAATAAAACAGGTATCATTTTGAAGGGCAATTAAAATTAAAGTTGACGGGTTTTTGCGTTTTGGCGGCATAGCAAATTTAAGGGGGTAAACCACCTCTAACATAAATTTATTTATCATGGTCGTTGTTTCTGTGTTTAAAGTATATCCGCTGATTTTAAATATTTATATAAGCTACAATTTAATGTTTTATCATATTTCAAAATTATTACATTCGTCTTAAGGGGTAACTACCCCTCGGACGAGAAACATCATTGAAGTATCCGCTTTCGATTTCGTTGAAACTCATATTTGTGGTAAAGCATTGCAAACTATTAAAAATGTTTTTTTTTGTATCGGCAGAAAAACGGTGTTAGGGGATGAAACCACCCCTCAAAGTTTCTCCCACAAGCAGTCCACCGATCTGAATGAAACAAAATCGAAAATTCCTCTAATATTAAGCGATGAAAAATCCACTACAAGAGTGTTGATTAGAAATATAATTAAGGGGTAAACCACCCGTCCATTTGCCGTTTTTCACCCCACGCTTAAGAGGGTTGTATGAAAAATAATAAAACAGGTATCATTTTGCAAGGGAATCAAAATTCAAGTTGACGCGTTTTTGCGTTTCAGCGGGAGAGCAAATTTAAAGGGGTAAACCACCCCTAACATAAATTTGTTCATCACCGTCGTTTTTTCTGTGTTTAACATGTATCCGCGGATTCAAAATAGTCTCCCGTGTTTTCAAATTATTACGTTTATAAATTTTTACATTTAAAAACGTAATTTTTACGTAATAAACGTAATAAACTACCCCCTCTAATTGCTTTTCGTTTGAAGTTTCGCGAAAGGTTTCACGAATTTCGTTAAAACTGTTTTCATTTCATCGGTAATATCAATTTTATGTTTGTGTGTGCAGGCATATTCGTTTTGAGTTTTAGGAGCGGCACTTTGGGAGTGGGGACCTGGGGCTACCCCTTACTCATAAGACTCATATTTTCATATTGTCATAATTATATTTTTGTGCCGAAATGTTTCTTCCTCTAATTCAAAAGTTTTGATGAAAGCATCTGCCATGCAAAGATGCAATGCAGTAACAATAATATATTTCATTTCAACTCCATTTGCACTTGAGGAATAATATAATTAAACTGCAATCACTTACACACAATCAACTCTCATCACCGCGGTATTCTAATCTTTTTAAAAATTCATGGTATAAAAGTAATTATCTATCTAAAAAACCAGAAGATTTTGAAAACGCTGTTACCTTTGGTTTTGGTGAATCGGACACACATTGTGAAATACCCGGTTTCAATAATTTGGCCATTATCAGATGTGCATGGTGCAAAAAGTCGGTGCTTAAAGCATTTTTTTGACGACTATCATTATTGCAGGAATGATGAGCCATGATTGTTGATAGTTATCATATGAAAAAAAAGTATACGTCACGAGAAAATGATTTGACGGCATAGGACTGCCATACTTTTCACAAGTACTATTAATTAAATCAGCTGATATGATTCCCAAATGAAATATGTCAAAATATATGAAAAACGTGTTCGTTAACCTACTGTAAAACCCTCAGTTTCATTAATATGTTTAATTGAATAAACGGTAAAATAATAAAAATATACATTCCTCCACAAAACTACGTCGCTGGCTATATTGTCGCTTGATCCAGGCGCATCATCGTTCCGAAATATACGAAGTGAGCCTTTTAACTTATTCTGGAAATTATTATCACTAATGGTATAGTAGAAGTGTATGTTTATTCCTATGGAGATGCTTAATGGACGTGCATATTAAAATCGGAAGCGTTTCGATACGAAAATATGAGTCTTATGAGTAAGGGGTAGCCCCAGATCCCCACTCCCAAAGTACCGCTCCTAAAACTCAAAACGAATATGCCTGCACACACAAACATAAAATTGATATTACCGATTAAATGAAAACAGCTTTAACGAAATTCGTGAAACCTTTCGCGAAACTTCAAACGAAAAGCAATTAGAGGGGGTGGTTCACCCTTCAAATGTAAAAATTTAATAACGTAATAATTAAAAAACGCGGGAGAATATTTTGAATCGGCGGATATATGTTAAACACAGAAAACACGACGGTGATGAACAAATTTATGTTAGGGGTGGTTTACTCCCTTAAATTTGCTGTCCCGCTGAAACGCAAACACGCGTCAACTTGAATTTTGATTCCGCTTCAAAATGATACCTGTTTTATCAATTTTCATACAACCCTCTTAAGCGTGGGGTGAAAGACGGCACATGGAGGGGTGGTTAACTCCTTAATTGTATTTCTAATCAACACTCTTGCAGTGGATTTTTCATCGCTTAATATTAGAGGAATTTTCGATTTTGTTTCATTCAGATCGGTGGACTGCTTGTGGGAGAAACTTTGAGGGGTGGTTTCATCCCCTAACACCGTTTTTCTGCCGATACAAAAAAAAACATGTTTAATAGTTTGCAATGCTTTACCACATATAGAAGTTTCAACGAAATCGAAATCGGATACTTCAATGATGTTTCTCGTCAGAGGGGTAGTTACCCCTTAAGACGAATGTAATAATTTTGAAATATGATAAAACATTTTATTGTAGCTTATAGAAATATTTAAAATCAGCGAATACACTTTAAACACAGAAAAAAACGACCATGATAAATAAATTTATGTTAGGGGTGGTTTACCCCCTTAAATTTGCTATGCCGCCAAAACGCAAAAACCCGTCAACTTTAATTTTAATTGCCCTTCAAAATGATACCTGTTTTATTAATTTGCATATAACCCTCTTAAGTGTGGGGTGAAAAAAAGGCAAATTGAGAGGTGGTTTACCCCCTAATTCAATTTTTTCTTAACATTTTCATAGTGGGTTTTTCATCGCTTTTCATTAGAAGAATTTTCGTTTTTGTTTCATTCAGATCGGTGGATTGCTTCTGGGTGAAACTGCAAAATCACCCCTTGACACGCCTTTCTTTGAGAGGCGGTTTCCCCCCTTAAATCCGTTTTTCCGCCGATAAAAAAAATACGTGTCTCAAAGTTTTCGATGCTCTATCACATATATGAGTTTCAACAAAATCGGAGGCGGACACCTGAGGGATGTTCCTTGTTAGTGATAACTAGGCAACTAGGGTGACCTGAAATGGAACATATACTATTTGTATAATAATAAACTTTCGTATGACCAGATTCTCGTTTGAAATTTTGAAAATTCTGAAAGTAACAAGCACTAAAAACCAGTTCGTTTTTTGGCTCAAGGAACACCTTTAATCATTTTTTATTAACAAATGGATCATGTCAAAATTTCATCCACGCATCGGATAGAAAATTATATAAACTCTGTCCGAATTTGAAGTAAATCGGATGGATATAATTTGAAATACGACTTACAACGTTTATGACAGCAAAACGTTCCGAGGAAAACGCAAAAGCAAATAAGGGTACGTCGCAGCAGGGCGATTTGCCGTAGCGCAGGAGGCGATCTGAACTGTCACAAAAATCGTAATTACTCGGTATTTTTTTTTGGATTTGTACAAAATCTTTGTTGCAAGTTATAGTTAAGAACCTAGGCTATAAAAATATGCAATAAAAAATCACATTTTTCAAACTTTAGCTCATGCAGAACCCCACCAATTAAAACAATATAGAATTCGCATCATTCTATTCTCATTCATTCGATTTTCAAGCGAAAATTGTTTTCCTTATTTATTGCTTAAAAAGTGCACAATTTGAACCTGATAATATTTATCGGATGCCACGTTGAAAATGCGCGAAAAGGATTGAACTATTGACCTTTATATCCGATTGCAGCGCTTGGCCTCGCTCCAGAAGAGAAAAAAATTGATTGCTGTCGAGATGTTAAGGCAGTGACTTGTGTGGTTAGTGTAGGGATAACAGCGTCGTCTACAGCATTGCTTCTTCCTTTTCTACCCTTCGCTCTTTATCCTTTGTCTCCTTGCATCTACGACCGAAGAGCCGAGGGCAATATCGATTACCCTCGCGTCTGCGTCAGTCTTTTTCGTATTTTCGACATTGTCTGTGCCAGCAAAAATCAATTCTGAAGGCACGAACATTTTCAGTTTTATGCTTGATCGTCATCGATGGACATTGATTTATTTATCCGGAACAGTAGTTGAAGCGGAACATTCAATGAAAGAGGTTGATTAGATTAGGCCTTGAAGTTTGCGTCTTTGGAACGCAACGAAAATTCTCTTTTTCAAAATTTGTGTTATTGCCCAAAGTAGTTTTTTTTTAACAGATTTAGGTTGATGAACTCCACGAAAATCCTAAAAAATGTTTGTATGGTCCGCGTATACAAAATCTGCCACGAGAACTTGCACGATGACGAGTCAATGATTCGAAAGAAATTAACTTTCGTTGTATTCGGAGGCTGCAAACTTCAACAACGGAAATAGTTAGCAAATAGTTAGAAAAGCATATCGATCGAGTTCTATATACTTGCATTCTGAAAATCGGTACCTCATTAGGACTGTTTTGTGTCATTTGAATAAATAAAAACTCTACAGTAACTGAATACCAAAATTACATAAGGTAGGCGGCCCGGTAATTGTCACTTTAAGCAGATCGCTCGACTTTGCAAATTTATATAGCTCAACGTAGAAAGTGAGAAGAAGTTATTTTAAGGTAGAACGAGCGCACGCTCTTGATTTCTATAGATTTTGTTCAAATTTCAACCAGACATTGTTCATATTATGCATGTTTGAGTGAAACTTCAGAACAGTCGACTAGATAGATTGGGAGTTTTCAAATTGCAACTTTTGAAAATGCAGGCTCTGCATTGACCGAAAGTCAGGTCACATAATGGGTCATACCATTCGATCGTGTTTATAAATTTTGAAATAAAAAATTTAGATAGCAAACTAGTTAGGGAATGAGTGCAAAAAGTTTGGATTGCCTTTACTATTCAGTTTTGCTAAAAACGATCAGTAAAGACAGAATAATTATCCGTAAAAAATATTTGTCCCCTATAATATGAAGACATACGGCAACACCGCAGAACAGTATTGTTCAATATTTCGAAAAAAAAAAACAAATTATCGTGTTTCTAAAGTCAAACACTTTTGTCATGAAATAAATATTTGCGTTAAAAATATTGACATTATATCTTGTTTATGTTATCTTCATTAACAAATACAAGTGTTGGTTAATTCATGACTAGTTAAAAACTTTGTTCGATGGAAAATTACTTTCAAATAAAAATGTGTGTTGCAGTACTATTTTAAATATGCCGCGTAAACTTACGTCATTGGATACGTGGAACGATGCGGTATTGCCATACGTTTTCTTATTATAAGGGACAAATATTTTTTATGGAAACTTAATCTGTCTACATTTTAATGCAGACCCTGCAGTGTTAAAAGTTGCAATTTAAAAAGCCATTATCGCCCAATCTACATAGTCGACTGTACTGACATTTCACTCAAACTTGTATAATTATATTAACAATGTCTGGTTAAAATTGGAACAAAACCTATAGAAATCAAGAGCGCGCGCTCGTTCTACCTTAAGACGGAATGACACCTCATCGCGGTCGGTATGGTAGAGCAATTGTAGATACCCAAAAATCTCTGAAACGGCTCTTCAGATCCCGTCGAAACTTTGCCAAACGACGACAAATAGATAGACGAACAGCTGTCTGCCCCTCAAATTTTCTGAATTTGAGAAAAAAAACGTAGATCGGGTTATCATAAGCCAATCTACGGTTTTTTCCTCAAATTCAGAAAATTTGAGGGGCAGACAGCTGTTCGTCTATCTATTTCACGTCGTTTGGCAAAGTTTCGACGGGATCTGAAGAGCCGTTTCAGAGATTTTTGGGTATCTCCAATTGCTCTACCATACCGACCGCGATGAGGTGTCATTCCGTCTTAAGTCATTCTTCATTAGTTTTTTACTTTACGAAGAAGAACGTCTTCGTGAAATTCCCGTGCCCGGTACAGTTTTCGACAAAATATTTCGTAATGATTGTAAGAGGTTATTGTACGGGTCATCGTCCTGCGCCATCATAGTTGGTCTAGTAATCGCCATAGGAACGTCCCACTAATCGTCACATGCGTTCAAGCAGCTTTGGGCCCTATATACCTTTACAGAAAAAAAATTATCTTTTTTGCATTGACTTGAATGATGTATAAACATCCCGAAAATTATATGCAAAAGTTATTTTAGGTGGAAACATTTTTTCAGACATGTAGAAATGGTTTGAAAACGTTCAACGCGTTTTTCGTGAAGCAATGTTTTCAAGATCGGGTGGACTCGTAGGTCCTACATTTTTTGACTGACTGGCTTCAAATTTCAACTGTAGCTCCTTAGATAGATTTTCTAGCGATGTTCAAATGATTTTCACAATCGATTAACAATTACGGTTTTTGGAAACAAATAAAGATTGTTTTTAGTCGAAAATGCGACGTTCATCAAAATGGGGCTAATTTGGAAACATAAATATTTTCTAATAATGTTGTGTACTTCGCTAGCAAAACTCATTTAGATGACGGGAGAAAAAAAATATTTTGGGTGGGTCTCCAACGAATCCGCCCGTGGACCTCAAAAGGGCCCGAAGGCCGCAAAAAATGCGTTCTCTTTATACCAGCCACTAGGCCGCCATTTTGTATTTCTTTGGGAAATAAAATTTTGATTTAAGTACCTACATACATGTAAAATAAACCCTCTAAACCTCGATTTTATTGCTTTATTAGTATATTTTTTAAAATCCCACAGAGCCTTGTTTTACGACCATCCAAAGGTATAAAATGACTGAACAAATTATGTAACGGTCCTTAGACCTTGTTTACTCGATTATGGCTGCATATAAAACTCCAGCATAATGTTAAGGCACTCAGTCACAAACTTTTTGGTTTTTAATCAAACATTTGATAAAGATTTTGAAACATAAATTTCGCTAACATACAACTTTATTAGTTTAAAAAATAACATAATTATGGCTGTTACGTCAGAACTATGATTTTTATTGATTTTCAATCATTATAAGCAACTATTTTATCATCAAATAATTTTTAATCTCCTTTCGATCGAGTGGTGTTCACCTGTGTTCGGGAAGTACCCAGTAATCGGCACCATTTATTTGTATGCATATCTGTTAACTATCGCGAACAAGTGTATGACGATTACTGGTCCGTGGGTTCTTCAGACACTGCTAATTACGGACTTTATCTTTCTTCTCTGATTTTCTATAAATTAATATTCCATTCATAATTTTTTTTTGCCAACCTTGTCCCAGTTATCGACAGTCATGATGATTAAGGGGTGAGATGTAGTCAGAGGCGTGAAAAAACGAGCATTTTCATTTTTTTTTTCATAGTAATTAAGTTTGTTTTGCAAAAGTAGTTACACAGACTTTTTATGTTATATTTCAACGTGACTTGTACAAATTTTCAAAGAAAAATATTGATTATTTATCAAAATATCGCCCTCTTTGTCGGACCCGCTTCGGCATGTAGTGCTTTGCAGTGACGATCATGAAATTTTACTGGATCATCTGAAATCAAAACACAAAAAAAATCATTAGTTTAACAATAGATATAGTCCTTAATCAAAGCTTTTTTTAATTAACAAAATCGCGGCTTCCAACAGATAACTTTCGATTTTCGACCAAAAAATCGGTCGTTTATTGTAAAAAAAAAATATAAATTTTCAACAAAAATGAAAATCATTCGATTGAGTACTAGTTTTTAATGCTATCAATGAGCACACCAAATTTCATCAAATCCATGGAGTGGTTTTTGAATTATAGTGGTCACCGACTTGAAAAACATAGTTTCGAGAAAAACGCGTTAAAAGTTTTTCAATGTGGATACGGTATTATATGTTCGTAAAATGTTGAGCTCGATGGATGAAGTTAAACTTTTTTTATGTACTTTGATCCGCTGAATCCGAATGTCACAATTTTTTGCCGAAAAATCGAGCATTCAATTGTTTATGGCCAATCGTTGAAACAATTAAAAAAAATTAAAGTTTTTCGGGCTAATTTTTTTTTACATTTTGGGCAATTTTAAGACGGAAGTATTCTTTATAAAATTTTGCTGAAGTTAATAGTGTTTGAGTAATAAATTTTTGAAAATTTCTGAAAGAGTTTTCCAATTTTACACTTGATTTATGTATCGAAATACTAATTAAAAAATTACTTATATCGAATCATCAATTCCTGGCCCATATAATAGGGCTTCTGCCGATGTGGAAGCTCCCAAAATATCAATTTATTGTTGTCTTCGAAGCATTCTGCCTTCCCGGTTATTATCGTTTGCGCGTTTGTCAGCCGCTACCTGCCACGGAGACCTGACGGCCCTTCACTAATTGTGGGATATCCCTCAAACTATTCACCGGATTGACTTAAAATTTTCAGGGCATATTTTCGAAACATCGTACTTCAAGAAAATGTAAAAAAATAGATGTTTTGAAAATTCTGACTGCACCTCACCCCTTAATCGGCAGAGTGTTTATATTTCTGAAGCAGTGATCGTTTTTTATCCAAGAGCCTTTGAAAGTTGGTAGAAAAATTAGATTTGCAAAAACATTTAGGGACTTAATTTTTTATTTGAAAACTTTTCGGCTCATGTGTGAAAGTAGTATTTTAGTACGTTAGGCCTACTATTATACTCCGCAAAGAAAAAAATCACGGGAGTACGCTTAATAATTTTATTTTACTTACTGTTCGAATTTCCATCAATTTAGCGTATTCGCAAATATTAAATTTAAAGTGTTTACAAATTCCTGTTGCTATGCGCGATTGTAGTCCCGGCTCTTCGCGACGGATTGTGACGTACGTACGCAAAAACAAGCGCGATTTCGTACTCCCGAATTACCCTTCGGCCCTCGCGATCCTCGGACCCGGTAATACGCGCGTTCTTACCGAAAATTCAGCAATCCTCCGAGTGTCGAATAGCAAAGATAATCTTGCGCTACTCGATCTCGTTTTCGTCCTCTATACGAAATTTCAATAATTCACGCAACTTGCGCTACCGCCAAGTTGCGCTTAATATCAAACCTCGCGTAACCCGCGTCTTCGTCCGCCGTGTGATCCACGCGTAGACACTTAATAAACATTTTAGTCGTTACAAAACGTAACGACTATTCCAGTGTTTCTTCGTTGTCGGCGCGACCCAAGTTTCCCTTATCCTTCAGAATTACTCCCGTGTTTGGATCGGCGCCAAAATAAGATTAAATATACAATCCCACGTTTATCGAAGGACGTGTCCGATCATATTTAAGGTCCTTCGAGCCGGATAATTAACAATTAAACGAGTGTAATTTTGCGAGTGTTAAGTGAAATCTTCCATTTTCTCGTTCAGTGAAGACTATCACAGTTCGCGCCTCAAGGCCAACTTCGTTTTCATTACGCGACGATGCCTGTGTCTTTCGACTTATAATAATACAGCGTAACTTTTCGTGTTCTCTTGTTATCGCTCTCGCTAGAGAAATTATTTCGCGCTCTTCCACGCGAAATTGGAGATAGAGCTGTACTCGCGTACAATAAGCTCCTTCGACACGCTCGGTCAACCCGAACGTGAATAATCACTCTCTCTCTGTCACTCACATCGTGACAGAGGACTCATCTCATACTCGCTTCTTTCAAACGAATAACACGCAGTCGTTATTCTTTTTCGAGTCAGTACAAATTTACTGGATCAAAATAAAGTAAAAAATGACCGTTTTCGACGATCTGCTCATCGCGCAAACCCCGCAATTCAATCAAATAAGGAGAATTTTGCCAAACTACAGAAAGCCCGGCAAGGACACGTTCACCGCCTCGACAACGCGCACACGCCTTTCGAGCTTACAAGAACTCTGGTCAGCTTGTTGCGCTCGAGACGTACTATTGCAACAGAAGGTGTCAGAAGCGCAACTCACGAGTCCTTCGCCAAGGACGAGTTCCTGAGTGCCGAAAATGATTACGAAGACGCCCTTGATCAACTCACGGAAATTCTCGATCAACAAGAGAAACAACAATGGACAGCTCCAACGATCTCGAACTCCACGATGATTGGAGAAGCACCCGGACCATCCACCTTCCCGCTCCCGCGTATCACCATCCCGAAGTTCTACGGCGAGCCGACCCGGTGGGAGAGTTTTCGGGATTCTTTCAAGACGCTAGTTGGTGAGAATGTGTCGCTCACACCAGGGCAAAAAATGTATTATTTAAAATCGTTTCTCGAGGGCAACGCGGCTCTCATGCTCGACCACGTATCGGTTTCCGACGCCAATTACGAAGGCGCTTGGAAAATACTCAACAATGAGTACGACAACATGCGTGCGTTAGTTCTCGCGCACATTCACGCGTTCGTAAGTTTGCTAACTATGAAATTAGAAAACGAGTCTGAATTAAAACGCCTACGCGACACGGTCAACTCCTCGCTAAACGCATTAAAAAACTTAGGACGTCCTGTTGAATACTGGGACGATTTATTAGTTTATTTGGTTGCGCCAAAACTCAGTACACGTACGCGTACCACCTGGAATTTGAGTCTAGGTGCGTCAAACGATTTTCCATTGTTCCAATTTTTGAAAGACTTTTTAACTGAAAGAATTCGAGGTATTACGCCAGTTCAAGTCGACACCTCGCATAACGCGTCCCGCGCAAATTCGTCCCCCAATAAATCGAATGCCAAAGCGAACGTACACAACGCTACTTCAAAACAGTGCCTGGACTGTTCGGGATATCATTTGCTTGCGTCGTGCCCCATGTGGCTCAAAAAATCGATCGACGATCGCTTCGCGACCGCTGAACGCGTTCGCGTCTGTTTCAATTGTTTAAAGGCTGGCCATTTTCCAAATCAATGCCAGTCGCCAAATCGCTGTAGCAAATGTCAAAGGTTACATCACACTAGCATATACCGCGCGTCCCTTCCTCGTCAGGAATCGACGACTCCTTCGACTAGCGAAACTGCTGCCGAAGCAACGACCGACGCTGCTGACATAAATTTACTTCCGTCAAACACCGCGTCTTCTCCGGTGCCCAATCCTCCTTCCGCACAGAAGGAAATCCCTGTTCAAAACGCAACGATTAACACAACGTACGAGTTTCCGAACTCCGTCTTACTCGCGACCGCTTGGATCAAATTACGCACTCCAGAAGAACGCGTCGTGAAAGTGCGAGTCCTACTCGATCAAGGTTCGACACAGCTTCATTTCTGAAGCAATCGCTCAAAAATTACGTACTTCGCGTCATCGCGCGAATCTCAACGTCACGTCGTTCGGAGACGCATTTTCCGGACGTGAGACTTCTCGAGTACACCTCACTCTCGAGTCGTGTAACGACCAAGGCACTCGCTTACCTATGGTCGCTTACGTTTATCAAAAAATAACTTCGTATGCTGCGCGGCTCTCGCGTCAAGTAGGCTCTTGGCCGCACCTCAAAGGATTAGGTCTCGCCGATCCTGATCCTTTCAACAAGGAACCAATAAACGCTTTAATCGGAGCCGATCTTTACGGCTACCTCCTGCTCGAATCTCTTCGAAAAGGTCCGATTGGGTCACCGACGGCCCAACTCACTACTTTGGGATGGATAATCTCTGGCCCCACGGATACAACGCGCGTTACGCCCGCGTTGATAAATTCTGCGACACATTGCGCGCTCGTCACCGACGACGACGTGTCAATCAGATGGTTTTGGGAAATTGAAGAAATTCCCGCAAAACAATTTCTTACGCCCAAGGAGGAGGAATGCGAAAGCCATTTCATTAAAACGCATTCCCGCGATCCCTCCGGTCGCTACGTTTTACGATTGCCTTTCTGCGGTAATTCCGTTCCCAATCTGGGCAACATTTTCCAGATCGCGCTTACCCGATACGCGCATCACGAAACGCGTCTCAAGAAAAAACCGGAGCTTGTAAGCGAATACTCCGGTTTCTTAAAAGAATATGAATCGCTGGGACATATGGAAAAGGTCCGCGAACCTGACGCGATCCTTAACCCAGTTCACATTCCGCGTTATCCTATTATCCGTGATAGCAGCTCCACTACGCGAATCCGCGTGGTCTTTAACGCGTCTAGCGTCACCTCGAACGGCACGTCTTTGAATGACCATCTGCACATAGGCGCCAAACTACAGCGCGAAATCGGCGGCGTCCTATCAAGCTGGCGGCGACACCGTTTCGTTTATATCGCGGATATTGAGAAAATGTTCCGCCACATCCTCGTTCACCGCGACGACACCGATTATCAACGCATTGTCTTTCGACCAGAACCCGACGGTCCAGTACAGAAATATCGTCTGTTAACCGTAACGTACGGTACCGCGAGCGCGCCATATCTAGCCAACCGGGTACTACTGCAACTCGCCGACGACGAGGGCAGCGCGTTTCCCACTGCCGTCGACGTAATCCGCAATTCGACTTACGTAGACGACGTTTTATTCGGCTCCGATAACCTCGAAAGCGCACGAACAATCCGCACTCAACTCGTGTCACTGCTAAAACGCGGTGGGTTTAATCTACGCAAATGGTCCACGAACGATATTGAATTATTAGCGGACATTCCTGCGGTAGGTCATGACCTCGCGATCAACCTATCAAACGACGACTCGGCCGTATTAAAAGTTCTCAGCATAACGTGGCTTCCCAAAGAAGACGCGTTTAGCTTTCAAATTGCAGAAATTCCGGAAATTCGCAGTACCAAGCGCTCGGTGCTTTTGCTGATTGCACGTTTGTTCAACCCACTCTGTTGGGCTTCACCAGTCATTATTAACGCCAAGATACTCATGCAAGACTTATGGCTTGCAAAAATTGATTGGGACGCCGCAGTTCCTCCATTGCTCCTGGAAAGGTGGAATTCTTATTGGCATGATCTGCCTACATTATCATCCTTACGCATTCCTCGCTGGATCAGCACCACTGCGCAAGAACATTGTGCTATCGAGCTCCACGGTTTCACGGACGTGTCACAACGCGCGTTCTCCGCGGTCGTGTATGTACGAGTCTTGAACTCTCCCTCCGACATATCCGTTTCACTATTAGCGGCCAAATCTAAAGTCGCTCCATTTCAGACAGTCTCCATTCCGCGACTCGAACTGAATGGAGTCGTATTGCTTGTTCGACTGATTGAATACGTCAAACGACAATTAAAATTCGAATCAATTCCCGTGCATGGTTGGACCGACTCAACCGTCGCACTCGCGTGGCTCACCCAGCACCCTTCACGCTGGAAGCCTTACGTCGCAAATCGGGTCTCCGAGATCCAAACTAAAATACCCGAGATTAAGTGGCATCATGTCTCTACACGCGATAATCCCGCGGATTGCGCGTCTCGGGGAATTCCCGTTGATGAATTTTTGCAACACCCGGTCTGGTGGTCAGGCCCATTTTGGCTTCGCCAGAATTCCGCGTTTTGGTCGAATGCACAACCTTGCGCGACCTCGGACGACTCAGTCTATCCACAAATCGTTCTCCAAGGACAACGCTCCTCAGCGACAACTCACATCGTACAAGATACGGAGAAGTGGGACTTTCCCTCACGCTTTTCAAGCTGGGGAAAACTGCTTCGAGTTACGGTTATTCTTTTCCACTGGCTACGAAAATACCGAACTCGCAAACTCGACCAATCCGCAGCCTCAACTACTCAACTAGTTGAGAACTTAAACGAAGCACGCGACTTTTGGGTCCGCCGCGTTTATCACGCATCTTTCAGCGGCTTATCCGTTTCTCGACGGGAACGATCAGCTGCGTCTTGGCGGGCGGTTGCGTCACTCGTTCCTTTCTTATGACGAACGATTTTCATGCATTCTACCGCGTCATCACATAAGTGAATTAATCATCGATCAAACGCAGTTACGCTCATTGCACGGAGGCAGTCAGCTCACGTTGCGACTCCATCGCCAAAATTATTGGATTCTTGGCGAGAGATCCCTCGTTAAAGCTCGGATCAATAGGTGTATAACGTGCGTCCGCGAACGCGCTATTACTGCCAGTCAACTCATGGGAGACCGTCCCTCTCCCCGAGTCAATCCGTCGCCTCCGTTCTCACATTGTGGCGTGGACTATGCCGGTCCATTCCTGGTAATCCCGTATGTAGGACGAGGCCAAAAGGCGCGAAAATATTACGTGGCACTCTTCGTTTGCCTCGCAACACGCGCCGTTCACCTCGAATACGTCGATGACTACGCGACTTCTGGTTTCCTTGCCGCTTTTCAACGATTCATAAGTAGATGCGGTCGACCGATCGACTTTTACAGCGACAACGGAACGAATTTTCGAGGCGCTGATAACGAATTGCGCCGAACAATCGTGGCCACGCTCAAGAATTCTGCCTTACGTGATAACCTCACGACGGATGGAATCCGTTGGAATTTTTTTTCGATTTGTGAGCCACGCGAGTGCGACGGTTGTGTCGGTCCAACCATGCACGGGAATTGATTCGAATTTTAATTGTCGTTTGACGTATTCAATCAGTCGAACAAGCAATACGACTCCATTCAGTTCGAGTCGCGGAATGGAGACTGCCTGAAGTGGAGCGACTTTAGATTTGGCCGCTAATAGTGAAACGGACATGTCGGAGGGAGAGTTCAAGACTCGTACATACACGACCGCGGAGAACGCGCGTTGTGACGCGTCCGTGAAACCGTGGAGCTCGATAGCACAATGTTCTTGCGCAGTGGTGCTGATCCAGCGAGGAATGTGTAAGGATGATAATTTAGGCAGATCATGCCGATAAGAATTCCACCTTTCCAGAAGCGATGGAGGAACTGCGGCTTCCCAATCAATTTTTGCAAGCCATAAGTCTTGCATGAGTATCTTGGCGTTAATAATGACTGGTGAAGCCCAACCGAGTGGGTCGAACAAAACGTGCAATCAGCAAAAGCACCGAGCGCTTGGTACTGCGCATTTCCGGAATTTCTGCGATTTGAAAGCTATACGCGTCTTCTTTGGGAAGCCACGTTATGCCGAGAACTTTTAATACGGCCGAGTCGTCGTTTGATAGGTCGATCGCGAGGTCGTGACCTACCGCAGGAATGTCCGCTAATAATTCAATATCGTTCGCGGACCATTTGCGTAGATTAAACCCACCGCGTTTTAGCAGTGACACGAGTTGCGTGCGGATTGTTCGTGCGCTTTCGAGGTTATCGGCGCCGAATAAAACGTCATCTACGTAAGTCGAATTGCGAATTACGCCGACGGCAGTGGGAAACGCGCTGCCCTCGTCGTCGGCGAGTTGCAGTAGTACCCGGTTGGCTAGATATGGCGCGCTCGCGGTACCGTACGTTACGGTTAACAGACGATATTTCTGTACTGGACCGTCGGGTTCTGGTCGAAAGACAATGCGTTGATGATCGGTGTCGTCGCGGTGAACGAGGATTTGGCGGAACATTTTCTCAATATCAGCGATATAAACGAAACGGTGTCGCCACCAGCTTGATAGGACGCCGCCGAATTCGCGCGCGTGACTAACCTAACTTTTATTTCAGTGACTAAAAACCGAAAAATAACGTTCAAGTGACTAACCTAAAAAAAAACAGTGTTCGGTCACTGTTCAGTCACTTTTTTCGGTTCAAAAAGGGCAGAAAATGACCGTGACCGAAAAAGGGTCATTTTGACCACTTTTTGGTCTTTTTTCAGGTCTCCCAATCCACTAGGGCTGCACGTTGTTCTCGCGCGTCATTTTTGTATCCACGCTGCCCGAGTCGGGGTCACCGGTTTTGGGGGTTTTACTTCTACCCAAAAGAAGTTAACACACTGACGAGTATGTTTTTGACGAGATTTATTGTCTCTTTATTCTTACAAACGGTTAATCAGTCTTAATTCGCGGACTAGGATTTCGCTCGTGTGGTGCTCGCTCGAGATTACCGGAAGCTCTGTAATGGACGCTACGTATGTAGCAGGTAGATCGGAGCTCTTCCTCCCTATGCGTCCCAACGCCGTGGTACTAGCGTTTGCTTTCGCTGTCGCTGTGGTGTCCTTCCCTGGTCTCCTTTCTCCGTCGGTAAAACAGCTCTGGCTGGTGGCGATACCGCCACAAACTGTTCCGGAAGGAGGCGAGGATGGTAAATGGCTCTCCAGCTTTTCTCGTACCAACCTAACCAAATTCGCGTACTAGATAAAAAATTTTCGTGCGTCATCAATCCACCAAGGGAATATATGGCTGCAGGGTTACACACACACACACACACACACACACACACACACGCACACACGCACGCACGCACGCACGCACGCACGCACGCACGCACGCACGCACGCACGCACGCACGCACGCACGCACGCACGCACGCACGCACGCACGCACGCACGCACGCACGCACGCACGCACGCACGCACGCACGCACGCACGCACGCACGCACGCACGCACGCACGCACGCACGCACGCACGCACGCACGCACACACACACACACACACACACACACACACACACACACACACACACGTACACACACACACACACGTACACACACACACACACGTACACACACACACGCACGCACACACACACACACGTACACACACACACACGCACGCACGCACGCACGCACGCACGCACGCACACAGACACACACACAAATCCTGGATACATCTGAAATAATTGAAAATGATGTTCTCACTTGAAAACTATGAACTTTATCAAAAAATTTTTTCAACAAAAGCTTTTAGTTTTCAGCTGACAAATTTTTTGGCAATAAAAAAAGTTATGTTTCCGTTTTAAAAAAACATGTCAGCCTTTGTAACGCCGCCATTTTGAATTTTGGCTTCTCACACTCAGAAAAAAGATTTATTATGTTCTAATAAATTGGCACATTAGAACATAATTTATTAGAAATTAATAAATGTTTACTCGTATGGAGACAGTTTTTATGTGATTGTAACTACAGCATTTATTCGGCGCCACTAAATATGTTTTTTTACGTGCCGATTTTTCACATCAATTAAAAGCCATATTTAAAATAGAAAATTTGAATAAATATTTCTTCAAACCAACTAAATACTACTTTCCAATCACGAAAATCTCTCATTTCGCGACTATGATAATAATGCGCGCATGCGCACTTTGCCCTTCAACGCGACGGGCCCGACAACAGCTCGTCAGATGTAGCTCACGCATACGCTTACCGTGTAGCTTCTTCCTATGCCAATGCTTTTGGCACAAGTGTCAGTGTTGCGTTTCGGAAGTGAGAAACTCGAAAGTGAGGAATGATTTAAGTGTAAGAATATAAAGTGAGAACAAAACGTTCAAGTGAGAAAATAATGACGGACGAAATGACACAATTCCTCGAAAAAAACAAGCTGGGGGATTATGAAGAATCCTATTAGATGTTAAGAAGAACTCTATTTGTCGGATATAAAACACGTATTTCTTCTAACTTATATATCCTATTAGATGTTAAGAAAAATTCTTAGTAAATTTTAAACATAAACTTAAATTAAAAAATTCCTTAGCTGTTAATTCAATCGTAGTAGGCCGACATACGAATAAGAAAACTTAATCGCCGGGAGACAAACTTCTTTGTCCTTAATAAATATTTTTTCTGAGTGCAAATAAATTTTTTTTCAAACGTCCCCCTTCAATTCCTAGAAGTTTTGTTCCACACAATATTTCGTCCGAGCAATATTTTTCGAGAAAATTCAGGTGTAAGATTAAAATGGGACACCCTGTATGTATATATATATATATATACATATATATATATATATATATATATTCAGGGTCGACCATTTAACGTGACCACCTCAAATATCTCCGTTGCCTTCGGAGGAACGAAAAAAATGTCAGGATATAATTTAATTGATTTCAAAGGGCTGATAGAGTAGCGAAAAATTTCATTTTTGTCCAAGTCATACTTTTTGCATTCTTAAGGTCATCAATGGTTTTTCAAATAGGAACATGTTTTTTTTTTGTTGTAGCTGATATTCAGATGCATCCAACGACCTATGATATCATGACCTTGAATTTTTCTGTGATCGTGCATGCGATTGTCTGTTACTGTTTATCGATGAAGAAAACTGTCGCTACCGAGTTATAACGAGTTACAGAAACGCGCATTAGCTTCGCAACGGTACAACTAGCGCTGCGAGTGACAGAGTAGAATACAAAAAAGTGGTCATTTTACGTAGAAAAAATACCAAAAGGTGCCAGCTCCCTGGCCGGAAGGCAAAATTCGCGTACTTTTCGGCACGAGAATGTACTTTGCCTCGTACCTCGTACGGCCGGTCATATTCTCGAACGGCTACCATCCCTGGGCGAGCGTGGTCGGTGATAACAGAACGATGCGAGCTGCGCGCCGCCAGTGAAAAAACAGATTAACTAGGTTCGTTACGATCAGAATACCCGCTGTGGCGCGGCGGGGTGGGGGGTCAGACAGAGACAGCACTAGTGGGCCATGCTTCTATCCCTCTATCTCTGTCCCACCTTTGAACTGAATGAGCTGAGTGAACTTTGACGGAGTGGTTTCCGTACTCACATAATACTCGCGTTGTTGTCGGTTCAAAGCCACTGTTTCAATTTTTTTTCTTCCATCCCTCATTCTCGCGTTTTTTGTGCAATTTAATAAAAATACAAATGCAGAAAATTCACTGATATTTTTTATTTTGTCACATGCATCTGTTGTCATATCGAGGTAAGCAGAATGAATCCTTCCAAATTTGTTTATGTTGCCCCTTCACGCGCCGTATTGTGCACCATATCATCATTATGAAAGAATATGCTTTCAATTGAGCGAAAACGTACTGTGTCCAAAAAGCAGAAGAAGCAGCAGTTTTTAGCGACTCAGCGACACACGTTTTCAACCACTCACTCCGTTGCTCGCCGTATTGAGATTATGTGTGTCCCTGTTTCGAAGCTGCAGCGACAACTAGTGGCGGTGCTGGGTCCAAAATTTGCCACGCTAACTGATCCATCTGTTCGCGGCTGCCAGCATGAGAGTTTCCACACCTGTATGTCAGACCGTTGCCTCGATGCAGCGTGCTACGCCGAAGAGTCGAGGCCCGATAGGCGACGGTTACTGCGCGTGTGTATTCGTTACGCCGGCAACATGCAGAAAGAAAGAAGTAACCTTTTCGCGCACGGTTCGGTCGTAACCAGTGGGCGGGCACGTCCTATCCCTTACCGTATATAAAAATGCTATGCTTTTTTACCGCTTTCTTTAGTTCTACCTCTCCCCGTGGCGCTAATAGGTCACTGACAATATTCTTATTGCGCAGGCGCCAGGCCCGCACGGCGTACTTAACCACCCCGACGCCGAATACGACTATTTTGACTTTTGGAGTTCAAACCGCGGTGTGGAATTGATAAAATTACCGAAATTACTTACACTCGTGTGCTAATGTCGTGTGTTGTGCACGGTTGTACCTCAGGGTACCCGCGTAATCCTGAAAAGGTGCATTTTCACCGTGCTAACCGGTCCTCGCATTCGAAGCTATGGAAAGTCTTCGAATTATATGTGTGCGTGTGTGTATATATGCATAGACCCTGCGCGCGCATCAGGATTGTTCGAGAACAACTAGCGCTACGGGTGGCAGAGTAGGACACTACGAACAGAGGATATTTTGCGTAGCAAAAATTCTGAAAGATGCCAGCCCCCTGGTCGTAACGAAAACATTGGCTGTATGTGTGTGCACCGATCGATAAATACACACGCCTAGTCTTACAAGGAAACGTTACGAGGTCGATGTCTCCGATTTCGATGAAATTTGCCATACTTGTAGAATGGGCAAAAATAGACGCCCCGCATTTTTTTTTATATCGGCGGAACCCGATTTTGAAGGATTGAAAGGCACCCGCGGAAATTGGGGTGTTTTTCGTTTTTCGGCGATAACATTTTAACGGTACGAGATATCAAAAAACTTCAAACCCAAACAATGTTTATTTTTTCGTGTACTATACATTGGAGATGAGCACGATGCAGATAGTCACAAGTTTCATATTGTTTATTTCAATAATGCAATTTTTTCAACCGTATCTCCGAGAATTTAAATCGATTAGCATGTAAATTTGCATACACGTAGAGAATGGAAAAGTGCGGATACGGATTTTTTCTTTTTCCCATATCTCACAATTAGAGGATTGAAACTGCCTGTCGATTTTTTAGCCAAGAGGATCGTATAATCAACTAGCCTTTCGTATGACGATCTAAATTCATGTCAATATATGTTCATGTTATGACGCAATTGCATATTTGTAACATTCCAGCCCTCCTCCCCAAACGGTCCGCCTCTCGAAAGGCAGACGTTCAAAGTTCTTACCGTGCATTATGGCCGAAAATTTGTAGAAATAAAAATGGGTTACAAAGAAAGTACAATCAGTAAAAATAGTCGATACACATTTTTTCGTTTTGTCGGAACGATACTCTTAAGGGGTCAACGCACCCTTGAAAACGTGGTTCTTTCTATAGCTCGTGAACGGGCCGAAATCAAAATAAAGTGCGAAGGGAAAAAATGTTGTATTCTTCGACTATTGGACGTTCATGATGATAATAATGAGTACAGCATAAAATGGCGTGTTGTTTATTGCAATTATTCGTGAATTACTTGTGAAAAATCACTCTCCAGTTTTCCGGCAATATGGGCACAGGCAAAGCTCGCAATTACGGGCTGGCTTCGTGCTTCGGGAAGCAAGTGGATTACAATTGTATATTTACGGAGAAATTCCACTCCGCTCACCGTATCGAAGGCATTATTTGCAGAGATTACAGCGTTTTTGGGTTGCTGCTGCAACTCATGAACATGATGATGCAAACATTTTTATCAACTTATAACTCAGTATAATTTAATCTTTATCGTTAACTTTAATTTCACAAACAGCAGAACCAATGAACGAAATAAATAAATCTTCGCAAAGAGCGACTGCGGTGCAAAGAGCAGCTATCCTATGATAACCTTGAAATCGCCTTATCAAAGATTAAGAGCAGTTCTGGTAATAGCGTGTGTCATCGTTATTTTTTCGTGTATACTTATCAATTGGATGTCAAGTCATATAAATTCACCAACGATCACTATTGCTGCAGTTACGACGGAAAAGCCAGCCATACATTTTGAGTTTCAAATACGAATAAAAATGTACGTTAATCCGGAGAATGTTATTCAATTTCTATCCATAGCGATAACAAGTCCATACGAATACAAGACAAGAGCTGTAGATTACTGGAGATCCGGGGCAAATGGGAATAGAAGGTTATCATCTGTTTAAACGAAATTCAAAAAGGTGAAATCAGAGCCGCTGTTATGCTGCTGGGGCCACAGTATAAATAAGGGTGGCACCTACAAAGAAGAGTTAACAAAAATAGCTCACTACACGTTAAACAATTTTAATGATGCTTTTGACCAAAGGGTGCCTCTCCACGATATAGATCTTCGGCGATGGGCCTTACGTACACGAGAAATTGTAGAAATGTCAGCCGTAAATTTCCAAGCATCCGCTTCTTGGCTAAGGACATTCGAAAACCAACATGGAATTGTGTCACGGAAGATTACTAAATATGTAACAAAACAACAATCATTAAATGCTGATACACTTCAAAACAAAGCTATCGAATTTAAAGAAATGGCGAAAGTCAACATAGCCAACTTTGGGGCTGAAAACACATTTAATTCTGATCAGAGTGGATTCAATTTAGAGCTACATACAAGCCGCACATTGGCAAGAGAACGGCAGAAATCCATTGAGACAGTAGTGCAATCGAAAACATCGACAAAACAGAGTTATACTATACGGCCTTTGATTTCTGCGAATGACAAGCTTTTGGCACCTATGTTGATCGTTTTAAACGAACCTACTGGAAAATTTGGTCCTCGAGTGGAACAAACTATGTTCAGAGCCGAAAATATATTTCTATTGGCTTCGAAATCTGGAAAATTGACGACTAATCATTTGAAGCGTTGGTTCCAAGAATTGTATATTCCCAATACGGATTCAAATACTTCTGGATTGTTGGAGCAGTCAATGTCCAACCTCATTTAAAGTAATGAATATGCAAGGGAAATATATTAAAGTTTTAACTATTCCAGCAGGTAAATATATTGCACGAGTTTCATTAGTTCTGTAGACAATTAGTTTATATGATAATTACTAATTCCTGCAGGTACAACTGGAATGATACAGCCCCTTAATATTTATGGCTTCCGTGTATGGAAAAACACTTTTTTGACGCAGTAATATTATGCAATTACGACGTCAATCTGCATTTGAGAGACAATCTCTTATTCACAACCAGTTTTTTTCTCCACGGCTTACAAACCTTTTCAAATATGCGTGGTACAAAAGCGGTTACGAAGAAGAAAGACCACAAAACTTCGGAAATCCGGTAGAATTTTGCTTTTCACAAAATGTACCGACATGCGATATATGTGGCGAAGCAGCTATTATCACTTGTGCGTGATGTAAGAAATCTCTTTGTTTCAAACACTTTTATCACGACTGTCATTATTGTAATAAGTGTAATCCATAAAAAACATAGAGTTGAAACTTTTCCTAAATAAGTAAGCGTAAGAACATTTTTCCGAATTTGTTGTAATCTTCAAAGGCAGTACGTGTCGGGGGAGAATTTTTCCGTAAATATACAATGGTAATCCAGTTGTTTCCCAAAGCACGAAGTCAGTCCGTCATTACGAGCCTTGCCGGCGCCCATATTAGTGGAAAAATGAAGAGAGATTTTTCACCAGTAATTCACGAATTATAGCCATAAACAACACGCCATTTGTTGCTGTGTTCATAATTATCATCATGAACGTCTAGTAGTCGAAGAAGACACCATTTTTTTCCTTCGAACTACATTTTTATTTCGGCCCGTTCACGAGCTATAGAAAGAACAAAGTTTTAAAGTGTGCGTTAACCCCTTAACAGTGTCGTTCCGCCAAAACGAGAAAATGTCTATCGACTATTTTGACTAATTGTACTTTCTTTGTAACCCTCGTTTATTTTTACAAATTTTCGTCCATGCCGCACGGTAAGAACTTTGAACTTTCCCTTTCGAGAGGGCGGCCGTTGGGGGGGGGGGGGGGCGGTGGAATTTTACAAATATGCAATTGCGTCATAACACGAACATATATTGACATAAATTTAGACCAAAATGCCAAAAGTCTTGCTAATTATACGATGCTCTTGGCTAAAAAATCGAAAGGCAGTTTTAACCCCTCAATTGTGAGATATCGGAGAAAGAAAAAAATCCGTATCCGTACTTTTCGATTCTCTACATGAAATTTCTCGGCAATACGGTAGAAAAAATTGCATTTTTGCAATAAACAATATGAAATTTGATGCTATCTGCATCGTTTTTATCTCCAATGGGTAGTACACGAAAAAATAAAAATTGTTGCAACATGAAGTTTTTTCATATCTCGTACCGTTAAAACGTTATCGACGGAAAACGAAAAACACCCCAATTTTCGAGGGTGCGTTTCAACCCTTAAAAATCGAGTTCCGCCGATATAAAAAAATTCGTGTCGCCTATTTTTAGCCATTCTACAAGCATGCCAAATTTGATCGAAATTGGAGACATCGACTTCGCAACGTTTCTTTGTTAAACGACCGTGGTACGCTTCTGTGCTTGAGATCAAGCATGATGCGTGAATCTGTTTTGCGTGCAGAGTCCGGCAAAAATGGTTGCCCGATCATTGCACTCGCGAAAAAGCGATGCAATTAATTAATAATTACGTAAATGAACAATTCACACAAAAACATGCATATATACATATTGTGACGTGATTTTTTGAGCCAGGTCGCAGAAATGCTACGGATGATCAAAATATGCTCTCGGGGCCCGAGTTGCGACCCATCCGTTTGTGTTAAGGGCCTTTTCTCTAGAATGTTTGTGTTGTTCCGTTTGAGGTTTTGGGTTGTGCTTTCGTTTAGGTTGGGTTGGCGTGCTGAACTCAGTCGAGCGGCGTGTGGCTCAAAGAACCGAGCAATCCCGACCGAGAGATGCACCCAACAAGGCTTCTCGGGGAATCGGTGCACGCCCGGCTGCGACGTCAGCGCCCCACTGTAGTGGTGCATCGTGCTGGAGATCTCCGCGCCGCGCTTCTGGAGAGAAGCTTTGCCCCCTTTCGCCCGATGACCCGGGGATGCGATCTCCGAGAGCCTCCATGTTACCGATGAGGAAAGGTCTCGATTTGTATGCGTTCCGTTTTCGGGGTAACTCGGGCAGAAAATGTAGATTCCGAAAGGAATATTCTATCAGAATATTCCAGCTCCCGAAATAATATTTCAGCTCTCGATATTATACGAGATAAAGTTCTCGCTTGAACCAGCGGATTCGCATGGTCCGATGCCGCGAGCGCGTTGACATTTTTTCTGTCGACACGCTCTGTCTGGCTCTCGCATAATCCCGCGCACGCCGGCCTTGGTCGCGCGAGGTACAGAGTTGCTAACGAATTTTCGCGTGAGACGGAGGTCTCCCAAATCGCGATCGCTCCCGATTTTTCACGCATCGTGACAGTTATCGATCAGACGTCGTGCCACGGCCGTCGCGATGGAGAGACGTGTCGTGGTCTCTCTCGCGCCCGTGACGTCGCGCTCTCGTTCTCCCGTTAGAGGCACGTCATCGTGATCTCTCGTTCCCGTTCATGTGACGTTTCCGCGTGTATTTTGCGTTCGCGTTCAGTTTCTTTTACGTAAAAAGTTCATGGGTGGTTAAACCGCCAGCTCCCGCACAATAAAATAAAAAAAATTTATTTTATTGTGATGTTACCGGTGTCGCAAATAGTGACAGATATCGTTAAAAGTTAAGCTACTCCCCAGTGAATCCCGACCCCTCGACCACAACCCACAGCCTGAGCGGCCGTGCTGTACCGCAATCGTGTAAGTGCATCCAGTTTAGTCTGGTTATGATTCCGGCGATACAAAAATCAGGGAGGTCTCCAGACTCCCAGGTCATACCGATTATGATTCCGGTGAAACAAAAATCATGGAGTTCTCCAGCTCGGATGGTGGGCCAGAGCGGATCCCCCTGACCCCAGTTTAGTCCGATTGAGAAGCCCGGCGATACAAATTCTCTGGCGCCCCAGGTATTGCGAATGCACGCGCGCGGGGTGGACGGCCGAAGGTGACGTTTCTCGCACCAGATCTCGAATTGAGTTTCCGAGCTGTTCTCGGTATTGATTTAAGGGGAATGGAGTTAAGGGATAATTTAATTATTCTTTTTTTTCGTTCTTTCCGCCTTTCTTGCTCTTGTCGAGGAAAAGAAATATTCTCTTTTTCGCCGAGTTCTCGTAACGCGTTTTCCTGTGTTCCCGATTTATTGTTCGGACATAAACGTTCGCGATTGCTCTCGAAATAAATATTTAAAATATTTATGTCGAGTATAAATTATATATTAAATATATAATATTTAAAAACAGTGCTCCCGTGAATAGAGAAAAAAACAAGTGTTCTTGATGCCCAGGGATTATCGTCTATTTGGATTATTGATCATCCTCCGGTGAGTTCCCGACGCAGTCGGAAAATTTTATTTTCGGATGAATTTTACGATTTTTTTCCCTGCGTGGTTTCCGCGATGCGGGGCTCCGCTGAGTTGCGTCGTTTTCTTTATCGGGGGGAGTTATCTTTCGACCTCCCCGGTGTGTTCTCGCGACTTCGAAAAATGATTTCGAAGGGTAAGAAAAAAGCGCCTCTTTTTGTTCTTTCCACGATCCCGGGCAAGTCGAAAGTTTATTTTCGAAAAAAAAATCCTGGCTCCCGTGGTGGAGAATTGGCCAAAAAACTGTCAATTTCCAAGCTTGCTCTCGCTGATTTCGAAAACGAAATCAAGTTCTCGATATGGAATTTTTTTGATATTATGTGCTCCGTCCTTTCAAGTTGCTCGTGTCTTTTTTTGTCGTGTAATTCATTTTGTTAAAGTTGTTCTTGTTTTCTTTTCTTCGCTCCCGGGATCTCGAAGATTTCTTTCGTGATTTTTCTGCTCTCGTTACCCGAGAATTTCGTAGATTTTCTCGGGGGATCTCGATATCGAAATGTTGTATTTTTTTGTTGTTGTTCTGTTTGTGTGTTTTTTTGTTTTTTTGTTTTTTTTCGATCTGCTCCTGGGGTTTCGAAAATGACTTTTTGCAGACCCGAATGATTGCTTCCGTTAGTCCGAAAAGTTTTGTTTTGTTTCGTAGTAGATGTACTAGGCCGATTCTAACTCAGGGATTTCAGGGGGGAGCGGGGAGGGGGTGTCCAGCGCAGGGAAACCAAGTGCGGCGGTATGGCGGCGGGGGGGGGGGGCGTCCAGCGCGGGGAAGCCAAGTGCGGCGGTATGTCTTGTGGGCGGAGAGAGGGGGGTCACCGGGCGTGTGTGACGTCACAGGATGTCCGGAGTCTTTATGGAGGGGGTAGCCATGTGGTCCGAAAAGCGACTGGCGGGGAAGCCGCCGTCGCGGTTGTGTGTGTGTGTGTGTGTGTGCGTGCGTGCGTGTCTGTGACAATCATTTATGGGTCGGAAAATTTTCGGTAATATGAAAACGCTAGGCGCCACATGAAGGGCGACCTTTCAAAGCCCAATATTTATAACATGCAGCTGGTTCCATTTCGAAAGACAATGTCAATTGCATCCGCCTCGTCTCAAAACTCGCCGACACTCGAGACAGGTCCGGACAGGTTCCTTGGAAAACTATAATCTTTAGGGATCAAAGGCTGTGACCGCGGATGGACCACTTGAGCGCAGCTGTACTCTTGAAAAGTCTCATCGAGGTCTCCATTCCGAAAGATAATGTCAAGATGGTTGCATGCGAGTCTACCCTTCACGAATCTCGCCAACACTTTAGACAGGTCTCGACAAGTCAGGATTTCTTGGAAAAACTATAAACTTTAGGGATCTATCGTCAAGGGCCGTTGGCGCCGATGGACCACTTGAGCTGCAAAACCCATAAAATCTTTTGACCCGATGCATTCCGACTTCCCGTTTTTTGTCTCATGTTCCTCGAGCAATCTACACCGACGCGTTATCGGAAAACTCTGTTTTCCCGAGAGAGAGGGACGATTTTTTTTCCCGAAGGAAGAGCCTTTTTAATGATCCGCTCCGCTCAAATCTGAACACACTTTGCATGAAGCAGTCAGTCTGTTAACTTCGTGAAAGGTTTTCCAACTCGTCAACATGGAGCAAATCTTGCATGACCATGTCGCGCTTTTAAGTTCCGTTGAAGATTTTGCTGCGTGGGAGCAACGATGCGTCGAGTTCATCGAAGGGCTGAAAACGCAGAGCCGGATTGAGCGCCCGCGATTATTAATTGGATATCAACCGTCACTAATAGCCCAAATAGCGCGTCTGGAAGGATTGGGGAATTCTGTGCGGAGCCGTTTCATACGCACGGGTGCAGGACATGGTGATCATGAGTTAATCTGGCGGGAGATTGAAACATCCTTCGAGAGTCGGATATTGACCGGTTCCATCATCAATCGCAGCCACATCGAGCCGAGACACTTTCTAAATGATGCTCGCGCCCTAGTGCTCCATCATGTGCAAAATATTATCGGCAAACACAACATTCAAATTAATACAGTGTTTGGTGGTGAATTCGCGAGTGGTGACAAACATGCGAATAAAAGTGTCAACACGCAAAACTGCGAACTATTTACCACAAGCGTTGTCATACCATTGTCATCTGACTGGGCGGTATAGAGGCCCCGCCATTCCAACTGCAACTTAAATTACAAACAGTCATTTTTCATTCCAGTAGTTTTCCACAATTTATCCGGTTATGATGCACATTTTATAATCAAGGAAGTAGCCACAGCGTTCGAAGGAAGAACCAATGTACTTTCAATCACAAAAGAGAAATACATCTCCTTCACGAAGCATGTCAAAATTGAAGACGATTCAAAACACAAGATCCAATTGCGCTTTATCGACTTATACAAATTCCTCAACACCAGTCTCGACAAATTAGCCTCATTCTTGACCGAGGACAAACTCAAAATTTTATGCACGCAATTCCCAACTCTCTCGACGGACGATTTCAGTTTGCTGACGCGAAAAGGGGTCTTCCCTTATGAATATATTGATAACGTGACTAAGCTAGACGACACTTGCCTACCACCACGTGACGCATTTTACAGTTTCCTGACAGATGTTACAGTATGTGAGAGCGAGTACGCACATGCTGAGAACGTTTGGGAGCGCTTCTCCATTCGAACGCTGGGTGACTATAGTGATTTCTACTTGAAGACAGATGTCTTGTTATTAGCCGATATTTTTGAAAACTTTCGAAATACATGCGTTGAGAGCTATGGCCTAGATCCCGCGTATTACTACACATTGCCGGGGTATACCTGGGATGGAATGTTAAAACACTCGAATGTCAAGTTTGAATTACTAACTGACATCGACATGGTTTTATTCGTCGAGCGGGTATACGCGGTGGTCTGAGTCAATGCTCGAACCGATATGCACACACTAATAACAAGTACATGGAGTCATTTGATCCATCGAAAGCATGATCATATTTGATGTATTTTGATGTCAATAATTTGTATGGATGGGCAATGTGCCAACCCTTGCCATATGCAGATTTTCGATGGATGGAATATCCCCAATCTCTACATGATGTATGCAAAGACCTGCCGTTTTGTCCAATACATGAAAAACCTCCGGGTAAGCAGGGGGAAAAGCTATTGGCAACTGTCTGCGATAAAAAGCGCTACATCCTACACTACCAGAATTTGCAACAGTGCTTACGCCATGGACTTTGCCTCACGAAAATCCATACAGTCGAACGCTTGCCAAAAACGATTTCGAAAATAATTTATTCAAATTAATGAATCATGCGGTCTTTGGCAAAACGATGGAGAATGTGCGCAATCATGTAGATGTAAAGCTTTTAACAAAATGGGAGGGCAGATATGGTGCAGAGGCAATGATTGCGAAGCCAAACTACCACAGCCGAAGTGTTTTTTCGGAAAACCTCGTTGCCGTGAAATTGCGCAATCACGAGGTGAAATTCAACAAGCCGATATATGTGGGTATGTGCATACTCGACATATCCAAAACGTGCTTGTATGGACTTCATCACGAGTATATGGTACCTTTGTATCGTGATAAATGTAAATTCATGTATACCGATACGGATAGTCTCATATTTGACATTGAGAGCGATGATATATATGCCGACATGAAGCGCGACATTTCAAAATTCGTTACAAGCGATTATTCGGCGGACAATAGGTATGGTGTACCGCTCGTCAACACGAAAGTACCCGGGCTCATGAAGGACGAATGTAATGGAGCAATTATGACCGAATTTATTGGACTTCGATCGAAAATGCACGTGACACGTGTCGAGGGTAAGGACACGAAAAAAGTTAAAGGTGCCGAGAGTAGCGTTGTGGCTAGGACAATCACGTTTGACGATTATGCTCGATGCTTGAAGGAAGAAGTTGAAATGGAGCGTAGTCAAACGTGCTTTCGATCAAAGTTGCATAAGGTCTATACCATTCGCGAAACGAAAATTTCTCTGAGTCTTCATGACGATAAGCGGTATATCATACCTGGGACCTCTGATACCCTACCTCGGGGGCTTATAGAATACCGTCGTAAAAAATTATGTAAATTTTTGTTTTCTACAACGTAGATGTAAAATTGTGTACATTTTTGTGAATATTGATGTATAAAACTCGTGAAAATTATGTATGTATTTTGTTCACTCGATGTAAAACTTGTTAAAATGATGTGTGTTGTTGTAAATATTTATTCGTGTAAGAATGCATTTATTATTTTTTGTAAGTAATGAAACGGACTTTTTATAATCCCATGTGTGGATTCACTCCATCCATCTCCTCGTACCCACGTTCCACGAAAAAGGGATTATCAGTTTGGTGTGTAACCCACGTTCGTACCCACGTTCCACGAAAAAGGGATTAACAGTTTGGTGTGTAACCCTTTTCGAAAACAGTCTTAAATTTACTGATTCTCACTTTATCACCAAGGGCGAATTTCGGTGATCTTTTCATTGGACACTTGTTAAAAATCTGCTGCAATTGCTTCTCATTGTCCGCGTTGAAATTTCTCGGCTTCATCTGAATGGTGCGGTGTACAGAATCGTTGTACTCGGCTGCTAGATTATCAAGAATATCGATCCACGTATAATTACCACGAAGACTAAATTGCATGCACATCTTATTCTTCAATGTACGATTGAAACGATCGCAAATGGATGCCTTCAAGTTGCTATATTCTGAATACATGTGAATATTGTACTTTTTCATGATGGCCTTAAAGTCACAATTGTATAATTCTTTTCCCTGATTACCACTCTTACTCAGCATTGGCACGGCCCAGTCGAATTTTGAGAAGGTATCGATGACAGTGAGGAGAAATTTGTGTTTGGAGTTTTGCTGCGCGTATGATGACATGTCGACGAGATCAGCCTGCCAGGTCTCGTCCGAGCCACGGATGTGCACATGTTGACGCGGATAGTTTCGTCGAGCAGGCTTATGTAGCTCCAGAACGAGAGAGCCCCTTTTTTCGTTCATTTTCCAGTCCACTCACAAGGAACATCCCTCAGGTGTCCACCTCCGATTTTGTTGAAACTCATATATGTGATAGAGCATCGAAAACTTTGAGACCCGTATTTTTTTTTATCGGCGGAAAAACGGATTTAAGGGGGAAAACCGCCCCTCAAAGAAAGGCGTGTCGAGGGGTGATTTTGCAGCTTCACCCAGAAGCAATCCACCGATCTGAATGAAACAAAAACGAAAATTCTTTTAATGAAAAGCGATGAAAAATCTACGATGAAAATATTAAGAAAAAATTAAATTAGGGGGTAAACCACCCCTCAATTTGCCTTTTTTTCACCCCACACTTAAGAGGGTTGTACGCAAATTAATAAAACCGGTATCATTTTGAAGGGCAATTAAAATTAAAGTTGACGGGTTTTCGCGTTTTGGCGGAATAGCAAATTTAAGGGGGTAAACCACCCCTAACATAAATTTATTTATCATGGTCGTTTTTTTCTGTGTTTGAAGTATATCCGCTGATTTTAAATATTTCTATAAGCTGCAATTTAATGTTTTATCATATTTCAAAATTATTACATTCGTCTTAAGGGGTAACTACCCCTCCGACGAGAAACATCATTGAAGTATCCGCTTTTGATTTCGTTGAAACTCATATATGTGGTAAAGCATTGCAAACTATTAAACATGTTTTTTTGTGTATCGGCAGAAAACGGTGTTAGGGGATGAAACCACCCCTCAAAGTTTCTCCCACAAGCAGTCCACTGATCTGAATGAAACAAAATCGAAAATTCCTCTAATATTAAGCAATGAAAAATCCACTACAAGAGTGTTGATGAGAAATATAATTAAGGGGTATACCACCCCTCCATTTGCCGTTTTTCACCCCACGCTTAAGAGGGTTGTATGAACATTAATAAAACAGGTATCATTTTGAAGGAGAATCAAAATTCAAGTTGACGCGTTTTTGCGTTTCAGGGGGACAGCAAATTTAAGGGGGTAAACCACCCTTAACATAAATTTGTTCATCACCGTCGTGCTTTCTGTGTTTAACATGTATCCGCGGATTCAAAATATTCTCCCGCGTTTTTAAATTATTATGTTTTTAAATTTTTACATTTTAAGGGTAAACTACCCCCTCTGATTGCTTTTCGTTTGAAGTTTCACGAAAGGTTTCACGAATTTCGTTAAAACTGTTTTCATTTCATCGGTAATATCAATTTTATGTTTGTGTGTGCAGGCATATTCGTTTTGAGTTTTAGGAACGGTACTTTGGGAGTGGGTACCTGGGGCTACCCCTTACTCATAAGACTCATATTTTCGTGTCGAAACGCTTCCGATTTTAATATGCACATCCATTAAGCATCTCCATAGGAATAAACATACACTTCTACTATATCATTAATTATAATAATTTCCAGAATAAGTTATAAGGCTCACTTCGTATATTTCGGAACGATGATGCGCCTGGATCAAGCGATAATATGGCCAGCGACGTAGTTTTGTGGAGGAATGTATATTTTTATTATTTTACCGTTTATTTAATTAAATATATTAATGAAGCTGAGGGTTTTACAGTAGGTTAACGACCGTGTTTTTAATATATTTTGACATATTTCATTTGGGAATCATATCAGCTGATTTAATTAATAGTACTCGTGAAAAGTATCGCAGTCAAATGCCGTCAAATCATTTTCTCGTGACATATACTTTTTTTCATATGATAACTATCAACAATCATGGCTCATAATTCCTGCAATAATGATAGTCGTCAAAAAAATGCTTTAAACACAACGGCTTTTTGCACCATGCACATCTGATAATGGCCAAATTATTGCAACCGGGTATTTCACAATGTGTGTTCGATTCGCCAAAACCAAAGGTAACAGGATTTTCAAAATCTTCTGTTTTTTTAGATATATAACTACTTTTATACCATGAATATTTAAAAAGGTTAAAATACCGCGGTGATGAGAGTTGATTGTGTGTAAGTGATTACAGTTTAATTATATTATTCCTCAAGTGCAAATGGAGTTGAAATGAAATATATTTTTGTTACTGCATTGCATCTTTGCATGGGAGGTGCTGTCATCAAAACTTTTGAATTAGAGGAAGAAACATTTCGGTACGAAAATATAATTATGACAATATGAAAATATGAGTCTTATGAGTAAGGGGTAGCCCCAGGTCCCCACTCCCAAAGTACCGCTCCTAAAACTCAAAACGAATATGCCTGCACACACAAACATAAAATTGATATTACCGATGAAATGAAAACAGTTTTAACGAAATTCGTGAAACCTTTCGCGAAACTTAGAACGAAAAGCAATTAGAGGGGGTAGTTTACCCTTAAAATGTAAAAATTTAAAAACGTAATAATTTAAAAATGCGGGAGAATATTTTGAATCCGCGGATACATGTTAAATACAGAGAACACGACGGTGATGAACAAATTTATGTTAGGGGTGGTTTACCCCCTTAAATTTGCTGTCCCGCTGAAACGCAAAAACGCGTCAACTTGAATTTTGATTCGCCTTCAAAATGATACCTGTTTTATTAATTTTCATACAACCCTCTTTAGCGTGGGGTGAAAAACGACAAATGGAGGGGTGCTTGACCCCTTAATTGTATTTCTAATCAATACTCTTGTGGTGGTTTTTCCATCGCTTAATATTAGAGGAAGTTTCGATTTTTTTTCATGCAGATCGGTGGACTGCTTGTAGGAGAAACTTTGAGGGGTGGTTTCATCCCCTAACACCGTTTTCTGCCGATACACAAAAAAACATGTTTAATAGTTTGCAATACTTTACCACATATATGAGTTTCAACGAAATCGAAAGCGGATACTTCAATGATGTTTCTCGTCAGAGGGGTAGTTACCCCTAAAGACGAGTGTAATAATTTTGAAATATGATAAAACATTAAATTGTAGCTTATATAAATATTTAAAATCAGCGGATATACTTTAAACACAGAAAAAACGACCATGATAAATAAATTTATGTTAGAGGTGGTTTACCCCCTTAAATTTGCTATACGGCCAAAACGCAAAAACCCGTCAACTTTAATTTTAATTGCCCTTCAAAATGATATCTGTTTTATTAATTTGCATACAACCTTCTTAAGTGTGGGGTGAAAAAAAGGCCAATTGAGGGGTGGTTTACCCTCTAATTTAATTTTTTCGTAACATTTTCATAGTGGATTTTTCATCGCTTTTCATTAGAAAAATTTTCGTTTTTGTTTCATTCAGATCGGTGGATTGCTTTTGGGTGAAACTGCAAAATCACCCCTCGACACGCCTTTCTTTGAGGGGCGATTTCCCCCCTTAAATCCGTTTTTCCCCCGATAAAAAAAATACGTGTCTCAAAGTTTTCCATGCTCTATCACATATATGAGTTTCAACAAAATCGGAGGCGGACACCTGAGGGATGTTCCTTGTCAGTCGTGTAACCAATTCAGCAATGACGTTTAAATTACGAATCACCAAATCTTGTAGAGTTTTGACATCGGCCTCGAGTATCCCTGCAATGTCTCGTATCGTAGCTTCAAGTCCATTAACCAACAACTGACTACTCTCATTCATTTCTTTGCGTATGGTCTTTATGATAGTTCGAGATTTCTTTTTTAACGCACTTAGAGTGATGGCGTCATCTTCTCCTTCCAGATTTGCAATGTTACACAATCCTTTCTGCCCCAAGTCATAATGACCATCTGCGGTAATTCCAAAGCCAATCCCGGGTCGACCTAGAGGACCTTGCTTACTATGGAGTACACTCCTACTTGAATGACGTCCAAACACATCGACACTCATGATGAGAATGCGTAAATTCTCCTACGTCGAGTTAATAAGTGATTTCAGCTTCACGCAATTCCTCGATAATCGATATAATTTCATTCGCATGTGATGAATTTCCGGCTGCTTGTGACCCCAGAAGCAAGCGAAGACGATCCACTAGCTCGTTTTGATTGTCCCAATAAATATAGTCCAAGTGGGTGTTTTTTCTAGCTAGCTTATACTTTGGCATACCCTGTCTCACATGATGATCGACTATATTTGCGATTTATGTGTTAAATTTGTGGCTGGTGTTACGTCGTATAGCCTCACTAGGCTTATACATTTTTTTTGCGCATTCGTCAAGATTACAATGTTTTCATAGTTTTTCAAATCGTCCGGTGTAAGAGTTTCGACATTGGGCACTTTTTAAACAACAGCTTTGTTAATCCAACAATTTTCGCATAACTCACATCTCCCACATGAATATGTTGAGTCGAAAATTATCGGGGAATTGCCAAACATTAATTTGTTGTTTGCGAGATTTTGTACACTGAATAATACATCCAAGCTTGCCGTTCTATTTGTTTGTAATAACAGGAGATATTCACTGATCAATTCATCGACATTTTGCGAGTCATCATCATCCTCATATATCAATTTGAAATAATCTTGTGTTTCACTCTTCAAGGAATCATGTGCCTCATTTTGATGTTTTACACTATTTAACGCATCTTCTTCACTATTTAACGCATCACCCACTTTTTCATCCTTAATTTCCTCCTTCACCACCACTTCACCGTTTTTATACGACACCAATTTCTCCAATGGCCCCACTATAGGCTTAAAGACATCATGCATTCTCTGCTGATCGCTATCTTTCCCAATTTTTATCATTCGATGCTCTCGTCTGATAGCCTCGCTCGCCTCGGAAATTTTACGCAATACATCCTTTTCACGCAACAATTGTTCGCTCTTCATGTTGTCGCGATCGAACTGTGCACAATACTGTCTCTCCAACCACCAGCGATGAATCATTTATCAATGGTCAGAAAATAATCAAAACTTTGTCTATATTGACCATCATTAATACCGCTATCCGTGTCAATTGTGATAAATGCATACTTGTCGGAATTCCAGCATTTCATGCACATGTTTTTAAAGCACGTATAAGTCATATCCGGATTAACATGGTCATTGTACACGTGTTTAAGATTCACATCATCCTGTTTGAAAAGCACCATGAAATTTGCATTATCTCTCACGAGATGTTTGAGGATACGAGTGTACGTCTGACAAAGATAAAAACTGTCAACAATCTCGTGTCGTCCCATGGAAAAGAAGGCCCGAACATTATCCTGCTTTTCGCATGCTATGTCATCAAAGATGAATATAGAGTTGAATCATGCATCACTTGGGGCTATCACTTGCTCATGCGCCACGAATGGATGATATTCAACTCCACAGGTTCGAGTAATTGTTCGAACAACTTATTCTTTGGCTGCTTCAGCGATTTGGAATACAAGTAAATATTCTCAAGTCTCAAACCATTCGGATGGATGATGAAAGTGAGCAAAGCGTTGGTTTTCCCACAATTCGATGGACCACAAAACAGTGCACGTATGCTACCCGGCAATAAATTCCCATAACGTTTTTGTTTCTTCTTCCCCCCACCGTCTTTGACAAACTCGTCGAAATGTATCACGGGAAGTCCGTCTCCGATAGTTTACTTCCTGGACGTCATCTCACACACGACTAATGGCGAAATCATATAAATAGACTTCTCATAGGGATTATCCGTCAGTCGCGTATTGTCTTTCGACATAATTGTGCATGGAAAGAGTGGTAAAGGTATGGTCAATCGCTTAATCAACAAACTCCCCATTGAACTACATCTGCCTGGGTATCAGTATTGTGGACCAGGCACAAAGTTGGCCGAGCGCCTTGCTCGTGGTGATCCGGGCATTAATCCATTGGATACGGCTTGCAAAATCACGATATTGCATATTCGAAAAATCCGGATAATCTTGAGGCGAGACATTTGGCGGATAAAGTGTTAGCTGAACAGGCTAGACAACGTGTTACCGAGAGAGATGCTAGTATCAGTGAGAAAGCCAGTGCTTCGGGTGTGCCAAATATTATGCAGACAAAGAAAAAATTTGGTATGTGAATGAAGGCGTGCAACGGTGGCGTTTGTTTGAAAAAGATAATAGGCGCTGCAAAGAAGACAATGATTCAATGTAATGATCCACAAAAGATTATTAAATCAGCTCTAAAGGGTGCTCGTGCAGCTGTAAAGTTGCAAGGTTGCGCACACCCCGGGTTCTACCTGTACCCCATAAAATTGGTGGTTCATTGCCCTTAGTCGTGCCCATTTTTGTTGGTCTTAGCGCTGCGGGTACTTTCTCAGGTGGTGCGGCTAGTATAGTTAAAGCTGTTAATGCTGCTCAAGCAGCTAAACATGAATTGGATTAAAGTAAGCGCCATAATCGGGCAATTGAAGCAATTGCCTTAGGTCGGGGTTTACATTTGAAACCATATAAGCAGGGATTGGGCCTTCATATCAAGCCAAAAAACTAGAAGTAACGCTACCACACCGACTCTTCACCGACCGCGACCTACTCAACTATGCCAAAATCCTAAAGGTTCCACATGTTCGTGGAGTTTACATGCGCGATACATTGCCAGCGTTCGGAACCATCAAATTTCAAGCAGCAATTGTAAATTTGGATGAAAATGTTGGTCCCGGCACGCATTAGGTCGTTTACAAAAAGACTGGATCGAAAGTCATATACTTTGATAGTTTCGGCAATCTTCCACCACTATCCGAACTCATGAGATATTTCCGTATCGGTAGCGTTAATTATAATTATACTAGATATCAGGAATATGATACGATTGAATGTGGACAATTGTGTCTCAAATTTCTTTGTCGGCAATTGCAGCACAAAGACAAATATACACTATATATAGGAGGGAAATGACGTGGAGAATTCAGTTGTCAATTTACTAGCATCATGGATGAAAGTTTAACATTGACCATATCTGGCTCATCGTCCATACTCGAGGTGCAATCTCGCCAAACAAAAATTATACTCTCGGCCTCGTGGAATTTTTAACGTTCAACTCTATTCCCAATATCGACGTTGACCACGATAAACTTTACGTGGGAGATGAGGTGTTGACGATACCTACGGGCAGTTATGAAACAGCGGATATTGAGACGTTTGTACAAGCAGAGCTCTCGCGTAAAAACATCAGCATCAGCATTAAACCCAATAATAACACGCTACGCAGTGAGATCGAGTATGATCGTGATGTAAATTTTGAGCCGAAAGATGCTATTGGGCATTTACTAGGCTTCACCGCACGCAAATTGGAAGCCAATAAAAGACACGAATCTGATCTTCCAGTAGCCATTCTCAAAGTGAACGCCCTACGCATTGAGTACAACATTACCGCTGGTGCCTATATTAACGGACAAAAAGTACACCCAATTCACGATTTTTTCCATCTGTGCCGCCGGGCTATAAGATCATTGAAGTTCCCTCCCACGTAATTTATCTGCCAATCACGAGCCGAACGATTGACACGATTCGGCTTGGCATGGTGGATCAAGACGGTGATTTGGTAAATTTCCGTGGTGAAGTAATCACCATACGCCTGCATATAAAGTCGTGATGGGCATTGTTTTCAATAGATCTTCCAATAACAATAAACGGCCATGCATAAAAACAATCAGTCGTCGACCAGCGTCCAAAGTGCTAACACCTCAAAACGTGCTACTCTTGAAGAATTTGGGTCTCAAAGTGCGTGGCGAAAGCGTGTAAAAAATTATTTAGTCTGTGCTCTGTGCATCTGTTGCGTGAAATGGAAGAAGAAATCGTAAACATTCAGACACCCGTGGTCTTGCATCTTCAACCTTCAATAACAGCGATGAAGTCCGTATTGCCATCCAACATCAAGACTTCTCTATCCTCCCAAGCAAGAATTCCCTACACATATGTGGGAAATTATCCAAGCATGACGGGGCGCCATCCACTGCTACAAGTCTCGTCAACAATGCCATTCGTCATTTATTTGAAAAAGTGCGATATGAGTTGAATGCCATAGAAATCGATTGTAATAAGAATGTCGGCATTACGAGTGTATTTAAGGGATATTCATCTCTCATCGGCCAGAAGTTCTATGCTCGAGAACACTGGATGGCGCGATGTCGAAGAGACCAAGCAGATTGTAGATGTATCGGGAAACTTTGATGTGTGTATACCGCTCAGCATGCTCCTCGGATTTGCCGAAGATTATCGGAAAATTGTCGTAAATGCCAAGCATGAGTTGATTCTTACGAGATCAAAGACCGATGACAATGCCATTGTACAAACAGAGCCCGAAGACTACAAACTCATATTGCACAAAATAGAATGGCTCGTGCCGTATGTGACAGTCTCGGATCAGCGAAAAGTTCAACTGTTAAAGTTTCTCGCCAAAGACGCATCAATCTCCATGAGTTTCAACTCGCAATGTTATCCATATGGAAATTTGAATTTGAACATTGATCAACATCAATACGCTCTTCTCTACGAGATGTATGCAAACTTTCAACCGACCTATTACAACAAAGAGGCTGAACTATGGCTGAGCAGGATCCAATTTTTAGAAAAAGCCCGCCTCGTTGTCATTGACTGCTCAAAGAAAAACGATTCTCTCGATTCCGGCCCGTTGACCCGCACCTTGAGTTTGAATTGAAAAATAATATTACGCCGCAAACTTCAGCGTACTGCATGATCCTCCATGATCGTATTGTCGAGTGCAATCCAATCAGTGGTGGAGTGAAAAAATTGGTATAAAATCATGCCGATGATTCGCGTCCGCTTCAGTCAACATGGAGCTTATCGTCGATGTGCAGGGCTTCAAGTGACCCGTCAACGAATTTGTCCTGAAGGAGATGTCCATCGTCAAACTTTATGAGAAGAATGCTGAACCGCTGACGCTCGTCTTCGACGCACCATTTGCATGGGACTCTTTACCGGTCAAGTACAAAATGATAAATAAGTGGCTGGAACGCAATTTCCATGGAATACGATGGGATTACAATGGCATACCATACGAAGCAGCTAGAAAGACAATTCGAGAACTCTCGCATGGAGCTTCTACGATCTATGCGAAGGGATTCTATGCCAAGGGACTTGGAGACTCTGGACTGTCCATCGCTGCAGAAGTTGCCGAAAATCACAAACTCCGAATGCCCTCATCATCCCTTTAACACGAAATACAACTGCGCCCATGAGAATGTAAAATCGGTAAAAAGTTGGTTGAGCTTATACGAAGCGTGAGCGAGGGATTTTTTGAATGAATATAAAACACTTCGATGAAAATATATGATTCCTATTCTTTATTCTACGGCGAAAACATCCATCATTTTCATTTTGATCAAACATGTACATTTTTACATAGTCAGCACTTTGAAAAAAAAAACACATGTGAACAGCCGTTCAACGATGGTGCCCAATTTTGTATCCACGCTTAGAAACGATGAATCTCGACGCTGTTGTAGTTCCCACCGCTAAGTTGACCAGTTGCAGCATACTCTCGATGATGCGGACAGCCGTTTGATGATTGTGTTCTAACGCTTTTTTCCCCGTCTACCATGTTCAGAGACGACGGAACTCGACACTGTTGTAGTTTCCACCAATATACTGCATGCAGAGTTGACCATCGCGTGCCACTTGCAGCATACTCTCTAACATTGTCGGATGTTAGTCGAAGGCCTTCACAAGTCGCGCCGGTAAGAAGACTGAGAACTCATATGCGATGTCTGCGATGTAACGTTTCCCAAATTTGGTTTGTACGGCCCTCATGTCGGAGATTAGTCGTTCCGACTTAACGGTCAATTCTGACAGCTTCTTCGTGGGGAGGAATTCCGCCATCCGGCCAACTTTGTTGATACTCGAGAGATCCATTTTCCCCGCACTTTTAAAGTTCTTTTTTTCGGTGAGATGTTGATGGTGCAGTGGAATACTGCAGTCTGAGCTTGGCCCACGAAATTATAAGCTCCCTCGTAAGCCTCCCACTCAAATTTTCAAACCTCTCCCCTCTTTTCCAATCGTGAAAAACAGGTTTGAACACGTTCGAAGAACCGTGGAGAATTTACCCTCCAACATTTTTTCACGCTCCCGAAAAACAGGTTCAAACACGTTCACCGGACCCAATAGGTGGAGAATTCACAGCATTTTGTACACTCCCGACGTTGAGATGGAGGGCCATCGATGTGATCTTTCATCTGTGGCGTATTATAATGTTCCAAACATGGAAGATATGATATCACTTCACTATCGTTCCGATGATGTTTTGGCAAATGATCCCACAATAAGCCAACATATGTACCCCAATATTTTACACAACAAAACACAAACACGGGCGCGCGCGCACGCACGCACACACCCACACACACACACACATACACACACACACGCACACACACACGGATGCACGCACGCACGCACACACAGATACACAGACACACACACAACACTCATCGACGGTGGCTTCCCCCTCTCACCAGTCGCTCCGCGGACCACATGCCACCTCCCCCCCCCCACACACAGAGGCCCCACTATGCCCACACGCTCCCGGCGACCCCCCCCCCCCCCTTTGCCGTACCCCCGCACTTGGCTTCACCGCGCTGGACACCCCCGCCCCGCTCCCCTGAGATCGGGGAGTTAGAATCGGCCTAGTACATCTACTTTTCTGTTTTTTCTTTTCGGCCGGCTCCCGAATTTTTGAGATCGACGAAATCGTTCTTGGGCTCCGTCTTCGAACCTCGCGGCTAGACCCGCGCGATACCACACATCGGGTGTCCCCAAGGTGGCACGCGCAATATTACATATCGGGTGTCGCCGAGGTGGCCCGCCTAATCAAGTAAAACTTGATTATGTGTCGCGCGTTCCCGTTGTAAGTAGGACTACAATTTTGTTTGTTTTTTTTCCTTTTTTCCCCTTATAGATTTCGAGCAGAGCTAATAGGATGTTTATGTTTGTTTTTTATTTATTAATTTATAAAAAAAAAATTTTTTGGTCTCCTGTTTGGCTCCACCCTCATCGGAATTTTACTTTGATTTGAGGTTTTTGCACCGATCCCCGGTAGAGAGAAAAAATTATTTTTTTATTTATTTTTCTTACTTCCTATACCGCTCTCGACCTCGTCGGATTCGGTCGACGGAGGGGAATCAAAATTTCCCCAGTTCCCGAAAACTCGAAAATTCATTTCGGGTCGAGAGAAAATATTATAAGGAGTACAACTTTGCAGTGACCGTTTTTTTTTTCAAAAGTTTAAGGCTTTATTATAAAAAAGTGGCTACATATTTTTTAATCAAAGTACTGCCCGTCGCTAGCTACGACCTCGGCCCATCTTTCAGGTAGCATTCGAATCCCGCGTCGATAAAAGTCTTGGTCCTTGGAGGCAATACAGGAATCGACCCAATTTTTGACTTCTTCGTAAGTACCGAAGTGCTGGTCAGCCAAATCGTGTGCCATTGACCGGAACAAGTGATAGTCGGAAGGAGCAATGTCTGGAGAGTACGGCGGGTGGGATAAAACCTCCCATTTCAGCGTTTCCAAGTACTTTTTCACGACATTTGCAACATGGGGTCGTGCATTGTCATGCTGCAGTATCACCTTGTCATGTCTTTCGTTGAATTGTGGCCGTTTCTCTTTGAGTGCCTTACTCAAGCGCATCAACTGACGTCGGTAGAGTTCCCCTGTGATGGTTTCGGATGGTTTGAGCAGCTCATAGTACACAACGCCCAGATAGTCCCACCAGATACACAGCATCACTTTGGATCCGTGAATACTCGGTTTGGGCGTCGATGACGGAATATGACCAGGCAGTCCCCATGATTTTCGGCGTATAGAATCCTCCCCGTAAGCATCTACAAGCAAACGGTGGGCCTCAGCCGCAGATTTCTTGATGTTGAAGAAGTAAATCATAACCTCCCGCAAATGCTGAGAATTCGGTTCGTAGGTTGCCATGTTTGAGTGCCTATAACTTTATAATGCATACACGTATCCGTTAGCTTTTTTAAATTGTTTACATTGGCAGAGCCTCTAGTTTAAAATGCCACTTTTTTATTGAGCTAGGGCCACTACTTCGGCCGCAGTGGCTCTCTAAGTAAAACGGTCACTGCAAAGTTGTACTCCTAATAATTTTTTAAATTCTTTTTTTCATTAATTTGCTCTCTCGCTCACGTTCCGTCGAATTCACTCGACGGGAGGGAATCAAATTTGAATGCGATGAATAATTCGGATCAGGAGGAATATATTTTTTTAAATAATTTCTTTTAAATTAATTCTCTCTTGCTCATGTCCCGTCGAATTCACCCGACGGGGGGAATCAAATTTCCCTGTTCCCGCCGATCCGAATAAATATTTCGGATCGAGAGAAGATATATTTTTTAAAATTATTATTATTTTTAGTTAATTTTCTCTCGCTCACGTCCCGTCGAATTCAC